>WOXC01009957.1:0-321969 GCA_011680675.1 Gymnobelideus leadbeateri | reverse complement strand
TCATTTTCTGAGGCCGGATTTGATCTCGGGTCATCCCAACTCTGAGGCCGGCGCTCTTACTCACTGCGCCACCTAGTTGCCCCTTTATTTGTATTTTAAAAAAGCAAATAGAATTTAAAAATCTAATACACTGATAACAAAGCTAAGTGTTACAGGAAAAAAAAACTATTTTTCTGTAAAACTTGCTCTATTTTAGAAGGGTTAGAGAAGTTGTTTCAAAATGGTTAGTTTTTAAATTGAAAGTTCAGCCATCACCCTTGCGCTTAAAGTAAAAATTTAAACTTTGATTTTTGTTTTTATTATTTACTTTGTAATATTTGTCTTTTATTCTGCAAATGTGTTTTCACAAGAAAGTGAGAGAGGAAAAGGAGTGCATAATGTTTCTCTTGACCTTCACAAATGGTTTCTTTTACATATACTTTTCCAAATTAATTTTTGAATGGAAATGGTCAGGTTTAGTTAAGCTGGGTGAAAATCTTAATTTAATTTCCTTAGGATATAGAAATTTGTTTCAAAGTATAATGATTTGGGTTTTTATGTACTATACGTATGTTCGTGTCGATGTTTTCTTCAATTCCAGGCTTCCAGAGAGACGGTGTATATGTAGTATTCATTTAAGTATCTAGTATAAAGTCACATATGCTAATCAGACAAATGCTTTTTCATGACAGTGAACTCAATTATATTGTAATACTGTGTATTCGTATATGTTATGACTAGTTATCAACTTAAAATGTTAACATTTTAATGTGCATTTAATGTACTATTAATATCTATAAAATAACATTACTCTGTCCAAATTTTTTGTAGAACTCAGCCAAGATGTGGCTTCAAAAGGTCTTGGTTTGGTTTATGAACTGGGCAGTGAACAAGATCAGCAGGAACTGGTGTCCACACTTGTGGAAACATTGATGACTGGGAAAAGGTGAAGTAAACTTGAGTGTCTCAGACTGAGCACAAAGGAGATATGAGCATGCTTGATATGCAGATACTTACAAGGGAAATGTGTTGTTATGTGATAGGCTCAGCATCAGAAAGACCTATGGTTCAAGTCCTGCTTGTGACACCTACTGACTGGATGACCCTCTGCTAGTCAGTCCCTAAGCAGGCAAATCTCTAAGAATGTAAGTTAAAGAGAAGGTTCTCTATCTGCATTTCTGGAGGAAGGAATGGGGAGTTATACTAACAAAATTCCAAATGTTTCTGGTGTGAAAAAATGCAAAAACAGAATGTTTTCTAAGTGGGGAAATTGGACTTTTCCTCTCAGTGTATATTACATAATTTCCAAATTACTTTGATTATGCTGTCTAGAACACTTTAACTATTACCAAGTAGAAATGTGCAGTTAATATTGTTTGCTAGAGGAAAAGGCAAAAGTAAAAGGATTCAGTAGCTACTGGGGAAGATTAGAACATTGGATTGGAAAAATGCAATAATTAAACTTAGTTGAATGGTAGAGAGCAAGTAAACAGAAAGTGGCATCTTGCCATCTGTGTTAAAACAGTCGTGCCCCTGTAGTTTGTATCAGAGAATGTAGGAAAGGACAGTGATTTTGTTGGTATCTACTGTATTCTGTCTTTCTTAGATATGAAATGTTTATTCTCAGTAGTCTACAGTTCCGTGTAGTTTTTAATGGAATTCTTTTTTTCAAGAGACAAACATTCAGTATTTTTTTAGAGATGATTAGTCAAATAAAAATTGTATATTAGCATTTGTAGATCTGGTACATAGTAAGCAGTCAAAAGTATTTGCTGTAATACAGTCAAGAAACATTGATTTGAAAGAACTCCCTTACTAATTAATGGACTAACCAGTATGGGGGGAAAAATCTGAAGCCAGTTCTATTTTCATTCTAGAACTAAGCATGAGGTTTCTGGTGAGACTGTGGTATTCCAGGGGGTATCCCTTGGCAAAACACCGGATGGGTAAGTCTGATAGCATAGAATTTAATCTTTTTAACTAAATATTATCATTTTTCATTGTAAATAGGTTTGTACCTGATGTTTCTTTAAAATTCCACAAACATTAGCAGAATAGGATACTCCTAAAGTTGTTCTATATATGCTCTTTTGTCATGCAGTTAAACCTCATTATTGGGAATTCCACCAGTTCTGCATTTAAAATTTTGTAATTGGAGTGGCCAGGTGGCACAGTTAATAGAGCACTGGCCCTGAAGTTAGGAGGACCTGAGTTCAAATGCGGCCTTAAACATTTAACACAAAACTAGGTGTGTGACCTTGGGCAAGTCACTTAACCCCAACTGGCCTGCCTTCCCCCCCCTCCAAAAAACAAAAATTAAAATTTATAATCCTCTTTCTCTCAACTTCAGTCCTCTTTTAATTTCTAAACAATCTGTTATGCTTGTGCTGCTGTTTCTCTTCTTAGAGCCCTGCTTAGCTGAAACTGCAGCCCTGTCCATGTCTCCTTCACCATTCACCAGTCTCATCCTTACTATTTCCTTACTGGTAGTCATCTGCTCTGCTCAGAGCCCTACCTCACTTTGTGTTGCAGCATCAAGAAAAACCAGGTCAAAGTTTACACAAACTCATTCTCCACTGTTTTCCTGTTCTTGAAATTCTCCCACACCCAGCTGTTCTCATAGCTTACCTCAAACAGGCAGCCTTTCCTCCTGTGCCTGATTGTTCAGTCTGATTGCTGTCTTCTCAGTAGGGCTTCATCTCTACCTTGTTTCTTCTTTTCCCTAGTCCTCCACTCTACTAATTCTGTCTTGAGCTGCTTTTATAGTTTAATTTTTAATATATACTGTTTCTGAAACTAATAAGAAAAATGCGTTCTTTGACACTAACGAATTGAATTTGTTATATTTCCCTGTAGTATTGATAAATGTTTTTTCAAAAGCTGAATTGTTCATTTTAATTGAACTGTAATGGATTTGGGATAAAATAGTATGTGAAAGCCTCATTTTTTTTTAACCCAAACTCTCCATTTTTGCAAATTTAAGGAAATGTGTTTTTGATGAACTCTGTGTGTGTGTGTGTATGTGTATGTGTATAAAATAAATTATAATATAAATATAAATTATTAAAAATTGTATATATAAATAAAACTATACATATAGCATTTGCAATATTAGTGACATAAGTAGATTTTTTTAAAATAATACATGAGGAGAAATGGATTACTGCTTTTTTCTTTGTTTCCCAAGCCAGGGACTCTCTACCTATAAAGAGCTTTGTTCCCTGGCAAGTGATCTTAGTCAACCAGATCTTGTCTATAAATTTATGAATTTAGCCAACCATCATGCCATGTGGAACTCTAGAAAGGTAAGCTGCTGCTCTTTTAAATAAAACAGTTTTTATTTTCTTCTAAGATCAATCTGCCACATTGACAATTAAGGTGCTGTGTATTTTCCAAAGAAACACTTGACTAGAATGCTATTTGTTGCCTTCAGATATTGTCCAGTTCAGGAAAAGACAGTAGTTCAGGCTGTTCTTATTTGAAAATTGTAGATGTGAGATCTTGGGGGTGTATTTACAGTGGTGTGTCTTTTCTGTTAAAAATAGTTTGTGATTCACTTTAGAATATATCTCTTTTTTGTGTGTCTCTTTTAGGGAGCTGCTTTTGGTTTTAATGTAATTGCTACTAAAGCAGGTGAACAACTGGCTCCTTTCTTGCCTCAACTAGTCCCTCGTCTTTATCGCTATCAGTTTGATCCAAATCTTGGAATCCGTCAAGCTATGACCAGTATTTGGAATGCACTGGTCACTGACAAATCTGTGGCAAGTATTTATGTACTAATTTCTGTACTAGTCAAATGTTTTATGTCCCTTATCTCCCCAGCACAATATGTTAGATTTATTCATTGACCCAACAAACATTTGTTAAAAGAGGTAAGAAAATTGTTAAGGGATAATAGAGATTTGGAGTATGCCATGTGAGAGGCAGCCTGGTTTAATGGAAGGAGACTCTGGAGTTGAATTTAGGGCATCTGGATTGGAATCCTAGCTCTGTTGCCATGGGCCATTCACATTACCTCTCCAAGCCTCAGTTTCTCTATTTATAAAATGAGGTTAATAGTACCTGTCTCTATTTCACAGGATTCTTTGAAGAAATTTCTTATAAGCCCTACAGTACTCCATAAATATGTACTGTTCTCCTTGGTTCCTTGTCCTACATTTTGACTCTTGAGAACAACTGGCAGTCCTCTATTCCAGTATTGAAAATCACTTGATAGGCACTTATCCATTAAGATTTATAATTTTAAATTATCATTGAAAGAATTCTCACAGTCCTTTCCCTTATGTACTATAGAAACGCAACTGTACAAAAAAGTTTCCTCTTTAATATATAGGCTTTAAATATATAGGCTTTTTTTTATATTCAAAAAACCTAAAAGACCTCATAAGTCTTTTTTGCATAAAACAGATAATCTATGCCAGATTAATTGACTGTCCAGCTAGTTAAAAATTTTATTAGATGTTAGGGCCTTTACATTATAGATTCATAGTTTTAAATTTGAGGCTTAGTACACTGAATGCCAACTTTCTGTATCAAACCTAAAGAAAGTAAGTGAGGGCAGATGTATTGCTCAGTTTTAAGTGATATTATCTGACCTTCAGATTTTTTACTAATTTAGAACAGCACTAAATGAAAAATCTTCTCTATAACAAGAACACATTCCTTTTTTTTTATAGGTTAGGAAGTTATGGTGCTATGACTTTTATTCATGGAATGCTATTTAATTCAATGGATTATGGAAAATGTTGTATAGCAGGGTTGTGGGACACTTTTTTATTGAGGGTCACAGGAAGAAACAATTTTCAGGTATAATTAAAGATATTTATAAGTTAAAAAATACTATTTTGGCACTTTGGATCTTTAACTACATAGGTATGGGTTATTCCCATCACATAGAGAAAATAGGACCCAGCTAAAATTCTTTTGAATTTTAAAATACCTTTTTTCAATTTTAGTAGTAGCAAAAAACAAATATACTTGGGAGAATAAAAAAGTTTACAATTGAAACTTCAGACTCCATAACATATATTTTCTTATATTATATTACTGATTATGTTATGGTAATAAAAATATTCTTTTGGCTTCTGTGACCTATAATGAACTCTCTGTTAATTATTTTTGTGGGTTTTGAGACCATTATACTTCTTTTATATATTATCTTCATCATGTATGTTTCAGTTCTGTTCTTCATTCTGTATCACTTAGTGTATTAAATAATCATTTGTATTTCTACTGGGAACTTCTAGTTCCTAGCTTTTAAGCAATTATTTATTAGATGTTAGCCTTTTAAGTTTGCATCAACAGATGGCAGACTTATCAGAAACATTTGTGACAAATTTATGCCTGACACATGGTAAGCATTTATAAATATTTTTTTGAATACAATGGTTGTACTCTAGATTCATTGAAATTATTATTATAAATTGTATATATAATAAATATTATATATTATAAAAAGAATATTTGGAGAACTTTCCCATCAATCAGGAATAATTTTTCTTTTTACCTTTAATATTTCCTTGATATTGATAAAAACTTCCTCTGATCATCTACCTTCGTGTTTTACATCTCATTTAGTGTCATTTAATGAAATTTTTTTTTAAGTTAACTTTCTATGTATACATGGCAAATACCAGACTTTCAGGAAAAGTGATGTGAAACACAGCTAAGGTTAGTCTTATCTCCCTAGAAACAATTTAGGGCAGGTACCAAAACTGATGAAGTGTAGGAGAAGACTGAGGCAGCTTTGCATTCCATTCTTCGATGTGTATCAGTCTTTAAAGGAGTGAGGGCCAAGGGAATATAAGAAAAAAAGATTAAAAGAGCAAACATTTTAGAAAAGAGGAAGAAAGTGCAATAATAATAAATCAACAGAGGGACACTAAAACTAGAAAGATTAGTTTACTAAATCCTCAACAAGGATTATAAAACCAAGTGCACTAATGCTTAATGAAACAAAGAATACTGTGGAATCCCAAGAGAACAAGAAATTCCTAAATAGTTCAAAAGAGAAACGAAATTCATAAGAAGAGATATGTGGAATGAATATGTCTCAGAAGTTAAAGTTCTTAATATAGTTTTTAAAATACTCAAGAGATTAGAAAAACTGAATCTACAATACTTCCTGAAAAGAAGCAAGAAAGAAATGAACAAATTTGCAATACAGAACTACTTGAATGGGAAAAAAATATGGCAAAAGAAAAGCAAAAGGCAATACTATTTAAAAAAAAACCAAAACAAAACATATGATCTCTATGCAAGCCAAAATCATTGCTCTTGAATATAGGATGCACAGAGACAGCTTTAGAGACCATAGGCCTTCCAGAAAAATGTGACAAATAAAAATCTTGAACACTACAGTGCAGAAAATAATAAAAGAAAATTTCCCAGAAGTTTTGAATATGGAATACAAAGCACTGAGTGAAAAAATCTTAACTACCTGCAGGAAAAAGCTCTATTGTTCAGATTTTGAGATATATAATGGTTAAATGTAACAATTCTAATGATAAAGAATGTAAATGTTAAGGAAGGTAAATTTGAATAATACATAATTATTCTCTACCCACTAGTTGCACAAAGCAATGCACAGAGCAAAGAAACTCAAAACTGCAACCAAAAATGACAGATATTGCAAACCTGAACTATTCGTCAGAAAAAAGATATACATTCAACAGAGGAGAGATACTTGCAGAATTAAAAATAAAAAGACAAGAACAGAATATTCAATATGCAAACACATCAATAAATATATAAAGATTAAAAAGAAGGTAAATAAGTATAATTACTAAAGAAAGAAAAAGACATGAAGTAAATTATACCATGTAGAGAGGTTAATTTTAAAAAATGAAAAACTGATGAAAAAAGTACCCAAGGGAATAAATCTGTAAATGGAATTTAAAAGGAAAAGAGAAATGAAGGTGGGAGAGCAGAACTGGAACACCAAGGAATGAAGCCCAGAAACCCCCTTACAGATGACTTGAGTTATTTAGTGGGACAAAATTCCAGAGTAGGTGGGTGCATAAAAGGGAAGAACTTAGTAGATACTAAACACCTTTCAAGTGCATGGGTGAACTAAAACAAAGGCTTTAGTCTCTACACAAAGAAGGGCTGAAGAAACAGAGAAGAGATGTCAGAGGCAGAAATATTAAAATTGGTTTAATGAGGAGGGGGTCTCTTTGAAAAATATTCCCATAGTGAAGTGATCTATGCCTCTGATGGGGCATAGGGATTTCATGTTAGTTTAATTTGAGAGAAGTTAGTTTATTGGAAGACCATGTTTCTCAGAGAGGATCGTACCTTTGTGGGTAACATTCTGGCCCAAGAGAAGACATGTGAGTTCCTAAGGGCAGCTGATACCCAGAATTGTAGGAAGGTTCACTGTCACAAAGATAAGCTGTCATAACCAATGAGAACAGAAACAATCATGAGGAGAATCTAATGTGTTAAAATTCGGACACAGGGTTATTTCTACCATAGGACACTACTTCCATTCACATTACTTCCCTCACAAATTGATATTTCTAAGAGTGATAAATGACAAAAACAACAAAAACCTGACATGGGACCAGATCTATATTTTTTAAAATAGTATAGAAATTGGTTAAAAATTGAGCACAAATTAGGTACTTGAGAAACTAAGTCCATGAGGAACACAAAGAAGTAATTAAGGATGTAAACTCTTAATCAGAAAATAAAATGTCCAGTTTGACAGAAATGGAAGAGAAATAAAAAATATAAAGGAAATTCTTAGAAAAAGATGCAGGTAGAAAAACGTAACAAGAGAGGGAGGGAAGGAAAGAGGATTAAAGATTTTGAATTTATGACATAATTGTGGGTTGTGGATGAGGGAGGGGAGGGAAAAATTATTCATCTAAGTAAAACCTAATTCAACTAGGGAACAAGTTGACAAGTGGAACTAGAGTCTGAGGGGGGTGGAGGGAAGAGCCTGTGGGAATTGAATTGCATCAAAGTAGTTTAAACAAATTAGGCATAAGGACAAAGTAATCACCAAAAAGAGATTTTTTAAAAACTTTCAGAAAAGCAATCCTAGAAAATTGAGGAAACCTTAAATCTGACTCTCATAACTTTAAATATGGGCTAAACAAGCCAATAAAATGAAAGAAAAAAAGACAGAATGGGTAAGAAAACCCATAAACTACTGCTTAAAAGAAACATCAAAAAACAAAGAAATACATAGATTCAAAATCAGAAGCTCCAACAGAATTTACTAGAAATAGAAAAGTGAATCAAAAAAGCAGGTGGAACCATAGACATTCCAGATCAATATATGCCAGCATATAATCAAGTATATATCAAATATCATAAGATCTAAGTTAGAAAATTAAATTATAAAGACAATAGTAACATAATATTATAGTATGTATATTATAGTAAATTATAAAAACTATATACTATAGTAAATTATAAAAGCAATAGTAACATAATAATATAAGTAGGAGACTTCAACATTCTTCTTTTAGTCCTGGGCAAATCTAACCAGAAAGATAAATAAAAGGGAAAATAGATACTTCAGTAAACTGCCAGAGAATTTATAGCTAAAAGATTTATGGAATCTTTTGAATATGATCACTAAGGAATATATATACATATATACACATATATAATCTTTCAATGCGGTGTGTCTCATTTATGAAACTATGCCATGTTTAGGGAATAGGAATAGTGCAAATAAATGTAAAAAAATCATAAACACTAAACACATTATTTCTAGACCATATCACAATAAAAGTAGTACCCAGTCCAGGGAGCAAAAGCAAAAACTCAAACACAGATTTAATTAAAACTTAATGAAATCCTAACAGTGAATGGGTTAAATATAAAATCGTAGAAACAATAATAAGTCATAACAAATAGTTAACATCATTAATAGCATAAGAAAGAATTTAAAGGCACAATGATAGTCAAAAATGAGATAAAATTATTCCTATTAGCTGAAGACTTTTTGATTTACTTAGATAATACTATTGGATTAACAGAAAAGCTAACTGATAGTTACAATAAAATTTTAGGATCTAAAATAAAACCATAAAAATAAACATCATTTTAACATAATAACAACAAAATCCAAGAAGCAGCCATAGAAAGGAAATCCTTTAAAGAGTAGCTATAAAATATATAAGATGTCTGAAAGTCAGTCTGTCATAATACAGCAAAAAACCTTCAGTAACTAGAAAAATAATTAAGTCTTCATGACTGGACTGTGCCAATATAGTAAGAATTACAATACTGTCAGAGTTAATCCCATAGCCAATTAGATTACTAAAGGAATAAGTACTTTATAAGGGTAAACAAATTCATTTGGAGGAACAAAAGATCTAGAAAAATAAAAGGAAATAATTTTAAAAGTAGGAATGCAAGACAGAGTGTGGAGAGAAGCACTCTTCAAGCTATGTTATGAAGCAGGAATCAACAAAATGATTTGATGCTGGTTAAAAAATAGATGGATCAGTGGAGCATACTAGACAAAAAAGAATTAGAAATAAGTTGATAAACCAGTGTTTAATAAGCTTGAAAATATTAGTAACTTAGGAAGAACTCATTAGAATTATAGGTAAAACTGGAAATTAATCTAACATTACAATAAGTTTAAAATGGCATGACTTGAAAAATAATTTTGAAAAGTAGATCATAACTTTTCATAGCTATGAGGGGAGAGGAAATTCTTAAACATGGGACAATTAGAAAAGAAAAAACTGATTTCATGAAATTAAAAGACCTTTGAATGAACAAAATTGAAGACATTAGGATGAGGAGGGGAGCAGTCAAATGGGATAAAATCTTTGTTGTCAAATTTTCATAGCAGTGCCTGTGTCCAGTATTGAAGCTGGGTTGATAACTCACAAATATTTTATGACTAAAAACCATTTTCCAGTAGATAAGTGGTCAAAGGATATGAATAAACAGTTCTCAAAAGAAAATCACAGAGTGTTCATAACTACATGAAATGTTCCAGTAAGCAAATAATAAGAAAGATTGAAATAAACACAATAGTTGGATTTCACCACACACCCAGCAATTGTCAAAGATGACAAAATATGGGAAGAGTCATTACTGGAGAGATTGTGAAAAGACAAACACGTTAGCATGTTGTGAGCAGAGCTGTGAATTGGTCTAACCATTCTGATACACGTACTAGTTATTATTGTTGTTGTCCCTAAGGATAGATGGTTTTGTCCCTTAGGATAAATACCATCATAGACTGAAATACTTTGCTGAATTGTATAATACTGTGTGTAAAGTATTTCTCTGATATTCCTCTGATAACTAGCTACCCTGTCAAAAAAAATGAAATTGGGTTAGTCTATTTTTGATGAAGCTGTGGTGACTCTTATAATCACTTTTTCCTTTTTTGGATATTCATTAATGATCTCTTTGGTATATGTTCTAGAGTTTTGTCAGGAACTCAAGTCAGCTTTGCTGACCTAGAGAATTTAAGTTCCTCTCTCTTTTTGAAAATGAGTACATTTCATCTAGGTGGTGCAGTGAATAGAGCACTGGCCCTGGAGTCAGGACAACCTGGGTTCAGATCCAGCCTCAGACACTTAACACAAAAACTAGCCGTGTGACCTTGGGCAAGTCACTTAACCCCAGTTGCCCTCCCCCACCCCCCAAAAATGAGTACATTTGCATTGTCCCATACTGTGGCAGTGATCTCATTCTCCCCAGTCTTCATTTTTTTTTCCAACCAAATAAAAATAAAGTTTATTAAAAATCTGCTGTATTGCCCAGACTCTCAAGGAATCTGAGCATTTGTATTGCTAATGCCAGTGGGCCAGATTGAATCTGAGTGCCTTCATGGAGGCAAGATGGATCTTATATAAAGAAAGACTGTGGGAGGGGTCTCAGGGTGGCCAAGTAGTCTAGGGTGACTGGAGGAGGGTCTTGATGGGAGTGGCCAATAGGCTAGGGTGACTAGAGGTTGGGCACCAGGAGCCAAAAAAATGGGATTTTGATAGGATCAAGGGTAGGAAGTAGCCAGAGGCTATCCAGAGGTAACAGATTTGGGCTTAGTGATAAAGGAAAGCTTATGACCTTATTTAAATGCCAGATCAAGTGAGAAGATGCAAGGAGAGTTTTAAGGGAGTTCCCAGAGCCTATACCCCATCATTCCCCCTGCAAACAAATGGGACCCAAATTCTTTTGGGTTAAGGGATGAAACTCTTAGTTTCTGAAACTGTTTCCTGCTGTCAAGAGCTGTCCCTACCACAATGGGTCCCATTCAAGGGGTGCAGAGGGTAAGCAAATAAGGACTGAACAGGCAACATAGGAGTATAGAGAAAGGACAATTTCCCTGGAGGGAACTGAAGATGACTATGGCAAGGCCAGAACATAAAAGGAAAGGGGGATGTTTGATAGGGGAGTTTTTTTGCTGTGATGTCCCCTTTCTTTACTAATTTTTTCTTGGGCATTGACCCAATACAGGTGTTAGGGCTGGAAATCCCTCCCTCTGTAAAGGAGGATCTGGGAGTAAGAAAAACAAACAAAATAAAAATTAAAAAAAAAAAAACCACTGGGAAGTTTTCCCAATTCCCTAGTGCCAAGAGAATTAAGAGAATTGGGTATATGCTTTTGCATAGGGCATATGCTTCTGTCCTCTGTGCTTTGGAAGGTGTGCTCAGGTCTATGGCCTCAAACATACAACCACTGCACTGAGATTCTGAGAGTGAGGTTAGCAGTTTCCTGATCTCAGGGAACCAAAATGTTGAAGTTTGGGGGTGCTGGGACCCTAAAAAGCAACACACCAGGTCCTGCCCAAATAATTTCGACCCACTTCTTTCAGCCAAAGAAAAACAAAATTTATTAACCATCTGTCATATTGGATAGTCTCTTAAGGAATCTGAGCATTTGTGGCACTTGTATTGGCAAGTGAGCCAGATTGAATCTGAGCCTCCCCAGTCTTTCAGTAATCACTGACTGTAGTTCTGTGATCACAACTGCCCTGGGATAGGTTTTGTCTGGGTCTGCTGACTTAAATTCGTTAAATTAAAATTCACTAAGTTCATTAATTCAAATTAAATATGTGTGTGTGTATCTTTTACCATGTCCTCACTTATCTTGGGTTTCAACTCTTTATTAGCTACTTTTACTCTGTCCTTCGTGAAGATCATTCTTATTGTAGAGATAACAAAAGCAAAGGAGGAGTTGGATAATTTTCCCCCTCTTCTTATCCTATTTACTCTGAGCAACTGTCTTGTTCTTGCCTCCAACAGAGATTTTTTTTTTCTTTTTGGAGGGCAATTGGGGTTAAGTAACTTGCCCAAGGTCACACGGCTAGGTTTTTGTCTGTGTGTTAAGTGTCTGAGGCTGGATCCACACTCGGGTCCTTCTGACTCCAGGGCCGGTGCTCTATTCACTGTGCCACCTAGCCGCCCCCAAGAGAGATTTTTTTGTTCCCTTTGCAGTCATTACCATCTTTAGTACCCTCTGATCTCTGGTATATATTATTCTTTTTATAAGCCTGTATCACTCATTTGAATTTGTATTGTTACCCACCCTTGCTTTCATCTTTATGCTGGTTCTTTAAAAAAAAAAAAAAACCCAAGGTGGTTGATGATTTCCCAATGTCTCTACTTTTGAACTAGACAGCACCCCATTTCTTCTCGTGGTATAATTTGTATTCATGTCAGAATTTGATTCTTAAGAAATTATTTTCCACCTTAGGTCAACTTGCCCTGTAGAATTTTGTCAACTGCTTTTGTTGTTCTTCAGTTGTGTCCAATTCTTCATGACCCTGTTTGGGGTTTTCTTGGCAGAAATACTATAGTGGTTTGCCTTTTCCTTCTCCAGCTCATTTTATAGATGAGGAAATTGAGGCAAACAGGCTTAAGTAACTTGCCCAGGGTCACACAGAGCTAATAAGTGTCTGAGGTCAGATTTGAACTCAGAAAGATGAGTCTTTTCCAGACTCCAGTCCAGCCCTCTATTTCAGCACCTAAATTCCCTGTCATTTGCTGTAAGTCTATCCAAGAGAAAGTTTATATAATTTCTCATAATCTAGGATATATGTCAATAACATCATAATGGTGCTTGGCAGCATGGGAGGCTGATGTTTTAATACTATTTGCTGTTTTCTCACTTTTGTCTTTAACTTTTTTTTTCTGTCAGGTGGACAAATATTTGAAAGAAATTCTTCAAGATCTAATTACCAGCCTAACTAGCAATATGTGGCGAATTCGAGAATCCAGGTATTGTTTTTAAAGTAAGATTTGTTATAGACAATTCAGAAAATTTTGAACCTTTTGTACTAAAAGAGTAAAATTAGAATAAAATATATAATCCCATATATATTTGGTTAAGACAATTAGGAGATAACTTTTTCTTAAAAGTCATGCATCATTTATGTGAAGGTAATGGATCAAAAACTTTTTAGTTTTTCTTCATGTAGAAACTGGACTATGCCTGAGATCTACAGTAGGCGAGCTCATGTGCTTGGTTTTCTATGGAGGCATGAATATAAGTTAATTGTCATCATTCGTGACATTTTAGGTTAGTCTATATCATAGACAGGGAACCTGAGGCCTCAAGGCCTGGTCTAGACAAGGGGGCTAAGTAGGGAAAATAGATAATGTATCATCACTCTTCAGAATGGGGAGATTTTGTTATTATTTTCCTTGTAGGCTAATAAAGTTGCCCATCTATTTGGATTACATATTTGAATCTTTGTTTGCAGCTGTTTAGCTTTGAATGACTTACTAAGAGGAAGACCATTAGACGATATCATTGATAAACTTCCAGAAATATGGGAAACACTCTTTAGAGTACAAGATGATATTAAGGTATTTGGGTTTATATTAATATCCACTTAAATTGATTTCATAGAGAATTTTAAACATAAAAAATGTAAGATCATTGTCATTTAATAAATAGATGGTGGAAATGTGTTTTCTAATATTGTGGTGTAGCTTCTATGGAGAAGTCAGTTTTGTAATTTCCCAAAATCCTTGCAGCTCTATAGTCTTTGAAACCTATCAGTACTATGCAATCTAATCTTTAAAATGTGATCACTGTGCACATTGTCAATATAGGAGAGATCCTAGGTAATAGGATTAACTCTGTAATAGGGTTGATTCATTTATGAAGAACACATTGAAATGAATTCCAAAGTAACACTATTATGATAAGTTCCATAATAAGATCAGTTCCATCCATATGCCTTTAATAAGACATATAAATCATAGATTTTATGAACTGCTCTAGAAAATAGATCCAGATTTGCCTGTAATATAGAATATTGTCAGTTTAGCAAGTATATTGATTATCTAGTATGTACATTTTAGAATTAAAAGCTGATTGAGTCTTTTCTTTATAAAAATACAGAAGGAATATTCAATCTAATTGTGATTAGGGGATTAAAATAATGTAAATTAACTCCAGTACAAAGCAGAACACCACTAGTTAGTGCAGTGGATATAACATCAGCCCTGGAGTCAGGAGCACCTGAGTTTAAATCCAGACTCAGACACTTATTATTTGGGTGACCTTGGGCAAGACACTTAACTGTATGTTTGAAGTGGCAAACCACTTGTGTATCTTTGCCAAGAAAACCCCAAATGAGGTCACTTAGAGTCGAATATGACTGAAACAACTCAACAATACAAAGCAGACTATTATAGCCATGAGAAGAGAACAGACAGAATGCTTCAGGGATTCAGAGGAATACAAAGTATAGCTAATTGTCTAAAATCAAATTCTTAGAGTTAGTGGATTTAGGGCTTTCTCTTAAATGATAGGTAGGATTTTGACAAGGTAAGGGAAGCTGAAGTTGTAGAAATAATATAATCAATCACATAGTGATGGGAAGGAATGAATTGTGTGTTTTTTGAGGGAGTAATGAAAAAAGTATAGACTTGTTTGACAGGAGAGTTGTAGGATATAAGGATTAAAAAATGGATTTCTGCCTTATTAGAGAGGCCTCGAATGCCAGGCTGAGAAATTAGAACTTCATGGTTTAGATAATGGAGAGCTATTGATGGTTTGTTTGTTTGTTTTTTTAACTGAGTCTTTTTTGAACCAGAACTGGACAAGAGAGTGTTGAGACTTATGACATGAAAATAAGTTAGGAAGCTGTTGAAATATAGGAAAGAGGTGATGAGGCCTGAATTGAGGTTGATAACATCGGTAAAGCAAAGAAGGATGTAAGATTTCAGACATAGAACCTTAAGGACTTGACAATCAGATGAGAAGGGCAACGGAAATTAAGGAGTCATAGATGACTTAGAATTCGAGCTTAGATGACTAGAAAAGTGAAGTAATAAGCAAGGGAAATAGTATGGTGAATATGCTGAGTTTGAAGTGTTAGCCTAACATTGAGGGGCTTGTCAGGCAGACAGTTGGCAGGACTGATCTTAGGAAGGAAGTAGTTTGAACTGATTTAGTAGTTAAAGCCATGGCAGTGCTTGATATGGCCAAAGGAAGCAACACCACCAAGACACTTGCATTTTAGAAGTTAGAACAAGAAGAGTTTGTGAGGCTTTGTGCCAAAATGGTGCATAGGGTGGCAGAACCTGAGGAGAGGGCCACCCTTCAGGCATTGAGTCAGTACATGCCGTGTGCCAGTTGTCCTGATAGAAGGAAGAAAATTTGTTTTGAATGAGGACTGAAAATAAGAGGTGAAATATGGCAGATAAGAGTTTAATAGTTATCTTAGTGATTTAAAGGATGGAGTATTGAGTGATGGTGAGTGAGTAGAGATTACAATTATAGACTATACTTTGAATCAATTTGACAATGGAAAAAAAGAAGGAAAAATATATCTGGAAGGGTGTATCTGGTCAAAAGGAAGCCTCTTAAAAAAAAGGATAGAGAAGACAATAAAATCGGGTGCAGACAGCAGCTTAGATAGTGTAGGTAAAAGAAAGAGGTGGTGATTAGAGGAGGCAGGAGGAGTTACGATAGTATTCTTACATCTAACTGGAGGATTAAACCTTAGCAAAGAGAAATGGAAATTTTTTCTCAGGGACAGAAGTGAAGGGAGTAGGATAACATAGAGGGATTTTTTAAGTGAGTGGAGAAGTAGAAATAATGCCATCACATGACTTGAATTTTCTCATTAAAATAGGATAAAGTAATCTATAGATTGGGAGTGGGATGTGTCATGGGATTAAGAGGAAAGTGAAAAAGGTCTGAAATAACTGCTGTGAGAAATCCAATAAGTCATTTGATAAACTAACTGCATAAATATGTTCATACTCATTTTATAGTACATTTAATTTCATTTTTTATTAAAAATAAATGAATTTCTATTTAATGATGTAAAAATCTGAGTCTTTAACATAGTTAGTTTCTGAAACATACTGGAAACAAAAGTCTGTGACTTTCCTCTCATAGTGCTTCTGTATAAACACTATTTCTTCTTTGTATTGAAAATTTAAATTTGTACAAACCATAATAGGCATTACAGTATTAGGTCCTAATAAACATTCCTCATCTGACTCATACTTGATGTCAACCTTTTCTTTTTAGGAATCTGTACGAAAAGCAGCAGAACTAGCTTTGAAAACTTTAAGCAAGGTGAAAACTCTTACCTTATTGATACATTTGGGTACTCGTGTGGTAGAGAAAAATAAGCATTTTTTGTCCCAGACGACTATTTTGTTGTAAAGCTGTTTATTTGATGTTTTTATTTTATATTTGCCCTTGATTTAATTATGAGAGAGAAAAATGTTAACAGCATTCAAATATAGATATTCATCTAATAACACCTTAAATCTAATAATCCATAGTTTAAAGGTCACTTGTTTTACTGGTAAAGTAGGATAACTAATGAGCTATCTTGGTACGTTTGAATTTAAGTTTAAAATTGGATATTTGTTCAACTTTGAATAATACATTTCTTGCTTAAATCAGGGAGCAGCTATCTCCTTGTCATATTTTAATCACATTTAGACCTAAAACTAACCATCATGTTGTCTCATATTTGAAATAAGTACAATAACGCAATTTCCCTAACTCCAGTTTAAGCTTGCTTTTCATAAGAGAAATTAAGCATTACAGGAGGTGCTTTAAAAAGCAATTCTTAATGTGGTCTGTTTTAATGAAGGAATTAAACTTTCTTAGTAAATGTCCCTTGTGGTCTATGAAACTGTTTTAATTTGATTCTACTTTTTTTTTAATGCTTGTTTTAAAGGCTTTTATAACCTCTCTTGTACCTGTATACATTCTGTGCTTTTTTGAAATATAAGACACATGTTTTTAAATCCACCAACCTATTTATCACTCCTCATGTTATACATATCAGTCATGTCAGCAGTCTTTGCTTTTGTTGCTGCCTCCTTGACAGTAATTTGTTTGGAATAGAACAACTGACAAGTTTGTCAGAAGTGCTGGCATGTTTCATGTTTTTCTTCCAAAAAGAAGAAATTTTAAGTAGTCATTATAAAGCTAGCCTTGAATAATAAGGGCATGGAAATGAACATAGCATGTTCAGGTTCTTTCCTGGCACTCATATATACAATCTAGTTTTCAGCCTTCTCCTACATAATTTTTACCTACCAGACTCTTAATAAAGCCTTGATTATCATTCTGTCAGGGAATAGTCATATCAGGTTTAGAATTTATGGGATGAATATTTTTCCCAAATGCTTTATTAAATTGTGGTTTACATCATTCATTTATGCCAAATTTTGAATTACAATTTTTTCCCCATTTTTTCCCTACTCCCCACCCCAGAATAGCAGTCCCACAGGATATCCCCTCATCAAATCTGCTCTCTCCCATATTTTCTCCCATACCCCCTTTGACTTTTTCAGTAGGGCGAGGTGAATCTCTGTGCCCCAATGCCTGTATATCTTATTTCCCAATTATATGTAAAATAGTATTAATAATAGTATTTCTATATTTTTACACATTTGATTTTAAAACTTTGAATTCCAGATTCATTCCTTTCCTCCCTTACTGGGAAGATAAGCAATTCAGTGTATGTTGTGCATGTGTAGCTATGCAAAAGATTACCATAGAGGATATATTGTAAAAGACTGACTATATTTCCCTCTATCCCACCTCCCACTTGGTCTTTTCCTTACTTTGATCCTGTCCCTTTTCACAAGTGGGTGCTTCCAACTTCCCTCCCTGCCTTCCCTCCCGCCCTTCCTTCCGTCATCCTCCCTCTCATCCCCTTCCCCCCTACTCTCCTGTAGGGTGAGATATCCTATTTAGTATGTATGTCATTCTCTCCCTGAGCCAGATTCAATGAGAATAAGGTTTTGCCTTTTTGCCTTCCTGTTCTATGGGATGGATTTTTAACTTTTATTCTCAAAATATTAGAAATGTGGCATAAATGAATAGCTATTTCTAGGCAATATTAGCTTGCATCTTAACTTAACTTAGAGATAATTTTACAACTGATGTATTAACCCACAGTTTCTTCTCTGTGTAGTTTAGATAACAAAAGAAACAAAATCAGCATTTCTTGTTTTGGGTTTACTGTTCACTATTATGGGTTATAACCATGCAAGCCATTGACTGATTTCTAGGTTGAGATGACTGTAATTAATTCAAGTCAGGTGTTTTGTTTTTCTTTTAAATGGAAGATTATTTACTTTTTAAAAATGGATCAGCTCATTTGGCCCTCAGTTGGTAGTTGGTTAAACGAGTGCTGTTAGGTGAGATTCTGAAGTCCCTTTCGCTGATTTCTGTTCTATTTGTATGTGAGGTTTGTGTGAAAATGTGCGACCCCTCCAAAGGAACAGCCGGCCAGAGAACCATTGCTGTACTTTTGCCCTGCCTCCTTGACAAAGGAATGATGAGCACTGTGACTGAAGTTCGAGCCCTCAGGTTTGTTCTTTCTCATGAAACAAATATTTCTAATCTACATGCCTGGGGCATATAGTACATTGAGATGACAGAAGATATAGTTAGAATTGTCTCATGTTAAAGCGCCTACTATGTAGCATGCTCTATGCTAAGTGCTAGAGATAAAAACTAGGAAGAATAAAACAGTCCCTGCTCTCAAGGAACTTGCATTTTGTTAGGTACTGTTAAAACACTGAATAATGCATTTGGGATGGTTTTTAAAAGTGAGCCAAGAGAATTTGAGAAAAGACGTGTGGCAGAACTGTACCCTTCTATATCACTACATACATTTTCTTTATGAATAGACATAGGGATTAAATCTGTGATTTTACTGGTATATAGAATATCCATATGAGGAAACTCCCTTTACCAATGCCTTTCATCACCTTTTTTACAACTTAGTCTTAGAGTTACCTTGTACACTGAGAGGGTAAGTGACTGGCCCGGGGTTACACATCCAGGATGAGTCAAAAGTGGGGCTTAAATCCAGGTTTTCTTGGCCCTGAGGGCAACTTTTCTCTACACCAAACTCTTTTTTAAAATTTGGCTTCTGCCTAAGTTTCCCATTCCCTATCAGTGTGTTGCCTTGGCTTACAAGTAGCTTCTCTTGTTCCTAAACAGCTCCCTTGGAATTATGTATTTTATGAATTGGGAAACTCATTGGCAAATTAAATTTTGTTTAAACTGTATGCTCTGGTATGAATTTCTAAAAACTCATTTACATACATATATTTGTAAAGATAATTCAAGCTCAAACTGAAAAATGAAGAATTTAAGCATCTTATAATGCTTTCTCAGAGGCTTTTAAAAATACTCTTTTGTAAAACTAAGTTCTGTGGGCGTCATGCAGTATTCTTGATTTGATCATCTGAAACACTTTTGAATGGAAAATCATGACAAGTTATCTAATACTTTACTGGGAATACTATAACACAGAGTAAATAAGTAATATTTGGACACTTTATTCATCTTGCCAAGAAAGGGAAAAACATTGTTTGGAGTAAGAGTTTTGTAAGCAGGAAGGACTTGGTCTATTCTATTTTAAAATCATCATGTTCTATGAATGTTAAAAATAATTGAATTAATTTCAGCATATTTGACAGCTTTGGGGTAGAAGAATAAGTATTATAGAACCAATACAGTGTTCTGCATTTGTGTATTTACTAGGGAAAGATTAGGAGACTTGTAGGAGATGACATTGTGAGAGGTCATAAGAGAGCTCCTATAACAATGTAGTCTCAAAAATGACAGTTGACATCCCAGAAAGAAGCAGAACTGAGGGAAATCCTCAGAAGAAAATTGAACTTGCCAGAAGTATTAAACAAACTTAAAGATATCTAATGTCATAAAAAAGTACTGAATCAAAAAAGAAGAAACAAAAGTATCAAAAGAAAGACAAAGCAACAAATTTAGGACATAATAAAATGCATGATAGATTTGAGGAAGTTAAAGGAAGAAATGCAATAGAAAATGACAAGAGGAAATTGAGAGATGGAGAATGCCACTAAATCTTAGGAAAGGATGTGATGTAATTTAGCAATTTAGAAACTGGTTTAAGAGCACCATCAACAGCAGTATAAATGAATTATTATTTTGGAGGACAGAATGGCAAAACCTAGTTCAAATGGAAAAATAAATCCAGAGGATAACTAGAAATGGATTAGAAAGTGATGCCCATGAAAATAATGAATGTGGAAGACAGATGATGAAGGGGGTATTTTGAAAAAAGTGCTAAATAAATTAGATTTGATGGGCATAGAAAAAGCACAGAATACTCTTTTTCCCCCCTCCAAATACTCATTGAACAGTCACCAAAAATGGGTCTCCTGGTATCATTAAGACCTTGAGCTGTATTGTTAAAAAGTACCTTCAAGACTATCCAGTCTCACCTCCTTGTTTTACAAATGTGGAAACTCAGGGCACAGAGTATAGTCATGTAACTTTCCCAGAGTCCTGTAGGTACAAAAGGAATTAAACACTGGCTTCCTAATTCCAGATCTGGTGCTTTTTCTACTAAACCACTCGGTATTTAAAAAAAAATCATACTGTGTCAAAGAGAGTAATGATATCAGTCCAGCATATCAGAATGTATGCAATGCAGTGTACTACTATACTCAGAGGCAGATTCATCGCCATGCAGACTTAGATTAGAAGGAAAATAAAAGGAAGATCTAAAAAGTGTTTGCTATTAAATAAGTTAGAAAATAAACATAATACTGTATCAAAAACAAGCATGAAAGAAGCTATCAAGATAAATCACTAAACTAGACAATACAGTAGTTTAAATGAGAAATATAATTAAAAGCTGGTTTGTTTTTTTTTTTAAAGCAATTGGGGTTAAGTAACTTGCCCAAGGTCACACGGCTAGGTTTTTGTTTGTGCAGATTAAGTGTCGGAGGCCGGCTCCGAACTCAGGTCCTTCTGATTCCAGGGCCGGCGCTCTATTCACTGCGCCACCTAGCCGCCCCAAAAGCTGGTTTTTAAAACACTAAATTTGCTAATTTTGTATCCAAAAAGAGAGAAAAATCAAATGTCAAAGTGAGAAACAAGAAATGGGAGGTCACAATGAATGCAAAAGAAATTAAGACAACTGTCAAACTTCTTTATATGTAACTGTGTGAAAGACTCATGGTTTTCTTCATCATCAGAGAACTCACTCTGCTGATGTAAATTGTGAAGTCCTAGAGAATGCTAGAGGTTCAATGATGTGCTCGGCTCCACACAGCTATGCCAACAAAAAATTTTAATAGATGAATATGTACAAAAGTATAAATACCTAATTTGAGAAATCAGGAAATAGAAAACATACTCAAACGAGTCTTAGAAGGGTATATTCAATACAGTTTATTTGTGAGCCTATTATTAAATATGCTATTATAAAAAATAAATTTTCAGACATTCAGAGAACAAGTAAATCCCATATTGTATAAGCTGCTAGCAGATATAGAAAAAGGAAATATTCTTCCTAGTATTTTCTTTTTTTTTTTTTTTGGAGGGCGATTGGGGTTAAGTGACTTGCCCAAGGTCACACTGCCAGTAAGTGTTAAGTATCTGAGTCTGGATTTGAACTCAGGTCTTCCTGACTCCAGGGCCATGCTCTATTCAATGTGCCACCTAGCTGCCCCTGTAGTATTTTCTAGGAGACAAAATGTTTTTAATTCCCAGATCTAACCAATAAAGCAAAAAAAAAAAAAAAAGGAAAAATTTGATCAGATAACTTTAATAAATATGTAAAATATTAAATAGTATATTGACAATATAAAGATACTTTAAAATTCATAATTACAGTCAAGTATGAACTATACCAGGAATGCAAAAATTGTTTGATATTAAGAGAAAATTTATCTCTTAACGATTTGGGTTCAAGTTTAGCCTCTGTCACTTACTAGCTGTATAGTAATAGGCAAATTCACTTGCTCTGATCTTCAGTTTTTCTCATCTGTAAAATGGGCACACCTCAGATATCTTTTGAGCCATAATCAAGATAATTTGTGAAAAAGTTATTTTTAAACCTTTAAAGCATTATGTAAACAAATGTCTGTTGTATATGTTTTTGCTATTCTTAGAACTGCTACTACCATAACCACTACTATTATTTGGAGAATACTTAGTAGAATATCAGTATAATGGAATATTATTTCATAAAAGTTACAAATATGAAAAATACAATAAAATTTGAAAAAAAATTAAGTGATACAGAATCAGAATAATATACACAAAGACTATGACCATGTTGAAAAGTTTTAAAATCTTTTTAAAATGCAGTAAGAGACACAAAGAATCAAGATATTATTTTCTTTAATATGAATTGTTTTAAAAATAGACTCAGATTGTTTTTAACAAGATATGTATGATTTTTTAGTGTTATCTTTTGATTATGGCTATTGCATTTATAATTAAAATGATTTCTAAATAATAGCAATAAATATAATGTACACAGAAAAAATATCTGAAAAGAATACAAAATTCTCTAGAAAATTATTTTCTCTATGTTAAAGTCAGTATAGATACATGTATGTATGCATGTATGTATATATGTATGTATGTATATTTGTCATTTTATTCAGATAAATAATTTGGAGCTAACAGTTTTCCATGAAATTATGTAATGAAAATGATAGTAAAATAAAATGGGAAGAATCCTCACTTTTTTATGGACTTTTATGGAATACTTTTGTTTAAGAGGATTCAGTAATAGACTAAGGCCTTTCTTGATTTTTAACATTATATAAATAGTATTCTCTCTGTGTTCCAGCATTAATACCCTTGTGAAAATCAGCAAAAGTGCTGGTGCCATGTTGAAACCACATGCCCCTAAACTCATCCCAGCTTTGTTGGAATCCCTAAGTGTACTGGAGCCACAGGTTCTTAACTATCTGAGCCTCCGGGCCACAGACCAGGAAAAGGTAAGTTTGAAAGCACAATTTTATTTTCCAAAGTAACACATAAAGAATTTTGCTTATTATTAGTTCAGCTCATCAGGATGCTGGAAAAAAATTTTTAAATTGGTTATTGAATGTACTAATAGCAGTTTTTGAGCACATTGGAAAATTAGAGACTAGAGAAAGAAATTATAATGGGGATAAAAATCATGGATGATTCTTCCTGTCGCTCAGTAAAATATGACTTTTAACCCCATGCCAGTGTTGGATTTTTTTGCTTTTTGGAGGGCAACTGGGGTTAAGTGACTTGCCCAAAGTCACCCCGCTAGTTTTTGTGTTAAGTGTCTGAGGCCGGATTTGAACTCAGGTCCTCCTGACTCCAGGGCCAGTACTCTATTCACTGCACCACCTAGCCGCCTCAGCCCATGCCAGTTTTGACAAAATCTTCTTAGAGAAATTGTATTTTTTTTTCTTCACTTGTGTGACTCTTCGTGACCCCATTTGGGGTTTTCTTGGCAAAGATGCTGGAGTGGTTTGCCATTTCCTTCTGCAGATCATTTTACAGATGAGAAAACTGAGGCAAACAGGGTTAAGTGACTTGCCCAGGGTCACATATCTAGTAAGTGTCTAAGACTAGATCTGAACTCAGAAAGATGAGTCTTCTTGACCCCAGGCTCAGCATTCAATCTACTGCCCCACCTAGATACAGGTAAAACAGTATAAAAAGATTATTGATAACTAAAATCATAGTTTACATTTATACAATGCTTTACTGTTTTCAAAGCACACATCTTATGATAATTTTATGTGGTAAGGCTATTGAAATTATGAGGAAGTATAGTAAGTACTTCTCTCCAATGATAGAAATATTGATCATTAAAGAAAGTGCTATGATACACTAGCTATACCTGGCCCTCAGTATTTGGATAGAACATCATACCCATCAGTTTAGATTTTAGAACTGAGGAAGAATTAAATGTCTTAAATAGTTTCTGTGTTTTAACTATAAAAGTATTTATATCTATCTGTTTATATGTCCATACATACATACATACATATTTGAAGGGAGCCACCATTCATGGTAGCTTAAGTATGAATTCAGGAAACAAAGTGAATATTAATCCCATTACTTTCAGTAGTAAAACAGGTAAAGTTCACAGAGGAAGAATCCTGGTAAGATGTTAAAAGAATTTACTTTCATAGCCTAAACAGATTTTCAAGTCTTTTGGGCAAGTTGCCAACTTTGTACCATTTTTTAAAACCCTAAACATATAAGGAAATAAGATACTAATTGAAGTATAAAAATTAGTAGAAGTAATAACTCACTTTGGGGACGTGGCTGAAGAAGGGAAAGACAGTAAGATCTAAATAATCATTGTTTTATGAATCTGAAAAAAAAGTATTTAATATGAAGCATTGTTTTACAAAGTATATTCCATTCATTATTTTACAGCAACCCTGTAAGGCATTTTGAGTGGAGGAAAAAACTATTAAGGCTCCATAATTTACTATAATTTTGTCTTTTTCATGCTGACAACAGATTGTTTACCAAAGTGTCTATTTAAGTTAGTGTGACTATACAGATTTAAGAGTCTCTGGATGGTGACCTTCTTAAGATGTTTTGTTGAAACTGGGTATGAGATGGATAAACTGTGTCTAAATGTGGGGGTTTCAGTTTAAAGTTCAAACTGGGTACCATGTATATGAATATACATGGGAAATGTATATTTGTAGGGAAAATACTAGAAAGTAAAGCTTTTAAAATTTCACCTTAGAGGAATAATTCTACTATGCAGACTTTTTAATCAGGACATTGTTGACTTTATTTATATGGAAACTAATCTGTTGCTTAGTTTTTTGTTTCCAAATTTTTTTTCATTATTAGAATGTAGAAGCTTTTACAATGTTCTTATCTTAATTTCCTAGTAAAGAAAGCATTATTTCTTATGATGTTGGACCTAACATATCAAGCGTATTAGGTTTAAGGGGATTTGAAACCATATTATATGAGGAATAGTCATAGTCAAGGTGACTAAAGATGTTTAAGCTAGAGAAGAGAAGTCAACATGATAGCTGTTTTACTTGTTCTTTATTGCATCTGAGAGGAAGAATAGGACCAATGAATGGCAGTTATCAGAAAGGAAACTTCTGGCCAGTATAAGAAAGAATTCACAGCTTAATTCAACTGGCAGGGTATTGGGCTGGAAGAGACCTTCCTATAGTATAACATAGTATATCTAACCCTAGGTAAGTTGGTGTAGCACCTGTGCAATATTTACAGCACCCACAATCACGATAAAGACTGTGACTATAAGTATTGCATGACCTTTGATCACAAAATATAACAAACTCTCCAGATGGAGGATAGAACTGAAGTACTTATTTAGACACCAGAACCCAGTCCCAAAACTAGTAAGCTGATTCCATCATAGTACCAAAGATATTAAGAAGCCATAATAACGCTGAGAGCTATAGCTTCATTCAGCTTTCCCACAACCAATACAAGATCAGTATTTACTTACAAGCCTCTCTTTCTTCTTGCCTGAGCTCCTCTATCCCCCATCATCTGGCTAGCTCTGACCAGCTTCCTGTGGGCTCTGCTTCCCTTCAGCAAACTCCTCCCACCACAGGCTCCTTGTGACTACATTCAGCCTATTAGAATGTAGCGTTTACTTTCAAAGCATTGGAGGTCTTCAAACTCCCTCTAGGTCTGTTAAGATGCAGGGAAGACCTTCGAATTCCCATTACAGTTGGTAAAGCAAATATTTTCTCCCATTTTTACGGATGAAGAAATTGAAGCATAGAGAGGTTATAGTTTGGCTTTAGAGGTTTGGGAGCTAAGTTTAGAACTGAAGTCACTTTACACAACTTTCAGAATGAATCGTGAGTTTTTCTCTTAGTGGGAGCAAAGCAAAATAGAATAAATCTGTGTTTCTTTTCTCTGATACATATAATTTCAAAATATTTGTTAAAACTCACTATTTAACAAAAACTTTTGGGAAAACTGAAAAATAGTATGGCAGAAACTAGGCATAGACCAATATCTTATACTCTGTATCCCAAGATGAAGTCAAAATGGGTATATGACTTAAATATCAAGACTGATAGCAATTTGGGAGATCAAGGAATAGTTTACCTATCAGATTTATGGAGAAACAGAAGACTTTATGACCAAACAAGGGATAGAGAATGTTATGAAATGCAAAATGGGTAATTTTGATTGCATTGAATTGAAAAGTTTTTGCATGAACAAAGCCAATGCATCCAAAATTAGAAGGGAAGCAGAGAGCTGGGGAACAATTTTTACAACCATTGTCTCTGGTAAATGCTTCATTTCTAAAATATATAAAGAACTGAGTCGAATTTATAAGAATACAAGTCATTCCCCAGTTGATAAATGGTCAAAGGATATGAACAGGCAGTTTTCAGAGGAAGAAATTAAAGCTACCTATAGTCATGTGAAAAAATGCTCTAGAGGATTCTGGGAAGATGGGGTAGTAGATCAGAAAATTCCAAACTCCCAAGACTTTTCACCCCAGCAAAAGAGATAAAATTGTACCTTAGGGCAAACAAAGTTCTGGTAAAAATAAGTAAGAATAGGGGTACAACAGGGGTCTTCCTGGGGCAGTTTGAGAAGATCAGAAGAAAAATCCCAGGATTAGTTTGGTCCTCCTGAAGAGTAAATGCCAGCAGGCTAGGGTCTACTTTAACAACCAGCAGCAAGCCCTTGGAGTTAGTTGGTTTGGGAGACTGCCTTGGCCCCAACCACAGGAACTTTTAACCCCAGTAAAGTGAGAGGAGTTGGGCTTCTGAGCTGGGGAAGATAGAGGGAACCTCTGCTGACAAGGAATGCCAGACCTAGCTGTGTGAGAAGGGGCAAGAAGGAACCAGCACCAGAACTCCAGTGAGTGCAGAAGCAGTAGGGCAGAAAACCTTTGGCTGTAGGTACTTAGAGGAGGCTGCAGGTTTGTCTCAGGCTAGAGGGGAGAACTAAAGTTCTGGAGCAAGAGGCACCATCTGCCATACCCCAGGGCTAGAGATGATTGTAAAAATATCTGAAGATATTGAAGTAAAGAAACCCTCAAAGAATAATGTCAGATAAATGGCCACCTGCCCAAAAAGAATTCATAGATTTTTTAAAAGGCTTTAAAAATCAAATGACAGAGATGGAGGAAAAACTTTTAAAAAAAAGAATAATCCAAGAAAAACAAGATTATGAAAGGAAAGTTGACCAATTAGAAAAGGAGGTCCAGAATCTTAAGGAAGAAAATGATGCCTTAAAAATTAAAAACCAACAAGTTTGGAGGATAGATCAAAGAAAACATAAAAATAATATTTTGAAAGTTATGATCAGAAAAAGAATTTGCATACAATAATACAAGAAATAATTAAGGAAAATTGTCCCGGAATATTAGAACAAGGGAGGGAAGTAGAAGTAGAAAAAATTCATTTATCATCACTTAAAAGAGATCTTATGAGGAAAACTTTAAAGGAATTTCTTAGTCAAATTCCAAAACCCTCATCTTAAAGATGAAATATTAAAAGCAAAAAGAATAAAACATTTTAAATATGATAGTGCCACAGTTAGAATTACACAAGATGTGGCAGTGGAGACTTTAAAGGACTGCAAATCTTGGAACACTATATATCAAAGAGCAAAAGAACTGGGGCTTTGGCTGAAAATATCATGCCCAGAAAAATTAGCATAATCCTGAATGAAAAAAAATAGATATTTGATCAACTATCAGGCTTTTAAGACTTTATTTAAAAAAAAACAACAACAACCAAACCTGAAATTAATAGAAGATTTGATATACAAGAGCCAAGAGAAATATAAGGTACATAACAAAGACTGATTATAAGGATTCAATAAGAACAGACCGTTTGCTTTTTATATATGTAAACTGTAAAATATATGTCTGAGATTTTTATTAATAATTGTGTAACTCGCCGTAGGGCAGCCTACTTCCTTATTGAGCAATATGGAGGGTGACAAGCCAGGAGTGACTCTGGGGCAGCCCCATCTGTCTCGCTAGCATCTGACTACCTTCGATATTACCACGTTGACTCCGCTTTCACATGAAATTATCGACAGACAAGCCACAATAAATATAGGTACAATTGGCCATGTAGCACATGGAAAGTCAACAGTAGTGAAAGCTATTTCTGGAGTTCACCGTGTCCAATTCAAAAATGAGCTGGAAAGAAATATCACTATTAAGTTGGGGTATGCTAATGCTAAGATTTACAAACTTGATGACCCAGAATATTACAGATCTTGTGTAAGTAGCACACCTGATAAATTTCCTACAGACATTCCAGGAACTAAAGGAAACTTCAAATTAGTCAGACATGTCTCTTTTGTGGATTGTCCTGGCCACGATGTTTTTTTTTTCATAGGGGTTTTTTTTTTTTTTTTGGAGGGCTATTGGGGTTAAGTAACTTGCCCAAGGTCACACGGCTAGGTTTTTGTTTGTGTGTGCGTTAAGTGTCTGAGGTCGGATCTGAACTCAAGTCCTTCTGACTCCAGGGCCGATGCTCTACTCACTGTGCCACCTAGCCGCCCCTGGCCACGATATTTTGATGGCTACCATGCTGAATGGTGCAGTGGTCATGGATGCAGCTTTACTGTTAATAGCTGGTAATGAGTCTTGTCCTCAGCCTCAGACTTCTGAGCACTTAGAAATTGAAACACATTCTGATTCTACAGAATAAGATTGATTTGGTGAAAGTCAGTCAGGCTAAGGAACAATATGAACAGATCCTTGCATTTGTACAAGGTACAGTTGCAGAGGGAGCTCCTGTTATTCTAATTTCTGCTCAGCTGAAGTATAATATTGAAGCTGTTTGTGAATAGATAGTAAAGAAAATTCCAGTATGGCCGTAAGACTTTACTTCAGAACCCAGACTTACTGTTATTCGGTCTTTTGAAGTCAACAAGCCTGGTTGTGAAGTTGATGACCTTAAGGGTGGTGTGGCCTGTGGTAGTATTCTCAAAGGAATGTTTAAGGTGGGTCAGGAGTTGGAGGTCAGGCCAGGCATTGTCTCTAAAGATAGTAAAGGGAAACTCATATGTAAGCCAATCTTCTGCAAAATCGTCTCACTTTTTGCAGAACATAATGATCTTCAGTATGTTGCATCTGGGGGCCTTATTGGCATTGGAACAAAAATTGATCCCACTTTGGGCGGAGCTGACAGAATGGTGGGACAGGTTCTTGGTGCAGTTGGAGCACTGCCTGAAATCTTCACAGAGTTGGAAATTTCCTATTTTCTGCTTAGATGTCTAGATGTCTCTTAGGTGGGCATACTGAAGGAGACAAAAAAGCAGCAAAGGTGCAAAAACTGTCCAAGAATAAAGTGCTTATGGTAAATATAGGCTCCTTGTCTACTGGAGGAAGAATCAGTGCAGTAAAGGCTGACTTAGGCAAGATGGTTCTTACTAATCCTATCTGCACAGAAATAGGAGAAAAAATTGCCCTTAGTCGGAAGAGTTGAGGAACATTGGCATTTAATTGGCTGGGGTCAGATAAGAAGAGGAGTGACAATCAAGCCAAAGGTAGATGATGACTAAAGAACTATCACTGAATGCCTAGCTTTGGCTGAGGAAAGAGATTCCACTTAAATATAGGGGTGTATTTTCAGAGCAATAATGGGGAATTAATTTCACAGCTTGTTACATTTTGTGAATGCTGGATGGTTTTCTCATTTCTTGTGATGAAAATTTAACCTCTGGTATTAAAATACTAGTCAATGTCTGCAATAAATGTAAAAATTGGCATAATGGTGGATTTGTTCCACATTTTAGCAGAAATTAATCATTCTCATACCACATGTCTAATTTATACATCAGTATAGGCTTGAAATTAAGATATGTTTACAACAGTCAAGACATCCCTCACTGTGGTATATTTAACAAAACCTGTTTGAAATAAAATTTTTCTTATTTTTTCATTGTTCCTTTGAATATCCCCAGGCTCAAAAATTGTTTCAACAGTAAAATACTTAAAGAAATAAAACTTTTTTTGAAAACCAGAAAAAAGAAAGATTGGGGTAAACTTGAGTATGATATGAATTTAAAAAGTAAAACCACTTAGGAACAGGTAAAAAGTAATTATTTTATTAAAATGAGGTGCAAAAGGAAGAATTGATACAGAAGAACTAGATGGGAGAGGAGGGTTGGTAGTTCTGGTAACCTACTTTCATCAGGAATGGGTTTAAGAGGGAACTAGATAGATAGATAGATAGATAGATAGATAGATAGATAGATAGATAGATAGATAGATGGATGGATTGTTATATTTAGAAGAGTATAGAAGTCTTCAGAAGAAATAAAATGCTAAGGGGATAGGGAGGGCAGAGAGGACAAGGGAGGGATCTTTAGAGGGAATAGGTAAAAGGGGGGTATAGAAGGGTGTTTAGATTTGTGGGAATGGGAGGATAAGGGAGGGATCCTTGGAGGGGACTAGGCAAGTATAGGAGAGCATGGTAGCAGGTAGAAGTAAAGTAGAGGAGGGAGGAGGAATAGGAAGCAATAGATGTTCACAAACATAAAAACAAAGATCAGGAGTAGAATAGGTTTGGGAAAGTATGTGTCTGTATGTGTATGTAGATGTGCATGTGTGGATATAACTATAGAGAAACATCCAAGCTTAACTGTAGCCTTCAAGGTGGGGAAGTGAAAAAAAAGAACAGAGCAAAGTACAGAGCAGAGAACAAAAGAAAACTTACAATGAAGCAAAGAAAAGATGGGACAGTTCTCAACACAACATGTATTTATCATACAGGCTTTCTTAAAATGAAAATTTATTATATATATTTTGAATCCTCTCTGATGCTCTGCTATGCACATGACATGCTTTTTTCTTTCTTTCTTTGTATTTAAGTTCCAATATTTAAGTTTATGATATGTTTCTGCTTTTTTTTTTCTGTATTTGTGTTCTGGTGTTTGAGTCTAAAATAAAATTTTTTAAAATGCTCTAAATCATTGATTAGAGAAATGCAAATTAAAATGACTCTGAGGTACCACATCACACCTTTCAGATTGGCTAACATGACAAAACAGGAAAATGATAAATGTTGGAGAAGATGTGGGAATATTGGAACACAAATGCATTGTTGGTGGAGTGATGAACTGATCCAACCATTCTGGAGAGCAATTTTTAATTATGCACAAAGGATTATAAAAATGTGTATACCCTTTGACCTGGCAATACCACTACTAGGGCTGTATTCCAAAGAGTTCATAAGAAAAGGGAAAGGACCCATATTTATAGCCACTCTTTTTGTGGTGGCCAAGAACTGGAAGTTGAGGGGAGACCCATCCATTGGGGAATGGCTGAACAAGTTGTGGTATATGGATGTGATAGAATACTGTGGTTCCATAAGAAATCATGAGCAGGCAGATTTCTGAAAAGACTTGCATGAACTGGTGCTGAGTGAAGTAAACAGAACCGGCAGAACATTGTACACAATAACAGCAACGTTGTGCAATGACCAGCTTGGATAGACTTAGCTCTTCTTAGTAACTCGAGGATCTAAGACAACTTCAGAAGCCTCGTGATAGAAAATATTCTCCACATCCAGAGAAAGAACTACAGAGTCTGAATACAGATTGAAGCATACTATTTGCACTCTTTTGTCTTGTCTCTTTGTTGTGGTTTCTCTCACTGGTTCTAATTCTTCTTTACAATGTGACTAATATGAAAATTTGTTTTAATATGAATGTATATGTAGAGCCTATGTCAGATTGCATACCATCCCTTCTCGGGGAGGAGGATGGTGGGGGAGAAAATTTAGAACTCAATCTTATGGAAGTGAATGTTGAAAACTTAAATAAAAGAAAAATATCCCCAAAAAAGTATTCTTTAGCCAGGGTTGAAAATGAAGTGATATTTACTTTTTCAAGTTTGGAAATTTTTACCATTTGGTTTCTGTGTAGGAACTTCTTAGTTTGTGCTTAAATGAACTCTAGTGAGAAATTTTTCTAAGCACTCCAGAGTAATTTCACTGTTTTTTTTCTTGAAGGCTGCAATGGATAGTGCTAGACTCAGTGCTGCTAAATCCTCTCCCATGATGGAAACAATCAACATGGTATGTATCTAAATGGAAAGGGAACTATTTCATGTTGTATATTGCCCCTTTAGGCAAAAAGAAACAATATATTTTTTAGGTTTCCTTTCTTAGCTAAAATTATGTCTTCCTAGTAACTCTGCTACAAGGAAGAAACTTTTCCCCTAAGGAAGTAACACAAAAAATTAAGGAATGAGTCTTGAGCAGTGATTTTCAGATTTATTCATTGTGCAGGCCCTCCTTAACCTCACATAACCCCTTCCAGACACCAAAAATAATTTCTTAGAATTTTATTTTATGCAAAAGAGGTGAATGGTAACAATATTCTTTCATTTTTGGCAGCTTTAAAAAGAGGTCAGATCATACTTCCTCACTCATGAGTTACCAATTTAATTGGGGCTAATTAAGAAGGGAAAAGAGGCACAAATAGGGAATGGTAGGTAGGTGTCAAGGTAAATATTGGGGGTGAAGTACTCAGTGTGGTTAGGAAAAGAGAGGGGTAAAACTGATGTTGCTGATTCATTCACAGGAAGGAGGTTATGCTTAAAGAGCTGTGAGGAACTGAAATTGGGTTTCCATAATGACCGTGTACATCCCCTTCCAGCCCTGGTGTGAGAAAGTATTTAAAAGCCTAGACTGTTCATCCTTATTTGTGGTTATATAAGAATACTTTTGAGCTTTTGAGAATGGTACCTTTAATTTGGCTTGCTTTTTTTAATATTCATGTACTTTACATTGGGTCATACAGGCTTGGGCAAATGTAGTGATTTAGCAGTTGGGTATAAATGTCTCCTGTGCAGAGCCCTGTCCTTCGTAGAGAAACAAAAGAGATAGAAGACACAAACAGACCTTTAAGGAGCTTATAATATAGTTAGGATACAAAGAGTATATTTTTTCAAATCAAAGTACATGCAAGTATTAAAATTTTTTTGAATATATATGCTTAGGGGACTTTGAGGAGAATGCATATGTTACTGGGGTAGTCAGGAAAGGCTTTCTGAAGGAGGTGAGTTTTAAGCCGTATCTTGAGATATTGGATTAGAATTGACTTGGAAAAGGAATACAAAGTCATGGTGGAGCTATTTTGTGATTAGTTTTTGGTAACATCTCTGTTAAGCTGCTGTTTTCCTCTGATTTATAGAAACACTGACCAAACCACCACTGGAGAGAGTGCAGTTCACTTATCTTTCTGTAGTTGGTGTTTTGAAATCAGAATGTGTAATATATAAAAACCTGGACTCTTCCAAATTAATATAAACCCTATGGTCATGTAATTTGCGCAGTGTTTTCTTAAATCTCTGTACCTGACTAGACTTTCCTCTAAAGTTTACCTTTGCATTTTTTTCCCTTAGTGCCTGCAATACTTAGATGTGTCTGTCTTGGGCGAGCTTGTTCCTAGATTGTGTGAATTGATCAAAAGTGGAGTAGGTCTTGGTACTAAGGTAAGTGTATTTTACCTAAGGGGAAAAAAAACTCGAATAAGTTCATCAAATTTTTTTGAGTGCTAATCATTGATGGAAATACAAAGATGAATAAGACATGGCCTCAACTTTTTTTTTCCTCATTTAATCCACAAAAATGTAGCCATTTTCTTTGCAATATATCGATAGTATCTGTATACTAATTTGTGTTTTTAAATGTTCAGTATTGTTACTCGACATTCATTTTTTTTTCTTCAGGGCTGCACTAATAACTCATTTTTAAAAATTCTTATATTGTGCAACTTGGATATTCAGTGGAATTGTTAATGCAGAACACATCAGTGAAATCCTTTTTAGTTGCCATGTATGTACCTTTTGAGTGATCCAATCAGTATAAGTTGATGATTAAGGGTTTAGAGTAGTTAGTTTCTCTTATTGTTAATTTAGTACATCCTCTTCTTTAAATGATTATAGCCAAAACAAGGGATTTGGTGTTTTTAATGGAGAAAAGCAGTCATCCAATTTAGACATGTTTTCCTCTGTAACCTTGTAGGGAGGATGTGCCAATGTAATTGTGTCGTTAACCACTCAGTGTCCTCAGGACTTAACCCCTTACTCTGGTAAGTTTTTAGGAGGTGGTTTTTTTCCTTCCTTTAATCTTGTGTGCATGTGTTAATATTTTGGGCACTAAATGTTTTTTAAATGTTAAACTGGATGTGTCAGTAACTGATAGTTGCCAAGGTTTCTTCTTTCTTTCCCTTTCCCATTTTGATTGATCACTGCCTAGGTAACCTTAGTCTTAGTGACTTCACTAGTTTTTTAGGTCCCCATTTTGTAGGTGATACCTAGATATTTCTTAAGACAATTAAAACATATTGGAATGTATCCCCCTTGGACAATTAATCATTGTCTGTTGATTTATAGAAACATACCAGGACAGTAACAGGAAAAAAAAACCTCTCAGTTTACTTATCAGTCATATAGAGAATAATGGAATTTTAAAAATGTATAATAAGTGAAAATCCTGGAGTCTTCTAAATTAATATAAATAATGTGGTTATATAATTTGTATGATTGGTATTTGGTTAACAGTCTGGATCTGGTGTGACTTTTCTGTCGTATGAGTGATCACAAATCAGAATCTTACTTCCCCAGAGGATTCCTGGATAGGTGGCTGGTCATTTACCAAAGTTTCATTTTATTATCTATCCAGTTTTTACTTGTTTGCTAAAGCTTCTTTGCTCATTAACTCTGTAGACATTTTCTATTATAATTCAGTTTAATTGAATAAGCATTCATTGAACGATTTAATTTATTAATTCAAAAGCATCTGCTAAAAAAAGACTGTTATCTCCCAAATACTTTACTAATTGCTACATCTTACTAAGTGGAAAACAGCTAAGGAACAACCAGGGTCCTTTCTAATGGAACAGTCTCCATTCCTGTATAGTAAATACATGAGTCTTCATGTATTTATTATGGGTTATTAATTGTTTATTAAGGTTTTATAAGGAAAATGTCAAAGCAGTTAGCTAAGAGCCTTAAGTTCTCTTTTGCCTTTTGCCAATAGGGAAACTCATGAGTGCATTGCTCAGTGGCTTGACAGACCGGAACAACGTGGTACAAAAGTCCTTTGCATTTGCCATGGGACATTTAGTTCGAGTAAGTGGTTGGTGTTTCTTTTAATTAAGTAAAAAAGAATTAGTTGATCTTTTAAAATTATTTGAATTCTTTCCTTTTCAGACCTCACGGGATAGTAGCACTGAGAAACTGCTACAGAAGCTTAACAGCTGGTACATGGAAAAGGAAGGTACTCTCAGCTTTGACATCAGCAGCTCAGTTCAGGTTTTTTGTTTATTTTGCCAAATCCTCTCTGTGTGTCCCCTTGTCTTTAGAGCCGATCTACAAGAGCTCGTGTGCTTTAACCATTCATGCCATTGGGCGCTACAGTCCTGATGTGCTCAAGAGCCATGCCAAGGAAGTATTGCCACTGGCATTCCTGGGCATGCATGAGACAGCTGGTGAGGACAAGGGGGAGAAAGATGAGGCCACTCTGTGGACCGAAGTGTGGCAGGAAAACGTGCCAGGTCTGTGACCCTATGTCTCTTCCTTCCTCCCTTTGGAACTGAAACTAGAATTTGTTAATCATAGGATTATCTTCCCATGTACCCCATGACCAAGACCATTTAGCTCAGTCGTTGTATGTTTTAGATCAGCAGTTAGCTAATTTAGCAAGTGTCTGTATGTTCATTTGAAGTGTTGAACTTTTGTCTCTTTTTTATAAAAAAAAAATTTTGTCCTATAAGATTACATAATAGTCTAAAGGGTCATATCACTTTTAAGAAAATCACTTGGATTAATGCATAATTTATTCCTTAATTTATTAATTTTGCCTTCATTAATGCAGGTTCCTTTGGTGGCATTCGATTATACATGCAGGAGTTGATTGTTATTACCCAGAAAGCTTTGCAGTCCCCATCTTGGAAAATGAAAGCCCAGGGTGCGGCTGCCATGGCATCTATTGCAAAGCAAACAAGTTCCCTGGTACCTCCATACCTGGGAATGATAATGACTGCTTTATTGCAGGGGTTGGCTGGAAGAACATGGGCAGGAAAGGTAAAAGAATCATTCATGTCAAGTTGATTTTGAAGATATCTAATTCTTTTTTTTTTTTTTTTGGAGGGCAATTGGGGTTAAGTAACTTGCCCAAGGTCACACGGCTAGGTTTTTGTTTGTGTGTGCATTGAGTGTCTGAGGCCAGATCCGAACCCAGGTCCTTCTGACTCCAGGGCCAGCACTCTACTCATTGCGCCACCTAGCCGCCCCGAAGATATCTAATTCTTGACAATAGACACTTAGCTTGGCTTCAGGTATTGGTATTTCCAGTAAAAATAAATCAAATTCTGGAAAAATAAATAAATAAAAATTAAAAAAATAAATTCTGTATATTCTGTCCTTTATTAACCAGTTACGCACCTGCTATGTGCTCAGCATTATGCCAGATATTAGGATACAGATACAAAGAATGAAGTGGTCCCTACTTGTAAAGAGCTTGCATTCGTGGGTATCTTTCAAAGTATCTTTTGAGTACTCCTCAGCTTTTCTGTATTAGATTATGAATGTCTGCAGGCAGGTTGAGCTAGTCAGTCTTTTACTACTTCACCCACATCCTGATTAAATGTGACCTGTTACATCTATAGTGAAAGTTACAACTTGGAGTAGAATGTTCACTATGTGATGTTCGTATATCTCAGTCTGCCTTAGGAACCAGAACAGAGTTCAGTAGGATTTTCCCTAGGGGGATGATGGACACCCACATTAGACTAAAAACTGGCCATTGATAGTGGATATGCTTGTAGGCCTAGAGTTAAGTTAAAGTGTTGACTGTTTTTTTTAAATGGGCTGTATAACATCATAGTTGACATAAACTGTCTTTGGAAATAGTGAAACCTTAAAAATCCTGCAATGTGATAGAATGTAGAATATTTTGTCTGTTGTAAATGCAAACTAGATGATCCTGAGATTGCTAATGGAATCATTATTGGAAGAGGCAAGTGACATGTGTGGACCTGATCAATAACTTTTTTCATAAAGGATTGTTTTCTTTTTTTTTAAATCCCCTAGGAAGAACTGTTAAAAGCCATTGCTTGTGTTGTAGTAGCCTGTAGGTAAGCATTCTTTCAATGAATATATCATTTGCTGATTTCAACTGACAGCTAAAACGTCTAATAATGATTTTTTTTTTTAATGTATCCTATAGTGCAGAGCTGGAAAAGTCAGTGCCTAATCAGCCCAGTATAAATGAGATTGTTCAGGCTGTTCTGAAGGAGTGTCGCAAAGACAATATCAAATACAAAATAGTAGCTGTTAGATGTATAGCTGATATACTCAATGCGACTAAAGAAGATAGATTCCAGGAGCTGTCTGACATTGTTGTTCCAATGATTAAAAAGGTAATAATTGCTAACCTGAAATGTTTTGATATTTTAGTTATAAAAAACGAAAAGGGGAAAATGTCTTCTCTGTCCTTTCTGATCTTTTTTCTTTGTAAGAAACCTTTACCATGAAAGCCAATCTGAGAGAAGCCAGCTTCAGTGGTACAGAACAGGAATCTGGGAACTAGATGTTTCACTGCCAAGTGCAGCACTGGCTGTGTGTGCCAATTCATGTGGATCTACCTTCTGTAGTCATTGTACTTGTCATTTCTTATATTTTGGTATGCTGAGCTTCGCAAAACCAGGACCCTCATTCATTAAGCAGTGTATGTGACCCTGTGCTAACTAGTAGTCAGAGAACCTTAGCTCAGTGATAAGCTGTGTGATTTAATTAGTTTTTATAAAATGCATGGGAGTTTTGATAGTTAAGTATTTTTCACTGTCCTGAACGTCAGACTTCATTTCTGCAGTTGGCAGTGAAGGCAGTTACAAATTGTCAGAGCCATTAAATACAAGACATAACAGTTGTCAAGCAGAGAAGCCTTAAATGGTTTACTTAAAAGTGACATGGTGATGAGTTTAACACCTTTAGCAACATCAGTGGCTCCTGGTCTAGTACTGTTATCACTAGACCTACATGGCAAGAGACGAATTTTTCTTAATACAAATTTTTATTGATAGCTTTTGTTGTTATGTTGCCTAAATTTCTCCCCATATCCTTCCCCCTCCCAGAAAGTCGTTCCCTATAATAATATTTTTTTTTAAAGCAATTGGGGTTAAGTAACTTGCTCAAGGTTACACGGCTAGTCATTATTTATGCGTGGGTGCTCATTTTCTGAGGTCGGGTCTGATCTCGGGTCATCCAAACTCCAAGGCCGGTGCTCTTACTCACTGCCACCTAGCTGCCCCTTTAGGGCAATTGGGGTTAAGTAACTTGCCCAAGGTTACAAGGCTAGGTTTTTGTTTGTGTGGGTTAAGTGTCTGAGGCCGGCTCCGAACTCAGGTCCTTCTGATTCCAGGGCCGGCGCTCTATTCACTGCGCCACCTAGCCGCCCCTAATAATATTTTTAAAGGAGAAATAGAAAAAGTATCAGTAAAACCAATCAATATATCAAAAAAGTCTGAATTATATGCATTATTTCATAACCCTAGACTTCGTACTTCTGCAAAGAAATTGAAGGAAGTAATTTCTGTCTGTTCTTTGGGACTATGATGTTCTTTATAATTCCACAACATTCATTTGTTTTGTGGTGTTTGTTCTTCCCTTTCACATTGTTGTTTTCTTGGCCCCACTTAATTCATTGTGTATCAGTTCATGTAGATCTTTCCATAAATCTCCAACATCATCATATTTGTCATTTCTTACAGTACAATAATATTCCATTACATTTTTGTATCACGGTGTGTTTAGCCATTCCCCAGGTGTTGGGCACCTACTTAGTTTCCAATTCTTTGCAACCTGAATTTTGGTCTCTGTGGGGACTTTCTTTTAATCGGTGACCTTCTTGAGGCATATATTCCACTATGACTTGGAATCTCTGGGTCAAGGATATGGACAGTTTGGTCACATTTGAATAATTCCAAATTGTTTCCCAGAATGGTTGTACTGATTTTCCACAAACAGTGTTCTAGTGGACCTATAGTTCCATAATTCCTCCAACATTGACTTCCCACAAAAGATGAATTTTTTTCATCTTTCTTTTTCTTTAATGTGTCCTAGAATTCTCTTGAAAGTGTTGGTGCCCGGACATCAAAAAATGAAGAGGATGATAATGAGAAGGAAAAGGAGCTTCAGATGGAATCTCTGCTATGTGCCTTTGAGAGCATAGGCAAAGCTTGGCCCAGAAATGTGGAGACTCAATGTAAGCACCTCAGTGACTTTAAAGTTTGAGGAAGGAATTTAGTAAGAAAGTGCTTCTGGGGGAGCTCTTGACTAAAAGTAGACAATTTCTTTTTCCTGTAATCATTGCCTTCTTGTCTGGTTGATTTTAGAAATGGTCAAAGATAACACAATATTTGATTCTGCTGACCTGTGAATATTCTTGTCAACCTCTTTGTGACAGAGTTTATCCCACTATTGTTATTGACGTATGCCCTTTGTTCATTGTAATGACATAATGAATCTGTCAACCATATATAATCTTCATCCACTGTAACATATCCAGAAGAAAAATCTCTCTAATTTGAAATTATATTAGCTTTACTACATGCTTATTATTAGGCACATGATTTCTACAGTTGGTCATTTATGACTGAGATGAGCCTTTTTAGATACTGATGACTTTTTTGGAGACCTTATCAACAATGACATATTATCCCCATGGGAGGGAGGGAGTGAAATATAAGTGTTGATTTAGAGAAACATTTTGCCACCTAGCCAGATTTGCTGCCAGTTTTACCTTCTGGACAGGATGAAAAAACATTTGGCTGATTAGGGTTCACATGTACTACTTTGCCTTGTCTCAGTGTTTTAACTACTATGCCTTGCATTGTGCCCTGTTACTTTTTTCTCAGTATTTTTTTTTTTTTTTGCTTTTTGGAGGGCAATTGGGGTTAAGTAACTTGCCCAAAGTCACAGGGCTAGGTCTTTTGTTTGTGTGTTAAGTGTCTGAGGTCGGATCTGAACTCAGGTCCTTCTGGCTCCAGGGCCGACACTCTACTCATTGCGCCACCTAGCCTCCCCTTTCTCAGTATTTTTAATGCTTTTCAATTTACTTTGTTCATTCTTGATCTGGTTTGACATCAACCAGAATGAATATTTTTTTTCTAAGCCACTGATTTCCTCATTTTTTAGAGGAGGTGTTTTTTTTCTCTCTTTGTGCCAAAACTAATGTATAAAATCTAGTTGAACCAAAACAGGTTTTTTAGGAAGGGAAAGAATTGGTCAAGTTATTTTAAAGTTAACATTCATGGTAGGCTCTATGGAACAATTAATAAATTTATGTTGAACTGTATATGACCAGTAGGCATAATAATACTTGGCTGAATTTTTCTGGAAGAACTAGGAAATTTCCAGGAAATACTAATTTAAGTTTAAGGACTCAATTTGCACTTTTTCTTAGGTTGCTATCGTCAGGAGTTGTGCAAGCTAATGTGTGAACGACTGAAACTCAGTACGTGGAAAGTACAACTGGGCGTTCTGAGGTCGATGAATGCCTATTTTCAGGGGTAATTGACTTTATGCTTCAAAGTTTTCTAATTTTTCTTCTGGTATGATTATGTATAACCAATAGTGTCCTAGCTTTTTGTCATGATATCAGCTAATAATGACTTAAAGTGATGAATGCAAATAATACATTTAATAAAAAAGATTTAGGAAAATTATTTGCATTGCTTAATAGAACATCTTTATTCTAATTTCTTTAGGTTAATGCTTTTAGAAAAGGAGCATGCAGATTCTGAGGCTTTGACTGAAATACTGCTTGAGACTTGTTCATCAGTCACACATTCTTTAGGTAAGCTTGCTCCCAGATTGGTTGATGTCTTGGCTAGTTTCACTGAACTGTTTTTTATTGTTTTGTTTTTTTAAATTAGACAACAAATAGCTCTGGATAAAGGAAGAGGGGAAAATATATTCAAAAATGAAAGTAATATGAAAACAAAAGCCCAATTAAATTGATCAAATTTAATTTAAGTCCAAATTAAACTAAAAATTTTAAAAGAATACATCTAGTAGCTGAAGGTTTTAGCCAAAAACATTTGATTATCTGACTCTTGAATTGGATTTGCAGCCAGCCACTGACACATCTCTTGAGAATATGAGTCTCTTGAGTACTGGAGATAGAATAATCAAAAAAGAGAGAAAGGAAGAAGAAAGTTAAGTCTTCAAATTCCAGTAAATTAGATTTGAATTCCTAGAAAAATTTTTGGAATTTGCGATTCAAAGGATGATTTGTATGCCTTTAACTTGCAAACTCAAATCAAAAGATTTAGAACTAGTTGGGACCTTAGGAAATGGAAACCCAGGTAAAATTTAATAGAAGTATGGTTTGTCAGGGCAGCTAGATGACACAGGGAATAGAGCACCAGCTCTGGAGTCAGGAGGACCTGAGTTCAAATTTGACCTCAGACACTTAACACAAAACTAGCTGTGTGACCTTGGGCAACTCACTTAACCCCATTTGCCCTACCTTACCCACTCCAAAAAGCAAAAGAAACCAGGAGTAGTATGGTTTGTAGAAAGAGGACTGGGACTTAAGAAATCTGGCTTCTTCTCTTACATTTTTCCATGGTTTAGTCCTGTGTGTATCCCTCAACAGGCCATAAACTCTATATTCTTAATACCTACTATTCTGATAGAGTATCTGTCAGTTGTTTTTCAGTCATATCCTACTCATTGTGACCCCATTTGGGGTTTTCTTGGCAAAGATACCAGGGTAGTTTGCCATTTCCTTTTCCAAATCATTACAGATGAAGAAACTGAGGCAAGCACTAAAGTGACCTACCCAAGGTCACATAGATTTCAAGTGTCTGAGGCCAGATTTGAGCTCAGGAAAAGTCTTCCTGACTACAGGCCCAGTGCTCTATCTACTGTGCCACCTAGCTGTCCTGATCTTAGGGATGTTTTTAATAGGTACATAATGATGAACATGGAAAGTAAGAAAATTGGGGCACACTAATAAAAGTGTTAGATTTGAATCAGAGGACATGGACTTAAACTCTAGCTCACCATTTATTTGGTTTCTCTTAAGCAAATCACTTAACCTCTAATAATCAGTGTTTTTCATCCAGAAAATAAAGAATTTGGACTAGATGATCTTTAAGATCGTTCTCTCCATCTCCAAATTTTTTAATCCTAGTAGTACTTCTATCTCCTTAAAATTAGCTAAATAGTAGAATTTCTTAGTAGCATTTCTGGCCCCTTACCTGAGTATTTTGTAAAACATATGAATTTCTGTGATGCATACACAAAGCCACATTTGGTTCATTTTGCTGCAGGAGCTCAGAGCATTGTTTCATGTTGGAGGAGGCATTCTGTTAGATAATAATTTTAAACATCATTTCCTTCTTAGAAAATAAAAGCTACACATCTATAAGAACAGAAGCTTTGTCTGTGTTAGAGTTGGTGCTTCAAAAACTTGAAGGTGAGTATTTCATCTGACAATTGAAAATTATCCTAACTTTCCTATCTTCTGGTCCAATCCAGTTTTTGTGCCCTACTTCTGTAACTGTACATCTGCATGAGAAACCTAAGGACTTTATGATTTAGAAAAATGTCCATAGTAAGTTGCAGTGTGTAAGCAAAGATTGCATAATGCCAATTTCTAACCTTTAATTATCAGTAGGGTTTTGTTATTAAATAACTTTTCCATGTGACTTTTATACTTCTTTGCTTACAATTCTTTTGAGGAGTTGTATGGTTTGTTTTTTGCAGATAGTATTTAAAGATTACAGGAGTTACTTTTTTTATTATGTCAACTTGATTTGTGTTATTTACAGTATTGGTGACTATGACAACTGCCTATAGAAGAAAACTCCATGGTTAGGTTCACCAGAGCAGTAGATTGATAGGTTAAATAGAAACAAATCTAATGTAAAGCTTGTTCTTTACAAGCTTTGATCTGTTTAATGCATGTTGAAGTTGGTGTTTTAGAATTGCTCAGAAGATCATCTAAGCAACTTCTTTTGGCAGTAATAAAGGGAGAACTGCCAAAGTTTTATTCAAGGCCCTCTCCCCACCCCCACATATTATCTGTGCAGTAGAGCAGCTTCCTTTATGTCTCACTTTCATAAGTAAGGTCTGGGGTATCTGTTGCTTGTTCTGCTATTTTTTATTACAATATTACTCAGTTTATTTATAGCAACACTTAAAGAAGAATTTGCTTTTACAAACCTTAATTATATTAGTGCTAGTTGTTGTTACTGGAAAACTTGCCCAATTTGAACCTAATTTGTAGAGCTGATTGGTGTTTATGTGTGGATATAAATTTGATTCCCCACCCCGCCCTTGCATTTAAAAAGGGTGAAAGAGGCGCTATTTATGCTGATTCTAATTATTAGGAGTCTTTATTTATTTAGTTGTTTTGGAGGGGGGAAGGCAGGGCACTCAGGGTTAAGTGACTTGCCCAAGGTCACACACCTATTAAGTGTTTCAAGTGTCTGAGGCCAGATTTGAACTCAGGTCTTTCTGACTCCAGGGCTGGTGCTCTATTCACGGTACCACCTAGCCATCCCAATTAGGAGTCTTTAAAATGGGTGATGTTCATACTTCTAGAATAGCACGTGGGATTATTTTGAGGGATTTAATGCATAGGAAATAACATTCTGTTATTTTTATGTCTCTTTTACAAAGATAATGGTACATTCTTTTAGATTATCTAAATTTAGACTATTTATACTATGGGATTGTGCCCTGTTAGTTTCCACTTAAACTTTTCAAACTTTGTGGTTTAAATACTTAACATCCTTTAGTGTGACTAACAGGACTAAGACTCACATTATTGGCTTATAATATATCTGATTGTTCTAAGGTTTGTCTGTAATGATAAAATTTGGTCATTGGCATATCCAAATATATTTAAGTAGTTGCTCTTGCCCAAGAGCTGTATTTTCTCAACTCACAACTTTTCCCCCACATTCCTAATTCTTGTTTTTTTCATAAGCTAGACTGTAATTCATTTTTTCCTTTCAAACATGTCGTTTGTAGAGTCTAAACAGTGGGAAAGTTTGACACCTGAATGCAGAGTGCTGCTCATTGAGTCTTTAACTACCATGGAGAAGACTGACAGCAGACCTGAGCTGCAGGAGAAAGCATCATCATTGAAGAAAACGCTTGAAAATCTGGAGTAAATTAAGGGAGACAATTCTCCCTTCCTCCATTAACCAAGTGCCATGTAAAACAAAAATTGAAAGAAAAATTTGGTGTTCTCAGAAAACCAAGTGGGGAAAGTAAAGGTTAATCTGTAGCATGCATCATTCCTTGGCTGAAATAAAAAAAAAAATGCCTTAAATTCTGTTCCCCATTAGCTTTATTTTACTGTGGTATTTAAGAACTTGGCTGAATATGGTCATTGTTACCTCAGATTTGAAAAGAAGTAGTTGAAGAAATCTACAGGAAATGCTGTTTGAAGGACTCTTAAATGGATTAAAATGAATAGGGTTAAAAAAGAGGGGGGTGGGGAGGGAATATTCCGTTTAGGATTAGTTAAAAGCATTGGTCTGATCAGCCAGAGTCAGACACGCTAACTTGACTAATAGTGGTGCCATTCCACTCCTCTTCGAGAATGAAGGATAGCAACCAGTTAGCCAACGAGTTAAGCACATAGGTAGATTTGCTCTAGAAAGTCACAATTCTCATGCAGCAAAACGAACTGTAATGTGAAAGAATTACTGGACAGAGAAAGGTTGAAGACTGCGCATCATTGGAAAATTGGGAGGAAACCTGGTTGTGTGCTGTGTTTTTGGCGGGGATGGGAAATTTCTGGCGGCTTTACATTTTGAGTCACTATTAAAGATTTGTATTTATATGGGAGAATTCATTCTCCATGCCATCCTTCTCTGATTATCACACCGCTTTCTCAGGCATGTGAGGTTGAGTGATATTTCATTACACATTCTAACTCAGTATTTGGTTTAAAAAAAAACAAACCAAGCTGCCTTGCTTTGAGAGTATACCTAATAGATTTTACATTTCAGCAACAGTATAAAAACATTACCTACCCCTTTGGTGGAAGATTGAATTCATGTGAATTGATTCAGGAATGAATGATAGGAAGGATAGCATTTAATTGGCCAGATGATCTTTAATCTTTAATATTCCATGTAGACAGAATTCCAAAACTTATCTTCAGCAACTTGACAACTCTTTGTTCTATTCTTGAGTTGAAAGGGGGGGATTTATAAAATGAAGACTAAATCAAGTGGATACATTATACCAGAAAGTGATAACTTCATTTGGATGCTGAAATACCACCTTTTTTTTTCCCCAGCAGTGCCATAGTTCTGAATTTTAAAATGACTGCTTTTTAATTTTTTTTAAATGCCCCAGCTATCTCCATGTTAGAGCAATCTGTATCTGTGGCTTACTTTCATGAGATGAGCATCACATGTTTTTTGGTACACTGTACCTTCACTTAGACTGTTTTGGGGAACCTATTTACTCCTCTACCCTATGATATTAAGTACTCTCTTTCCGTTACATTAAATGTGCTTTCAGCATACTCCAGCTTGTATTGTTCCTGGGATGGTTTTCAGGGAAAAGAGGAATGAATATAGGCGAGGTCCAGTTGGTAGAACGTTAGAGGATAAGTAAGTTGTATTCAAGCCTAAATCATGAGTCTCTTTACACATTTTAGGTGGATAAGCATCACCAAGTTTTCTATATCACAAACTTAGTATTTAACATGGGGAAATTCCCTTGGTGCTGAGAGCTGGTGCTAAGACACTTGAACTGCTTAGTAATAACCTGCTGTTTGTTTACGTTTCTTTTGGCTTACTGAGCACACTTCTGATTTTTCACCTAATGCCTTCATTTCCTGTAGTAGCCAAATCATTTGTACAACATAACACACCAAGTCTTGCCTCCCAGAAATGAAAAGTTTTCATTCACCTTCTGTATGTGTGTATGTATGGACAGAGTGTATGTGGAGTTGGGTATGAATGTATGACTGTATATGTTTCTAAAGGGAACAGTGTTAAGGAAGAAACTTGGTTTTGTTGTGAGATTTTGACCCAGGTGAATAAAAATGGCAATAGACGACCCATATGTAACACAGACTGGTTGGCACCTCCCTAGGAATATTCCACTGTCCTGATCTGACAACATTTAATCAAATTGTCTTAAGAGACAGTTCCTCTTTTGCTGTTATATTACATGCACTAGCGAATCATTTCTGTAAATGTGAAAAGAAAGGATCTGTACGCCTTGCCTCTGTCCAGAACAATTGGGAACAGGGACAGTGGAACAGTTTCAGTGGTTTGTTTTTTTTTTTGATGGCAAAGAGCAATAGGAAATTTTCTATAACTGCCTTTTAAATTATTTCATTTAGTCTTGTATGTGTGCCTATCTACACAAAGTCTATCTGCACAACAAAACAGACTTTGATTTAATCTCTATTGACTTTCCCTTCTCAAACTTAATTTGTGAGCTTGATTTTAAAAAGTGTGGCCTTGCTTAGAGTCTTTCCTCTAAAAGTGGTCTCACTATATAAAAACTGTATTTTGCCCCGTGTGGGTTTTCCTTATGCTACTGCTGCAATGTGTCTGCTGCTTGTGAATCAGGAGTAAAAGGTGGAATTTTAACATCAGCACTCCTTCTAATGTGCAAGCTTTTGCTTAAATTGATGTATAGTAATAAGGGTTTTCTACATGCAAGGTCTTCACAGAATTCACTGCAATCTGTATGTAGCTATCTTAAGCATGTAATAAATTTATTTGAAAGAAAATTCATCCCAATACCAAGAAGGTATAAAATGGTAAATAAAACTGCATGACCAACTATCCCTGTGGATGTAATGGGTAATTTTTTCTCTCTTGGAGTATACTTAGCTGACCATCTTTCAAAGCCCATGGCCTGTCCTACTTATTTTGAGAAACAATCTGATATGCATATAAAGGATACTACAATTTCAACTAGAAATTATCCTGAATGGCTTGGATTTCAGAGAATTACAAAGGAAAAAAGCCACAGATAGTTTCAAAACTGATAAATATTGTTTTAGAAAAAAAGCTGGTCTGACTTTAGGAAAATTCAAATTAGAGGTTAATTTTGGTTCTCTGTAATCAGAGTTTTTATTTTGAAGTGTGTATTCTTGCCAGATTTGTTCATCTCCTCTTTTCTGCTTTTTATGACCTAATGTTAATTTTTAAATTGATGATCCCAATATGAGTTTATGTTCCTTCCACTGGGCATGTGACACTTGCTCTGTCTTCTTTGACCTTCCTGTTCTACCTCTGCCACTTGTTTTCCCCCACCTGGCTCAGCTGTTTGAGCACCTTCTGGATGTTGTGTCCATCCGGTATAAACAGATGTGTCTGCAAGCTCGCAAATATATCAGAGTTGAAGCTGCCACCTCCTGTGGATTCAAAGAATGACCTTTAAGGTAAGTGAGTTCATAATACTTATCCCACCAGAACAAAGGAGCTTTGTGTTAAAAGGAATTGGATTTGGCACTATTCTCTTCAGCTTTGCTAACCTCTTCTGCCACTTTTTGTACATTGCTTCCAGTTTAAATGAAAGGATGGGAAAAAATATTTACTAAGCACTTACTGTGTGCCAAGTACCACGTGGGTTACAAATACAAAAGCAAAGACATTCCTTGCCTTGAAGAAAGGCATTCTCATTATATTCTAATGGGGAGGGGAGGCATAAAGTGGAGAGTGGTGGCCAGGAAGACACATTTTAGTTTGGAAAGTCATAGAGAAGGTGAATGGAGCTATGTTGGGGCCAATACCCTTCCCAGGAATCATGGGAATTGTTTTTATTATAGTTCCAGAACTGAAAGAGTAAATTTGAGGATGGAGAAGGTACCATTAGAGCCCACTCCTAGAGACTAAAACAACCATCAGTCAAGTCAGCAGGAGCCCTGGGATGGAGTTTCAGGATGTTCCTTTCTAATAATCCTTTCCTAGTGTTTCTGTGTGGCATAATTAACTCTTGCTATACTCTGATGTTCTCATTACAATGAAAAATGACACTCTTGTTATTTTCAGTTTTTAATTTGTCAACTTTGATAAAACTAGTCTCTAAATGATATTAGGCTATAAAATTAAATTTAAAAGTGTTGAAATCAGCCGTTTTCTCAAAGAGAAATCTAGGTAAGAAAAAAAAGATCAATATGAGTATAGGTAATAGACCAAATATTGTGCTTAAAATGGTTGTTGACAAAGTAAACATCATTAAGAGTGATGAAAATACTCATTTCCAGATCACAAACTATTTTATTGCCTTTTCCATCTGAATGTAAGGTGCTTTTTTTTTAAACCTTGACTTTGTTTTTTAATTCAGCATTTTTTTTATTATGAATCTGTAGTCTCCCCAACATATACACTGCTTATTGGGAAAATATTTGTGATGATTTATATAACATCAGAATATAGTATGGTCATTTTGCTTTTTAAAGTATTAGGGCTTATTTATTTCTGTACCCTCTAGGTCAAGTAATAATAAAAGACCCAGATACTATTAAGCCAAAAAGATATATCGAAAACCTGTGGTATTAACAGTTTATCTTAATCTCCATTATCTACACAGTGCAAAGGAAGCAGCATTGTACACAATCTAAAAATCATTTCTACTGTGCATTCACCTTTGGAATGTGGTCAGAAAGATGCATTTAATCACACCATATTCTGCTTTAGCCTCAGTTTCACTCTAGGAAGATGATGAACAGGTTATGAACAGTCCACAAAGGGTACCATGTAAAGTTCATTATTTACACTGTTTATTAATACATTGTAGAGATATCTTGAGTGGTTTCTCAAGCCAGCTCTAAACCAACACACTAGCCTGAGTGTGAGAAATCATGGTCTAGGCGTGATTGTCAAGCATTCCGTTTATTGATACCATGAGCAAGGTTTTTATAGAGAATTTAAACAAAGAAGGTAATTATAGGTCACTTGGTTTTCTAAATATTCTTTGTTCAGTAAAGTAATGCCAACTATTAGGCCTTGAGGATAACCAGGTCCTATAGTATAGTATAAAATGTATAAAAGGCAGCTGACATCTTCTGGCAATAATCCCAGAAGAGGGTACATTCCTGGATCACAGGATATCAGAAAGGCTCTGAAAACAGTGCTTCTCAAGGGAAAAAACCAAGACCACTTACTTTTGACTGGCCATAGTGAAAACCCGGAGCAAACTTATCTAGGACTAGCCTGATTTCGTAGATCAGATGTTTTGGCTCCCTTCAATACATAGCATGGTACAATAAAGTAATGAATATGATGTGAGAAACCTGGGTTTAAATCCTGCTTCTGACACTACCTGTATAACTCTGGGCAACTTATTTAACCTCTCTGGGCCTCAGTTTCCTCATCTGTAAAATGAGGGGACTTAAAAAAATATGAGGGAGGGGCAGCTAGGTGGTGCAGTGAATAGAGCATCAGCCCTGGAGTCAGGAGGATCTGGGTTCAGATCCAGCCTCACACACTTGACACATTAAAAAAAAAATGCCCATGTGACCTTGGGTTTAACCCCAATTGCCCTCCAAAAAGGAAAAAAAAAACGAGGGGAGTTGTAGTAGATGGCCTCTAAGGTATTTTTCCCACTTTAGGTGATAAACCTAAAAAAAGTATTGTGGCCTTGTTTCTTTTACTGTATGGGTTTAGAAAGCTAGATATTTGGACACTGTAATATAAGTAGGTGTCACCAAATGAATGGTGGCATGCTACCATGGAGTGTAACTAAGCCAAGCTAGTCTTTCCCCAGGTGTAGACAATAGAATAATAGTGAGCAATATTTAGAGAAATTCTCATGTAAAGATCCAATCCGACAAGACCATAACTCTTTTCTGACTAAATTTCATTATTTAATCTAATTCTAGCTTTTCTTATTTTGCTTGAAGGAAAACCTTTAACTCTAACCTTTAGTTCTACTTTCCTACTAACATTTCCTACTAGCTCCAAAACTTAAAGAACTTTGCCTATGCTCCATGCTGGAAAAAGCAGGGTAACACTCCCTTTGCAAGAGGGAGGAAAGGTGTGGGAGGAAAGCATGTGCTGAGCTTCCTTTTAGTAATCTTACCATGGAAAGAGAGGGGGAGCTGAGTCAAGATGGTGGAGGAGAAACAGGACTTCTGAGCAGCTCCAGCTTCCACCTCCCCCAATTCATATAAGAGAGGACTCTGAACAAACTTTGGAGCTACAGAACCCACAAAATCACACAGAGAAGTTAACCTACTGCTGAGGACAGCCTGGTAGCCCGCCAGGGAGCAGCCAGTGCAGCACTCTGGGAGCTGACCCCAGTCCCACTTGAGTCAGAGGTTTTAGCCCCAGGGCAGGCCTGACCAACCATCAGCTGGAAGGACTTCAGATCCCCAGCAGCTGTGGTGGTCCAGAATTATCAACACATAGATGCTAAGGACACAATGAGAGGTTAGTGTAGTGTGGACTGGAGGGAGATGCCTCTGAGGTGCTGGGGCACAGCCGCTGCAACATGGCAGCTTCAGCTCCTGGCCTGCAGACTGTAGGGGGACCAAGTGACCAGTCTAGGGGGTAATTGCTCTTGCTTTTGACCTTGGATCTGGATTCCTGTCTAGGGTGGAGGACCTGGGGTGTGTGACCAACCAGCTTGCCGGAGTGTATGGAGGCTTCAGAGAGGGCACCCAACTAACTTCAGCAGCTGAGAAAACCCCAGTGTTTGGTATGAAGCTCCCCTGGCTGGTGGCAGAGTACTACTGTGGCAAAAAGCCCAAAAGTCAAGTAACTGAGTAGCAACATGACCAGGCAAAGAAAACAAAACAGAAGAATCCAACATTAGACTCCTATATGGGAGACAAAAAGTATCAAAACATGGAACAGGAGGAAGACAGTGAAATCAGAACTCCTGCAACAAAAGTTTCAAAGGAAAATACGAGCTGGTTACAGGCCATAGAGGACCTTAAGAAGCAGTAAGAGAAGTGGAGGAAAAATTGGGAAGAGAAATGAAAATGATGCAAGAAAATTATGAAATGAGAGTCAACAGCCTGACTGAAGAAAATAACAGCTTTAAAAAAACAGACTAACTCAAATGGCAAAAGAGGCTCAAAAAGGCAATGAGAAGAGGAATAACTTAAAAAGCTGAATTTGCCAGATGGAAAAAGAATCTCAAAAGCTCACTGAAGAGAATCATTCCTTCAGATTTAGATTGGAGTAAATGGAAGCTAGTGACATGAGAAATCAAGATGCTGTTAAAACAGATCCAAACAAATGAAAGAATAGAAGGCAATGTGAAATATCTCATGGGAAAAACCACTAACCTGGAAAATAGATCCAGGAGAGGTAATTTAAAAATTATTGGACTACCTGAAAGCCATGATCAAAGAAAGAACCTAGAAATCATCCTCCAAGAAGTTCTCAAGGAAAACTGCCCTGATGTTTTAGAACCAGAAGGCAAAATAGAGGTTGAAAGAATCCACCAATTACCTCCTGAAATAGATCCCCAAAAGAAAACTCTTAGGAATATTATAGTGAGGTTCCAGAATTCCCATATTAAGGAGAGAATATTACAAGCAGCCAGGAAGAAACAATTTTAATATTGTGGAAACACAATCAGGATAACACAGGATCTGGCAGCTTCTACACTGAGGGATCAAAGGGCTTGGAATATGATATTCCAGAGGTCAAAGGAGCTAGATTAAAACCAAGAATCACTGACCCAGAAAACCTGAGTATCATGTTTGAAGGGAAAATATGGTCATTCAGTGGATTAGAGGACTTTCAAGTATTCTTGAAGAAAAAACCAGAGTTGAATAGAAAATTTGACATTCAGATACAAGAAGCAAGAAAAGCATGAGAAGGTAAACAGGGAAAAGAAATCATAAGGAACTTATCAAAACTGAACTATTTACCTTCCTACATGGAAAAACGATCATTGTAACTAATAAAACTTTTCTCAGTATGAAAATAGTTGAAGGAGATAGAAATATATACATATATATATACATATATATATATAGTCTTATCAGAGGGTATATAGGTGTATGAATACATATGTGAATGTGTATACATATATATATATATATATATGTTTACAGGTATACATAGAGGGCACATGACCAATTTAATAGGAAGGGATGATACTTAGAAGGTGAAATTAAGAGGTGAGAGAGGAAAATAATGAGAGGAAATGGGGAGAGACAGAATGGGGCAAACTATCTCATATAGAAGAGGCAAGGGAAAATGGGTACAATGGAGGGGAAGAACAGGAAGGCATAAGGGAATGGGTCAACCTTATACTCATTGAATTTGGCTCAGGGAGGGAATGACATACACACTAAATAGGGTATCTCACCCTACAGGAGTGTAGGGGGCAAGGGGATGAGAAGGGGGATGATGGAAGGGAGGGAAGGCTAGGGGGAGGGAAATTGGAAACACCCACTTTTGAAAAGGGACAGGATCAAAATAGAGAATAGAACAAGTGGGAGGTGGGATAAGAGGGAGGGAAATATAATCAGTCTTCTACAATATATCTGTTATGGTAATGTTTTGCATTAGCTACACATGTTCAACCCATATTGAATTGCTTATCTTCTCAGTAAGAGTGGATGACAAGGGAGGAAGGGAATGAATCTGGAATTCAAAGTTTTAAAACCAAATGTTTATATATATATACATGTATATATATATACATATATATGTATATATATACACATATATATATATGTAGAGAGAGATGTATATATATTATTATTGCTATTTTACATGTAATTGGGAAATAAGAGGAGGGGATGTCCTGGGAGACTGCTATTTTGGGGAGGTGGGTAGGGGAAAAACGGGGAGAAAACTTGTAACTCAAAATCTGGCAGAAATAAATGAAGTAAACCAGAAGTTAATAAAGCATTCCAAAAAATTAAAAAATAAAAATCATGTTGCTTAGCAAAAAAAGAATTGATATGAGAAGGCACTCTCAACCCATCCCTTCAAGAGGTTGAGGGGTGTGAAGGTGCTGCACACTGCATTTTTACACTTTTTCATGTACTGGTCAGTTGTACTGATTCTCTTTCTAAAAGATTATATGGAATAGCTTTCTGGGAGGGGGAGAGGAAGGGATACTGTGGAAAACTATGATGATGTAAAAAACAAAAAACATCAATAAACTTACTTTTAAAATTAATTTTAAAAAAAGTGGAAAGAGACCCATGGCACTCTTGAGCTTCTACAAAAATTACTTAAATGAGGGGCGGCTAGGTGGCGCAGTGAGTAGAGTGTCGGCCCTGGAGTCAGAAGGACCTGAGTTCTGTTCCGGCCTCAGACACACACACAAACAAAAACCTAGCCGTGTGACCTTGGGTAAGTTACTTAACCCCAATTGCCCTCCAAAAAGAAAAAAAAATTACTTAAATGGATTCACCTGCAAGTGGTCAGACAGCCCTTATTTGAAGAGCTCCTTTTAGGGGAAACCTAATGAGAACCAACCATCAAGGCTACTGTTATATAAACATATACAAAATAAATACAAGCCTTGTCTTCCAGATCATCTATTCACAGTTTTCTTCATCCAGTCCAAATTAACACCAACCTTCACTCTCTCCAGCTGCTACTGGCTCATTTCCTTATATGCAGTTTCTAAGATAATCTTCTCTCATAGGTTAATAGAAATGCATAGCTGTCTTAATGAATTAACTCTGAGCCCCCATATCAGTTTATAAATAAACTGAGGAACTCAGTTTTTCCCGTAAGATTTTGTTCAATATTAGTCTTCTGTCTTGTAGGTTTAGATAAACATCAGTCTTATTGGCTATACAATCAGTGTATACACAAACAGTGTAACAAATGTAAAGATTTAAATCTCAAAAATATGTAGACTAAAATCACAGCCACCTTAATCAAGTGCAACTGCTAATTTCACAGACACTGACACCATAGTTCGACTATTCAGCTTTCGTGATGGAAAATCTTTCAGCAATCCTTTTCAGGATATCTCTTCCACAGGATGGGTTTCTTCATTGTCAAAGATGATGATTGACTCAAAGTCTCTTATACTCCAGCCTCCACTTCCTGACCTGACACTGAAGTACTTTAACTCTGGGCCTATGGCTTCTGATTGGTGAGCATTTATCATACCCAGCCCAAACCCACACATAACCTTGCCTCCCTGTGAATTGTGTGCCCATCCCTTCCCCACTACCCATTTCCCACATTTAGCTCTGGGATCAGTAGTCAAATCTACCCTACCACCTTAGAAACAACATTTCTAACAATTGCTTTATGACTGCACTCTGCATTACTTACATCCTTGATCATAATACCCATCCCTTACCCCCACCCCTGTTTTAATATTGTTTCTCATACTAGATTATAAAGTCCTTGAAGACCAGGACTGTCTTTCTGTATTTTTATCACTAGCCCTTAACACAGTACTTGGAACACAGCAAGTGCTTAATAAATACTTTATAATTCTTTAGTTCATTCATTCAGTCCTAGTGCTTAGCATAGTGCCTAATATATAATAGGTACTAAATAAATGCTTATTGACTTGACAAATTGACTTTGCCTCTACATCTCACACAATGTCTGAGATTTAACTTACTCTAAGCAACAGTTAAACTGTGCCCAATATTTTTATTTCCTTTCTATTAAAGATGCAGCAAAAACACCCAGAATATTTGCTAGAGGGGCTTTTGAAGCTGCTGTTACATAAACATATACAAAATAAATACAAGGTATTTACCTTGGCAGAAGGGCACATCACAGTTGGGGAGATCAGAGAAGGCCTCCTGGAAAAGGTAGTCCTTGAGTTCTGAAGGAAACAATTGATTTTAAGAGGTGAAGGGAAGGAGGGATTGCATTTCAGGCATGGGACTCAACTAGTGCAAAGGCATGGAGATAGAAGATAGGGTGTTATAAGTAACAAATAGCTAGAAAGACAGTTTGGCTGGCTTATAGAGTAAAGAAATAATAGAATAATGTATAAGGCTAGAAAGGTAGTTTGGGAGATAAATTGTGATGGACTTCAAAAGCCAGAGGAATTACTATTTGATCCCAGAGGAAATGGGGAGGCTTAGAATTTATTGACTAGGGAGGGCAGTGATATAATCAGAGCTTAAAGTGGAAAACCACTTTGGTAGTTATGTAGAGCAAAGGTATCAAACACCCCCTAGTGCAGCAGGGGCCTGATTAAAATGCAAACGTGAAATATTTAACAGAAATGTGGTAGACCATTGTTTAGTCTTTTTCAGTTACATCTGACTTTGGGACCCCATTTGATGAAGATGCTGGAGTGGTTTGGTATTTTCTTCAGCTTATTTTACAGATGAGGAAACTGAGGCAAACAGGGTTAAGTTACTTGCCCAGAGTCATACAGTTAGTATGGCCAGATTTGAGGCCAAATTTGAACTCAAAAAGATGAGTTCATAACTCCATAATTTCCTAACTCTAGGCCCAGCACTCTATCCACTGTGCCACCTAGCTGCCTCACAGTAAAGCATAGATAATGTTAATTTGTGGTTTTCTAAGTTAATATGTGGTCAGCTGGGATCCTTATATATGGTTTAGGGGCCCTCATTTCTACTTGAGTTCAGCACTACTGAGGTAGAGGCTATATTGGAGTGGGGAGAATTTAGAGGTAAGGAGACAAAATTAAGAGGATATTACAATCATCCAATTAATTCTTGAGGGTCTGAACTGGGGTGATGATCATGTAAGTAGAGAGAGAGGGGGTTGGATGCAAGAGATGTTGTGGAAGTCAAAATTATATATGGGTTACTGCTGACACCAGGAAAAGATAGGAGAATGTTTTTTCTTAGGTAACAGTTCTCTCTATATTTGTCATTCAAGCTTAACGTTAACGGCATCTGGAGCACCAGATCCTCTTCCATTTCCACTTCCAGAGGAATGACCCGACTATCGCACAGGCCAGATGAAATGTGCCCTGCATAGAAGCATTTATCTAAAGCTGGAAGGGACCTCAGAGGCAATCGAATCTAGCTCAACCTCATTTTGTAGATAAGGAAAATGAAACCCTGTGAAGTAACCCCAGGTCACAGCAGTATTAAGTGTTAAGACGTGGTTGATATCTTGTTATCCTCATCACTTGCATGGAAACTGAGGTTCCTTTTCCAAACCAAAGCCCCTCAAACTCTGAATGGAGCATGAGCAATAGAAGTTTGTATGAGAAAGTCCCCAGGATCGACGTTGGTCTGTGTAAGCCATAGCCTTGACCATGAGCCACAAGTTATCACGGAAAAGCAGGTAGACTCTTATCCTATGTATGAGACTATTGCAAAAACTTTTAAGTAGTTTGGCATTTCAATAAGACATGGTTTGGGGACAACATGGTAGGTAGAAGACCCTAGATTCAGGAAAATGTGGGTCAGAGTATTGCTTCTGACATACGCTGGTGGTGTGATGCCCGGCAAAATCACCTAATCTCTTAATGCCCCCAGACAATTCATTAAAGCTATAAGTTACATAGGAGTTACCTAAGTGTACCAGAGGACACTGAGAATTCTCATGTAGATAAAAACATGTCTGTATCTAAATAAAAATGTGGTATATGTTTATATTATACCAGTGTAGATTGGTGAATTGTGTAACTTAGGACACAAAGAGAATAAATGACTTAATGTTCATTTGACCAATATGTGTCAGAAGCATAACTTGGACTCATCTCCTCCTGACTCCAAGTTCTGCCATCTACCTGCTATGCTATGCTTTCTGTGTATGACTTGCCTTAGGTTTCTGGGGTGGTGACTTCCCAGAGGAAATTCTCACCCTGGTCTTGAGGTAACCAAGAAACAAGTACATGACAGCATTCTGTAGGCACTTTATTCATAGCATCAACACAAGGTGGTAGTAGATTGAAGAAATAAAATGGAGGGGTGAACAGGGTGCTGGTATTACCTCTGTGTAGAAGAGGGACTGCTGGTCTTTGGGGCTCCACTCCTACCCTAATTCCTATTCAGTTGTCCTTTGATACTACAGTTGGGTATAAAGAATGAATAGTCTAGTGAAATGAACTGATAACCCCAGAGCCATTTATCTCAATCTCTGGGACACAAAAATCCACTGGGCTCTGAACTATATGGAATGTTGCCAGTGTGGACTTTGATCCCTTTTTTCTCCATTCACTTATCATAGATCTTGCCTGAGGAGATTGGTCCCACTTTATAGAGGCATTCAAACTTAGGCCAAGCATGAGTTCATCCTGGGTTGTAGGTGAATGCCCTCTCCTTCTTTTGTGAAGACATTAATAGCTAGCTCTCCAGAACTTGATCAGATGAGGCCTGACTCTTCTGCCAGTCTGTAGAACAATCCCCTCTGAGCCAGCAACTGAGGTGGGGTTCCAAATTCTGCCACTACTCCCTTGTCCATGACTAGAATCCTAGTTGGGAAAGTAAAATAAATAAATAAATGCAATGTTCCGATGAAGCTGTTAGCTCTAAGATTCACAACCTGAGTTCAGTGGGGCCTATAAGAGCTAGTAAAAATTAAGTACCTCGAATCACAGAATTTCTGAATTCAAAGATTCTCTAATGGCCATGTAGCCCAGCCCAATTCTTTCCAGAAAAAGAATTCCTACCATAACACTGCAGCAAACAGGTCATCCAGACTACTTGGAAGTCCTCCAGTAAAGGGGAACCCTCCACCTCTGGGAGTAGCCTATTCCACATTTAGATTGCTGTTTGGAAATTTTTCTAAAAACAGTCCTAAATTTGCCTATTTCTATCTCTACCCATTGTTTCTGGTTCTGATTGCTGTTACTCAATTGCATATGACTCTTTGTAACCCTATCGACCATAATGCTCATGGGGTTTTCTTGGCACAGATATTGGAGTGATTTCCATTTCCTGCTCCAGTCCCCCTATTCTGTACTTGTGACATTGGTTTCCCAGCATCATATCACCAACAAATTTAATATGAATGTCATCTATGCTTTATCCAAATAATTTATAAAAATGTTAAATAGCATAGAGGGCTTAGCATAGCTCCCTTGGGTATTTTACTGGAGACTTCCTAAATTGGCATGGAAACCTACTCTTGAGTGTAAAGCAGTTCCAAATCTATTAAGTACCTGTGCTGTCACTTAGCCCACATCCCCCCTTTTCCACAAGAATAGCATGACTATAACTCACTATAGTAGGTAAGGAAGAAGCTAACTAAAATCTCCTCAGAAAATACGATATTTTCAAAAGTTAGGAAGACATTTAGATCAATGCCCACCTTTTACATTTAATAGCTGTGTAAGTATGGTCATCTTACTTAATCTTTTGGAGCCTTAGTTTCCTCCTCCCTAACAGGAAGACACTACCTCCCAGGGTCATAGTGGTTTAAGATACAATCATCTGCATGTCAGTATCCCATAAGGCACTTTATTCACTGGGTTGCTGTGAATATAAAGTGCTTCAAAAACCTGAAAGTATAATGTAGATGTCAGTTATTATCCAAGGGAGGATATTTTCCGGACAAAGGGGAATTAACTTTCATCTAGAGGCCTGATGTATTTCACAGGATGTCCTACTATGATTTTGGACCGAAACTAGACTATGGTCCTGTAATGGCAAGGATTGGGCACTTCCTTCCTCTGATTCTTCCATTCAGTTATAGAGCCTACTACAAAGATTTGTACAGGGCTGAATCCTCACCATCTTTAGGGCCTTCTGTGTACCCAGGTTAATATATGTCAGAGGGAAGATTGTTAAGATTTTAGTGGCAGGCTGAGTACACAGTTGAAACTTGGGTTCAGAATTGTTGAACTCCAAGTAGGGCTCTAGGATATCTTTCTGGGAAGACACTGGAGGCAGAGATTACCTGTTGCAATCCATCACTGTGTGCAGACGGTGGGCAATGGTCAGTACTGTGCAATCTGCAAACTGATCTCTGAGGATGGCTTGGATCTGGAGATCATTCTGAGGATCCACAGAAGATGTGGCTTCATCCAGGAGAAGGATTTTGGTTTTCCGGAGCAGGGCCCTGGCCAGACATAAAAGCTGCTTCTGGCCTACACTGTGTAACAAACAGGAAAAGAGTGACTCATGGTGACCAAGGATTTACAAATCTTCTCTTTCCCCTTCTCCTCATCTTTCCTACACACACACACACACACACACACACACACACACACACACACACACACACACACACACACACACACACGTACATATATACATTTTAGTTTTTCAGATAGCCCAAAAGCCAAGACAAAAACCAGGATTGTGGCTGTTATTTCTGAACCTGTGACCTGTCCACTGCCATCTGTGGCACAGATGGAAAGAAATGGACATTTTTAACCTCAGCTCTAACACTTACTACCTGTGTGACCTTGAGTACAATGTTCAACTTTTTGGGGCCTGTTTCCTGTGACCTCCAAAGTTATTTCTAATGCTAAATCCATGATTCTAGAATTTGGAAGACCTAGGTCCTACCTTTGGTTCTTCCACTTACTATGTGATCTTGAGCCAAATCACAATCTCACTGAGCCTCAATTGCCTTATCTGTCAAATAGGAATAAATACCATGATAGTCAGAAGTAAAGGAGCTAGATGAAACAGATTAGGAGTTCTTCACCTAGGACTCACAGATCCCCAGTGGATGGACTTAAGAGGTCTGTGGACTTGGGGAAAAAAAGATTACTTCTATTTACTTATTCACTAACTTCTGGTTTCATATGTAATCACGTTTTTTATGGTGTACATTTTAAAATGCTGTAGTATTTCAGATGAGGAGCAAGAACATTACAAGGGGTCCATGTTATAAAAAACGTTAAGAACTCCAGAGATAGATGACCTCTTGAGGTTCCTTCCAGATCCTTTTTATACCACTACCGCTGAAGCCACAGGATAATCTAGCCAGGAGCCCAAACCATGCTTCTCATGCCCAGTGCATAAGTTCAGTGTTTCCTCCTTTTCCCACAGCTCTCCTCACCTCAGGTTGTCTCCTTGGTCTGAGCACTCATATTGTAGTTGGCCAGGGAGACCTAAAATGAAGCTTTTGAGCTGAACCATCTCTAATGCCTGCCAAATCTCATCATCAGAATGTTCATCCAAGAGATCAAGGTTCATTCTCACAGGGCCAGGAAACAAGATTGGGTCCTTGGGAGAAAAGGGAAAAAGTAAAATCCACTAGTAATTCCCTAACAAAGTAAAGTACAGGGCATCCCCCCTTTTCCACACCCTGATTTCTCTCCCACCCCCAAACCACATCTGATGCATAAAGCCCAACTTCCTAGGAATGACTAGTAATGGTTTTCTCCAATAACTAACTACATACCTGAGGGATGATGGTTATTTTGGACCTTAGGGCATAGAGCCCCACTTGATTGATATTCACCCCATCAATCCAGATCCCTCCTTCTGCAGCTTCAATGAGCCTCAAGAGGCTAATGGTTAGGGATGATTTCCCTGCCCCTGTCCGGCCAACAATGCCAACCTAGAGTGAAGACATATATAATATATATAATAATCTTCTATTATTAGGACTAGCCTCCAAGAAACTCAAGGAAAACCTTAAGCTTTTCAGAATAGGAGTTTACTGAGTTGTGGTAGTTACAGTGAATGAATGTCCCTCAGGAGGCCTTGCTCACCTTCTCCTGTGGGTGAATATTCAGAGTCAGATTCTGCAAAGCCAATGCCAACTCTGGCCTGTACCTTAGGCTGTAGCCTCGAAATTCAATCTGCCCCATGGCAGGCCAGGTATGACTGATCCCATTATGGGGCAAAATCCAAGGGGCCTAGACAAAAGGAAGAAATACCAAAATTCACTTAAAAGGAGGAGAGGAGAAATTCACTTACAAGAACTTGAACCTGGGGTCTGCCAGGAGGAAAGAAAGATGCCTTTCTCTGAAGGTTTTCCTATGATTAAAGGTAATATATTGAAATCAGAGGTCATGATATATACTTGGGGATTCTAGGATGGAAAAGGATCTTGAGGGCCAACTAGTCTAATCTATCCTCGAACAAAAATCCTACGTCCAACATCTTTCCACAAATGGTCATCCAGTTTCTTCTTAAAGACCTCCCCACCACAATCTCCTCTGATGGGGAATCCACTAAGCCCCAAGGTACCCCATTCCTATTATTATTAAATTAATTAAAAATAAATTATTATTTATCCTAATTTCCAATCCTTTCCCCACCCAAAAGTGGTAGATTTGATGGAGGCATAGATTTCTGATTTTTGAAAAGCCAGGACATCATTTCATGTGGCCAACTAGAAATGGGCACATGCCTACGGTTGTACCCTGATTGGGAAAGATCGCTATGCTTTGTTTGAAAATAGAGAAAGTAGGGGCGGCTAGGTGGGGCAGTGAGTAGAGCGCCGGCCCTGGAGTCAGAAGGACCTGAGTTCGGATCCGGCCTCAGACACTTAACGCACACACAAACAGAAACCTAGCCGTGTGACCTTGGGCAAGTTACTTAACCCCAATTGCCCTCCAAAAAGCAAAAAAAAAAAAATAGAGAAAGTAGAGGTTACCTCCTTGGAGGTTTTAGTGTAGTCTCTCATCCTCTCCACAGAGACAATGTTGTTCTCCAGGTCTGTCCAGGAACGCACTGCCCAGTGCAGGATCTCAGTCACCTGGCATGAATAAAGTGGGTGATGTCCAGGAAGTTTGTCCTGATAGCAAACTCTAGCTTGGTAGATTGGGTGCTAGAAACCTGCTCCTTTTATCCTACACAAATATACCCAAGGACCATAGACATAGAGCTAGAAGAAGCATCAAAATCCATGTAATCTAACCTCTTCATTTTATAGATGAGGAAACTGAGGACCATGGAGGCAAATAACTTGCACAAGGTCACATAGATAGGAAGCATCAGAAGTGGGATTTGACCCCACACCTTCTGTTTTCAATACCAAAGTTCTTTATATTTTACCAGCCCCACTTTTCACTTGGGGACAAATGATAGCAAAGTGCCTTCTTTTGGGTTGACCTTCAATCAGACCTTTTTTAGGCAGAGATGCTAACAAACATAAACATGCCAGAAAGATAGAGAAGAAAATAAAAACAAAATGGCCCTGACCCTAGATAATCCAGACAACCACTGAGTAATGTGACAATAAAAAACTTGGCCCATCATCAATAGGGCAGAGACAAATAGTCATGTTTTCCAGTAGAAGAGATGGTTTGTACTGAAACATTCACATTTTTTCACCTCTTTAGGAATCACTGTTGATTGTGGAACAGAATAAAAGGAAGGCTCTCGTGGTCTTAATTTTATCAACACTAAGCTCCAACCAACTGAATGACTAAACTAACTTCTCAGCCACACTCACTTGCACTGAAGATACTGGTATGAGTGCAGAAAATCAGTAGAGTCACTTATAGCTCTGCTCAGGCCCTGGGCCTGGGAAGCAGTATTAGCTATATATTTCTCACTTCTGGTGGCAGGATTAGATTCCTTTCCATCATCCACCTCACCCTCCCCAGCCCACCTCCACTGTTCTATGACCAGATTCAGGGAGAAGCCACAGCCTTCTTTCAAGCATACTGGGGTATAAGACAATGATAGAAGTGAAGAGAGAGGATGAGATGACGAAAGAAGGAGGACCCTTGTCTGGTTCAGAGAGGATCCAGCCCTTGGCTCCAGAAGGGTGGAAAGCAAGTTGAAGGGTCTGGTAGACTCCAAGTTACTGTGAGCCATTGAGATTTGCTTCATCCAAGATCCTAAGCAATATCCCCAGGGTGGTATGCCTTTTTTAGCAGCTATTCTTAGACCTGACTTCTAGGTCCTGGATTTGTCACCAATTGCCCAGGTAATGTTCTCTAGGTTTCCACAACACTACCTTTTCCTGGGTTTCTTCCTATCTGTCTTTCTGATACTTCTCCATCTCCTTTGCTGGACAGACCTGTCCAGGTCATGCCTGCTAACTGTGGGATTTCACCAAGGCTCTTCTGGGCCTTCTTCTACCTCTATACTGTTTCACTTGGTGATATCATTAGCTTTCATGGTTTCAATTATCATCTCTATGTAGATGATAATAGATCTACTTATCTAACTCTTCTCTCCTGATCTTCCATGTTATATTTCCCACTGCCATTTAAGACATCTCAAACTAGATGTCCTGTAGGTATCTTAAATTCAACATGTCCTAACCTGATTATTTTTTCTTCCAAATGTTCCCCTCCTCCTTAACTTCCCTATTACTGTCTAGTGCCCCACCATCCTCCCAACCCCCATCTTCCCACCAGACTGGCAGCCTCAGTGCCATCCTCAACTTTTCACTCTCTCTCACTTCCAATACCCTGGAGCCGCTCAAGTCCTGTGGCTTCTGCCTTCATGGTTTCTCTTGTATATGCCCCGCCTCTCTGTCCTCTGACACTGCAGCTAGACTGGCACAATTCCTCATTCCCTTACAACTGGACTACTGCAATAGCTTCCTGGTTGGTGACTCTGCCTCCAGCCTCTTTCAGCTCCAGCCTATCCCCTCCTCAGCTGTAAAGTCTGAGTCCTAACCCTATTACCTCACTATTCTGTAATCTCCAGTGACTCCTGCAGCATCCAAGTCCTGGTCTGGCTTTCAAAGCCCTTTCTAACCTGGTCCCTTTCTACCTTTCCAGCCTTTTTATACCTTATTCTCCTCCACATCCTCTGCAATTTAGTGGCATTGTCCTCCTTGCTTTTCCTCACTCCTCCTGCCAACTCTGAGTGTTTGCCCTGGCTGTGCCCCATGCCTGGAATGCTCTTCCTCCTCATCTCTGCTTCCTGGCTCCCCTGGCTTCCTTTAAGTCTCACTTAAAATCCTACCTGCTACACGAAGCTGTTTACAATCCTCCTTAATCTTGCTACCTTCCCTCTGAAACTACCTTCAGTTTGTCCTCTTTATTTATTTGTACAAAATCATTTTCCTGTGCTTTCCTTCATTATGCTGTGAGCTACTTGAAAGCAGGGACTGATTTTTGGTTTTCTGCTGCCGTTCTTTGTATCTTCAGCTCTTAGCATTAGGTAGCTTAATGACTGACTGACTTACAAGCTGTTATACAACTCTTTTTACCGGTGAGTACCTTAGCATTGGAATAGGTGATCTCATTGGATCATAACTATACAATGGAAAGGAACTTCAAAGTCCACTTAGTTCAACCCCCTCATTTTACAAATGAGGAAACTGAGGCCCACAAAGGTTAAGTGACTTGTATAAGGTCACACAGGTAGGTCATACACAGGACCTGAACCCAGGTCCTCTAACTGGAGCCAGGTCTCTTTCCAGGGCCACGCTGCCTACAGCTCTAACATTTGCAGAGTCTTTTCTTGGACTTTGGAGACTGACTGATATTCAGGACAAACTAGCTTCTCTGGTCTGCCCACCATCAGCTACCTGAGACAGAGAAGGTCAGTGGAGTACCTGGAGAGCCATTGAAACAGAAAACCCCACAATCCCTGGACTGAGGTCAGACTTGCTGAACACAGCGAAGAAAGCGGCAGTGAAGACGAGAATATTTCCCAGGATCTCCATATTGGTTGCCAGCCACCTGTGTGACCCAAGAGAGGTACAGATTTTTTTCAAGTCAGGGAGAGGCTATTTTTTGGCCTCTTTCTACATTATCATCTTATATATCAACCCTTAGGGTAGTTTACCCCATGTGGAGATTTCTGATGACTAGGCCTAGTGCAGTCAGTATATTTGCCCTGAGACAAAGCAACCTTGGAGGACTGGGAAGACCCTGGGGTTCCCTATAAATAAGAAATCCTATCCTAGCACTGGAAGCCAAGGACTCCCTTTTTCTTTCTTTCCTTCTTTTTGGAGGGGGCAAGGCAAAGCAATTGGGGTTAAGTGACTTGCCCAAGGTCACACAAGGAGTAAGTGTAATCAAGTGTCTGAGGCCACATCAAAACTCAGGTCCTCCTGACTCCAGAGTCAGTGTTCTATGAACTTTGCCACCTATCGGCCCCTATGACTCCCTTTTTCTAGACAGGATATATCAATATGAGAGACAGATGGCAGGAGAAAGACCCCTCAAGAATTTTGCACTGGACACAAGTTACCTATTTTGCTAGCAATTAAATGACACAAATGGCAATCCATTTCCCGTCTCCCTGCATTTGCACTAACTATACCCCATGGCTGGGATGCTCTCCCTCCCCACATCCACCTCTTAGAATCCCTAATTTCAGGGGGTGGCTGGGTGGTGCAGTGAATAGAGCACCCATCCTGGAGTCAGGAGGACCTGGGTTCGGATCCCACCTCAGACACTTAACACAAAAACTAGCTGTGTGACCTTGGGCAAGTCACTTAACCCCACCTGCCCTCCCAAAAAAAGGCAAAAAAAAAAAAAGAATCCCTAATTTCATTCAAGACACAGTTCAAACACCACCTTCTGCAGGAGGTTTTACCTGAATTTTTCCCCACCATACAATAGCTCTCCTGTAACATTCTCTTTTGTGTGTTCTGTATATTGTATGGAGAACATTTATATTTATATGCATATTGTTTTCCCCATTAGAACATAAGCCCCTTGAGGGCAGGGCTTGATAGTAAGATATTAATATATGTCTGTTAATATTTTAGTTATAACTATAAAGAATATATGTCTGTTGCTTGACTGGAAAGATATAATAAAAGCTTGCACACCTGCTGTCCTACAGAGAAGCTCTCACCAAGAACCAGGCAGGTAGGGACTAGGCTGACTTGTGGCCCATTAAGGGAGGGGGTAGTTTAGGTGTTGTGCCTGTAGGCTAACTCAGTGCATCCTCAGTTACTTGGCTCCCCAGGAAGCCCAGTAGAGCAGTTTTTAGCTCCTTCCTTCTCTCCTCCTAAAGGAAGAAAATACCTTTATCCCATTCCATAGAATAGAGGGTGATTATCAAAGCCTTTGTTGCCATCAGGAGAATCACTGACTAAATGATCTTGGGCAACTACATATTTCAGCATAGGAAATTTTAAAAACAAATTGGAGAAACTACCAAAGGGTAAGCAGGGCTGGTGTGTAAGGCAGAAGAAATGAAGGAAAGGGGACGAGACCGTATGATTTATCTCATGCCCTTCCCAAACCCAATGCAGGTTCTAATTGCAGGGTCTTCACCTCCACCCCCAATTCTCCTTCCCTTTTCTTTAAACTCTTTCATACCTGTCAGCAACTACCCTGGGGAAGCTGGTTCTCTGGTGCTCATCTATCCATGAGTCGTTCTGTACAATAAACTGGTCCTGAGCCCGGAAGGCCCGGATCACAGCAACCCCTTGGAATGTCTCTGAGATGTGGGAGTAGATGGGTGAGCGGCTAGCTGACTCCAAGCGCCTCAGCTGGCACGAACTAGTAACAAACAGACTCTGAGGTCGGACAGAACAGACAGAGCACATCATGAGAAGGGGTGGGGGAAAGAGGAGACCTGCCCATAATACAGTGGGATTTAAGAGCAAAGATAAAGAACTGATAGAAACCAGCATGGTAGGAATGTTGAGCTGGGGTCAGGAAACCCGAATTCTAGTCTTTTTTATGTCACTACATCAGTGTCACTCAACATTTCCAGGACTGGATTTCCTCAGCTGTCACTGACCTTCTGGGGACAGCAAGGAAGACTATCACAAGAATACCCAGAAATGGCTTGGAGATCACTAAAAGGAATTGGATAAATAAACTTTTCTCCCCAAACCCAAGAGAGAAGTGTCTCTAGTGTTTCATCTCAGCCAACAGATGACTGTGGTTATATGGAAGATGATAATTAGCTATTCTTAGTTTCTGTTATGAATGAAAAAATTAACAACTTCAGTATGAAAATAGAAGGTTAATTTTAAGGAAGGACTGTGGCAGTACTGAGGGTTATGAGAGACAGTGGAATAAACGAAGGAGAACAAATTTCCTGAGAGATCTATGAGAACAGATGAGAAGCCCATCTGTGTGCAAGAGCCCAAGTCTAGGAGCCTTGCTTAGATAAGGGGAATGGCATCCTAAAGTACCAGGAGAGATGAGTGATATGAAATACTGTATTTTGCCTCCCTTTGGAATTGTGTCTCCACTGTATTCTATACCTGCAACCCAACGTAGAGAGCCATGAGGGGCAGGACCACCACAGCAGCCAGTGGAGTAGTTACCACTACCACCAAGATCACCTCCAAAAGTCCAAACAGGAAGCCTAAAAAAGACTTGAACCTGTCTGGGATGACAGCATCAATGGCATCAGTCTCCTTAGAGAAACGATTGAGCAGATTTCCTATTGGTGTCTGCTCAAAGAAGGTCAAGGGCGACCGGGACACGTCATGCAGGAGCCCATGGAACAGCTGTTGAGATGCTCGGACTCCTCCCAGTAGGACAACTGCAATGGAGCCAAACCTTCCAATGGCTAAGAATAAAAGCAGGAAATAAGAACTCATGGTGCAGTGGAAGGAACACTCAAATTATAGTCAGAAGATGTGGATTAGAATCCTGATTGCCATTTGCTACTTGTGTGACCTTGGGCAAGTCACTGAATGTCACTGGGGCTCAGATTCACCATCTGCAGAATGAGAGTTGGGCTCAGTGCCTAAGGTCCCTTCTGGCTCTCAGTTTATAATCCTGTGACCCTGAGGGTGCCTGTAGGCAGAACAACTGGAAGCTGAGGGAGGGAGAAAAGAAGGTGGAAAGTGGGAAACAGCTACAGAGTTCTTTTAGCTAAGACTTTGTCATTAATTAGCAGTGCAAACTTAGGTAATTCATAATGTCTACATGTCTATTGAATTATCTGTAAAGTCCTTTCCAGTCCTAACAGGTCATAATTAAAATGGATTAAGTGGCTTGCCCATATAGCTAGTAACTGATACAACCCAGGACTGGGGCCCACTTCTCCCTGAGCCTCAGTTTTATCATTTATAAAATGGTTGTGTGCTTTGTTCTTCTCACAGAGGACTGTCACATTAGAAGATGATGACATGACTTGCAGTTGACTTGGATTTGAGTGAGGGAGGGCAGTGCAAGGTCACCAGCCTTACTTTCTCCTCTGGAGCCATCTGGGTCCAGCAGCCTGATACTGGAGATGGCCCAGGATGCAATGGAAGACCTTGGCCTTTTTAAGCTAAAGTCTTTTTGAGTTCTCACTTTGAGTGAAATGCCCATTCAGTGAATAGGTCTGTTGAAGAAGTGAGTCAAAGGACAGCCCTTTTTATTAAAAAAATAAAAATCAAATTGGGAAGGAAAGACCCATAGGCTTGCTGGTCAAAAGAGAAATGACCATTTACATTCACTCTGAGCCAAGAAGGCTCAAAAAGTAACCATTAAGTGGTACTTGGGCAGGGACCTATAGTCATCCAATAAATGAGATCCAGTGTGGTTTAAGCTATGGTCTTTGAGAAAGAAATCTAGCCAGTAAGCCCCAAGAAAACTAGGTAGGTTTCAGTCACCAAAATTTACCTTCCTTTGGGCAGAATACCCTCAGGTCAGAGTATGATACTCCATTTCAGGAAATGAGAGGAGGAACTGGCCAGCTGGGTCCCCATTCGGGCAGCTTGGACTATTTACAGATTGTGGTTTGTCCTTCATTTTCAAAGAAGACCATGATATCAGGGAGATGATGACAGGACTTACAGTTGACTTTGATTTGAGTAAGGGAGGGCCGTGCAAGGTCACCAGCCTCACTTTAAACTCCAGAGCCATGTGGGTCCAGTGGCCAGATATTGAACAGAGTGACAATAGATGACCCAGGATAACTATATTGCCCATTTAATAAATTAAGGGTGTGAAAGTGCTTCCAAAAAGGCAAAGTACAACCCAAATGTAAAGTGATATTATTGATGATGCAGAACTTGTGATAATTTAACAAGAGCTGGGCTAATCTATGAGAAAAGGGGGAATAAGCATTTACATAGCATCCACTCTATTCCAGGCACTGGGCTAACCGTTTTAAGAATATTAGCTCATTTGATCTTCTCAACAACCCTGGGAGGTAGGTGCTGTTATTATCCCCGCAGCAAACAGAGGTCAAGTGACTTGCCCAAGGTCACACAGCTACTAAATGTCTGAGGCCAGAATTGAACTTGGATCTTCTTGACTTTAGGCCCAGTGCTTTATCCACTAAGCCACCTAGCAGCCTAGGATAAGAGGGAACCTACTACAGAAACCAAATTGTTTAAGTTTTATATAACTGATGTAATTATAATTCAGTCTGATTTTTTTCATTAACCATCCATCCACTCAAAGAACCCTGATAGTCCCATAACCTCTCTTGGCCTTAGTTAGTCCCTTCATGTATAAACTGAGAGGGTTAAACTAGACAACCTCTATGATCTAATACTTTATTGGCTTAATCCCAATTATTATATAGTTCATATTTATACTCAAGTACTGAGTTATTACCACTGGAAAGGGTCATCTAATCCAAACCCCTTACTGTTCAGATAAGGAAACTGAGACCTAGGTAAATTAAGTGACTTTACCAAGGTCACACAGCAAATTAGGGACAGAGACATCACTACTTGAATGTAATGAAGCTACATTTCTGTACAGATTATTGTAAATTCAATTAAATGTCATGAATATAAGAAGTGTCTCCTCCCAGTTAAAAAGAAAATATAAAGTAAAAGTATATTTTTAAACAGAAAAAAAGAACCTGAAGAATTGTCAGAACAGGTTACCTATTTACATGTGTGTGTGTGTGTGTGTGTGTGTGTGTGTGTGTGTGTGTGTGTGTGTGTGTGTGTGTATGTAAATAGAGGGGTGATAAAGGAAGTTACATTTGGGTGAGTCTTTGGCCTTCTTCCCACAGGACTTGGTCTCCTGAGGAGTTTTTTATGCTGCTTGGGAAAGATTATCAGGTGCTACATGAAGATTTGCTTGGGAAAGGGGCTGCGTGTTTATCTCCTACAACTCATATACAAAACATCTGGAATACAAAATGCATGATCCAGAGATTTCTTTGGTTTCTTGCTGTCAGCTCTTTTCTAAGGCATAGAAAGACCCTGGGAATCTCTTTTCCTGACTCAAAAGGATGGGGACAGAATCCAGGCTGTATTCAGAAATATAATGCCTGGGCCTCTGATGAATGTCAGGGAGGGGAAAGGGAAGACTGGGTAAGCAACAGTTAAGGCAGGCTAGTGGCTCTTGACCCTACTGAAGGGTGGAGAGAGCTACAAAACAAATTGGGGAGTGGACTGTAAGAATGAAAGAGGAAAGAGAGTGAGGAGAATAGGTTTGAGACACCTTGGAAACAGCCTAGTAGCCCAAAGACCCCAACCCGAAGTCCTGTGTGCTGCTGGGTTCCGTTCACGATAGGGTCATCTGCCCAAAGACTAAGCCAGTAACCACGAGAGAACGAAAGCACCTGCTGACAGAGGAATAAGAACACCACGGAAAGGCAGATGGGTGTTCCCACTGCCCTCAGGTAGGCCAGGTACAGAGCAGCATTCACCTGAAACACATGACAAGTGCAGGGAGAGTAGGGTGAGGTGGGGAACAGATGGAAGGGGAAGGGGAAAGGAAGGGAAAGGAGACAAGAGAAGAGAGTGAGACAGAAGGGGGAGACAAAAGAAAAAAGATCCTCAGTTAAGCTTCTAGAAACCTTCTAGGGCAAAGAACAATGATTCTCAAGTCCCCCAACAAATCATCTGTCTTCCACAAGGACTGCAGCCTCTTCTCTAAGTCATTTCACTCTCCTCTGACATATCCTTCCACTCTTGTGTCTTTTTTCCCCATTCATTTTCAATTTAAAAATACCAGGATATTTTTAAAAGATTAAAAACATTCAGTAATGTAGTGACCTATTAGGCTCTCACTGGGCAAAGGCCTGGGGCAGCAAGAGGTTAGTGAGGGGAGAAGAAAAGAAACAACTATTACCCTGCCATATTGTACTCTGTCCCCTTCAGTCAGCTGTCCTGCCATCCTGGTGCCCTCAGCCTGGCTCTGTTGGGTTGTGCTGCCCTTTTCATGGGAGTCCTCCATCATGCTGCAAAAGAGGACCAGTCATTAAGTCAGATTTAACTTCTGAATATCTCCCTCATGGGCCATCTATACTAGCATTTTAAAATCACAATTTTCCTAAGTTTGGCTTATAATAGAATCATGAACCTTTGAGAGAAAAGTATTCTGAGATTACCTCCTAAAGAATATAAAATGAAGGCCCACTCTGTGTGCAAGATTCAGGAATCTTCTGCCTAATATCCCTAATAGATACAACCTCAATATTTCATGTATGGGTGGATTTTAAACGTATGGTGTGGAGAAAAATTGAAAGTCAAAAAACACATAGTTGGAAACTGCATTCATTGACCACTCGGTTTCCTGCATGGGACATAGCTGAGGAGCCAAACATTTGTCAATTATGCACCGTTTTCCTTTTCTGTACCAGTTTTCCAACTTGATTATTTGTTTAATCAAGGCTGTCACAGCAAGGCTGCCACAACTCAATGCGTCTTGTGAAAGTCAAGTATTTCCGTTATTTACATATCAACTAAAATGGTATTCTAAAGTCAGATTAATTTGTTTCATTAAGGACTTTTGCCCTATCATATCACAGTAAAATATTTTATGAACTTGGTATCTGATATAAAAATGTGAAATTCAAATTTGCTTGAGAAATCATAAATTTATAATATTTTAATTATTTTAATATGCATAAGTAATATTTTATGTAGTAATATTATTAGTATATAATTTTTATTAAAATAATTTTAAAGGGGGAGGCTAGGTGGAGCAGTGAGTAGAGCGCCAGCCCTGGAGTCAGAAGGACCTGAGTTCGGATCTGGCCTCAGACACTTAACACACACAAACAAAAACCTAGCCCTGTGACCATGGGCAAGTTACTACCTAATTGCCCTCCAAAAAAAATAAAATAAAAATAATTTTAAAATAATTTGCATTGACATAATATGCAGCATGCATAACTTTTCAAAACATTTTTAACTTCTATTATCTCATTTGATTTTCATAGCCCCCCTTGTGAAAGCAGGGATTGTTAACTAGTTTTCACAGGTGAGGAAACTGAGATGAGTTTCTGAGAGGGTAGTAAGAGAATCGGGGCAACTAGGTGGTACAATGGATAGAGCAACAGGCCTGGACTCAGAAAGACTCATCTTCTTGAATTCAAATCTGACCTCAGAAACTTACTAGCTGTGTGATCCTGGGCAAGTCACTTAATCCAATTTGCCTTGGTTTCCTCATCTGTAAAATGGGCTGGAGAAAGAAATGACAAACCTCTCCAGTGTCTTTGCCAAGAAAACCCCACGTGGAGCCATGGAGAGTCAGACAGGACTGAAAAATGTCTGAACATGAACATGAGTAAGAGAAACAGTTCTGCCAACCCAGATTTCTTATTCCCTCTAGTCTACTTTCATTGACCAACCTTGTAAAAGTTCTTATTACTTAATTAGATTTGGTAATAGATATAAACAAGAACAAAAATTAATGAATGTTTTAATTGTTCTGCCCTGCTACTATAGATACTATCCAACATTAGGTCTTTGGGTCCTGATATATGCATATCATGTTTATTGATTAGTATTACATATATAAAAGTCAGTTTTAGTGGAAAAAGATTTCTTTAACATATCTCAAATCTGCCTTGCCTGCTTTCTCATTTATTGTAGTTTTGTGTTCCATATGCTAATCATAGTCTAATTTATTGGACAAAAATTATAAATGAAAAGACAAAGAAATTTAATGTTTGTTGCAAATTTGCAAAATTGGCAGAACTATTTTTTTTCAGCTTCCCAAGGCCACTGTTAGGGTCTGACTTGGGTTCTCATAAATGTCATTTTTAAAGGTCTTGGGCCCTTATCTTTTAGACATGATTGTCTTCCTCACTTACTTATTCCTATGTATGCAGTCTCAAAGGTGCCTTTATCTCCTCTGGGAAGTTGAATTGTATATATCCCAAATCCCACTCCTGTTCAATGCCACTGGGACAAGTCCTTGAATGTGTCCTAGAAGGAGGCTTCCTTCTCCCTGCTTCTGACCTCAACTAAAGCCTGCTTGTTTCTCATATCTGATGCAAATCTCATGTCTGTAACTGTGCACATTCAACTTTATGTTCACTGATGCTTTGGGATCAGATGCTCTGAAAAAAGAACAAATATCCCAAATGCACAGTCATAAGGAATAAACTGGAACAACCTGTGTTTTTTTTTGTTTTTGCTTTTTGGGGGGCAATTGGGGTTAATTGACTTGCCCAACATCACTCGGCTAGTTAAGTGTTCAATTTCTGAGGCTGGATTTGAACTCAGGTCCTCCTGACTCCAGGGCTGGTGCTCTATTCACTGTGCCACCTAGCCACCCCAAACAATCTGCCTGCTAACCAAATGATGTGGTCTTATTTGTGCCAAAACTCAGTGAAAGGAAAAGAAAGTTATTCTTTTGTACAAAGCACTAAGTTCTATGAGGGATACAATTAGGAATAAGATAGTACCTATCCTCAAGAAATGTATGAACTATGCTTGCTATTTTGGGAAGAGGGAAAGGGACAGAGGGAGAAAAGGTTGAAATTCAAAATCTTATAAAAAATGAATGCTGAAAATTGTCTTGACTAACGTGGAAATATGTTTAATATGAATATATATGTAGAGCCTATATCAGATTGCATACCATCTTGGGGAGGGGAGAGTGAGGAAGGGGGAAAAAACTAACACTTAAAAGCTTGTTGAACTGAATGTTGTAAACCAAAAATAAATAAAATTTTAAAAAAAGAAAAAAATTGTCTTTACATGTAATTGGAAAAAATAAAATACTATTTACATTTTTAAAAAGAAATATATAATCTAGCAGTGGGAGTGGGAGGGAGGGCAAGACAAGTACAAATAATTATAGTGTAAAGAAGGCTGTAATGAGCAACACATAGGCAGCGCTCATATAACCCTTATATAGACAGAGACTGAAGATCCTAAGATCCCGCTTAGAAAGGCAAGTTTGGTCCCCAGGGGGCTGCTAGCTACATCTTCGCATTAAGCTTCCAAAATTCTTTAGGAATTCAGAGGAAGAGTAAATCACAAAGGAAAAAAGAGAAAATTCTGGAGATTATCGATCAATATGACTGCTTCTCTCCACTTCTATTTCTTCCCCTTCTCCCCTCTTTACCAAACCAAGGAACCTCAACTGGTACCAGGAACTTCTGAAGTTTTCTGAATTTGTGTGTACTTTTTCTGTCCTGGGAATGTTATGGAGGCAACAGTATTACACTGACCTGTATGTTTTTCCTGCAGGTATCCCACTTTCTGAAATGTTTCTGGAACTCTTCTTAACTTCTGAAAGTTTCATTTCTGAAAGAAGCATTTTGGGGAAATAGGACGTTTCTCCCAGGAGCTGTCTGCCTCAGAGGATCAGAGAGACTTTAGAGGTTTGATGCAGGGCACAGGAGGACTATTTGTATACCAACCTCCTCTCCTTGGGTAGAAGCCTAAAGAGACCACTCCCCTCCCCCCCCCCAAAAAAAGAGACAGACAACTCTCTGTACAGTCTAAGGGCATGGAATTACCTTGGCTCTGATTGGCCTCTTCGTGTTTTGCCTGGCCTAGGAAGTCTACAAAAGGGCCATTCCTCTGTAGAAGCTCCTGATAGGAGCCACTCTCAGCAATTGCTCCATCTGCCATCACAATGATGTGATCAACCTGTGCCAGGATGTGGACTGCATGGGTCACAAGAATACGAGTCTAGGAAAGATATAAGTTAGAGCTGTGTGTATAGGTTTAAAAGGTGCTTTAAAAAAAAATTATGAACTTAAATAGCAAGCATGACCATTTCAATATATAAAGAACAGGGGATTGTGTATGAAACTGTGGACTTCCATTAGATGTAATATCTTTTTAGAAAAGTGTTCAGCTAAGTCCCGATTAGCATGAATTCTTGAATTTTGTGGTCACATGTATTTTAATTTGCACTATTTGAAGTTATATAAAGGTTTCAGTGGTTTCAGTCCACTGGAAAAATGCAGTGCAAATTAAAATCATGAGGCCACTTCACAGGATTCCTTGTTTGCACTAATTAGGACTAAGCTGTAGATTAAATTTAATATGACAGCAATACAACTTCCATATTGAAGACACAGGTTCAGTAACTTATAATCCTTCCTTTTCCCACTAAATCTCTTTTTGGGCAGAGATGACTTGGGAAGACATATATTTAGGGAAGACACACTGGTCTGACTTTTAAGCTCATAGGATCATAGATTCAGAACTGGAAAGGAGTGTGGAGGCCAGCAAGTCCAAACACAATGATTAAGTGCCTTGCTGAGCATCACACATCTTGTAAGCATTTGAGGCAGGATTTGAACTCAAGTCCTTCTGTCTCCAAGTCCCACACTCTACCCACTACATAGAATCTCAAAACTAGGAAGACTTTGAAGAAGTCATTGAGCTAAACCAATTCTCCATAGCTGACATTGCCCATTAAACATACAAAAAAGATGGTAAGGGCAGCTATGTGGTGCAGTGAATACAGTACCAATCAACCAATTCAGATTGACCTGAGTTCAAATCAGGTTGTGTGACCTTGGGCAAGTCACTTACCCTATGCATAAGGATTTCTGGAATTGAATCAGATTTGAGGATCACTTTTCTATTTACCCATCTGCATGCAGGGATATAAACTTGCATATGTATTCATATACTTGAATATGTAGGGCCTACTTAATTTTATATTGCTGAACAGTATGTAATAGAAATTGTATTCACTGTCTTATTCTCCTATTGACTTCCAGTATAATTTTGGAGATTCTTCCTATTTATTTCTGTTTATTTTTCTCTTGATAGCAGTTTCCAGGTTTCTCAGTTCTCCATGCTGCTTCATCAAAAAGTCTATCAAAAAATACTTAAATCCCCAAGATGAGATCAAACATTTAAAGGAGCACTCAAAGTGAAAAATTCTGTGACCTGAACAATGTTCTAATTAGTGTGGGGTGACTAGCATTTTATCCCATGGTGCTGAAATGTATTCAGGCTCATTCAGCTGGCAGGAATAACTAAGTTTGGCAACTAGTTATCAAGAATATTTAGTCAAAATAGGAAGCTAGACTTTTCCCCTGGCCTTCCAGATCCCCTTCCCTCTTGCTTGTCCTGTTCTGTCATGATATAGCAGACTCTGTTGTTGGGGTGGGGTGGAATCCCTAGGTCTCTGTCTTCCTTTACCCTAGGGCTTGTGTCCTGTGGCTTGTGTTGTAAGGACTAAGGTCTCTTACTCCCCCTTCTGCCCGATTGAATTTGTCTTAAAAGAAAAAAAAATTGTAATGTCTTTTATGCTGCTTTTTGTGGTCCAGGGTGGTCTAGTGTACAGGTATTTGGTTTAGATATCAGAATTTCTAGTGACAGCTTTGGAAGTGAATTTCCAAAGTTTCAACTATTAGATTTTTCTCAAAGTGGGGCCCTCCTGTATATGTAACTTAAAATTACCCTAAATATAAATACACTCACTGAGTATTGCCTGTACGTTGTCTTTGTTGTACTAATTAAAATAAAAGGTCCATGAGGGCAGGAAATATATTTCCTATTTGTCCTGTAGCAACTAGAAGAGTCTTTCACATTCTGCAGAATGTAAATAATTATGTAGTAACAGAGGAGAAAAAAGAGACATCTTTGTTCTTCTCTTCCTTGAGGAGAAAATAGAAAAGGACAGAAGTAAGGGGATAATGGAATGATTTGGAACTCAGAATGGATGAGGGCTGAGTCCTGGTTAATTGTGAAAGATCACTCTGGTCTGAAGCTTCTAGGGCTGGGATACATGGGCAGGACTACATATTCTATGCCCTTTGGGTACCATACCATTCCCTGGAGCAATCCGCCTGGCCCAATGACATGGTCAAAGACATGCTGGCCAACATGAACATCCAAGGCTGAAAGAGGGTCATCCAGTAGGTAGATAGATGCTTTCTTGTACACAGCACGAGCCAGACTCAGCCTCTGCTTCTGGCCTCCAGAAAGGTTAATGCCCTGAAGAAGAGGATCCAAGAGACTGAGTTAGTCCTGAAGATCTCTACATCTCCCTGTTGAGTTAAGCTGGATATTCTTTGGCTTGACTAGTTTCCTGCTGGCCTTGTGATAAAAAGAAGACTAGCTATTAAGTCCCCCAAATCCCTGAGAAAGACTATGGTCTGGAATACAGAGGGCTACTTCCCAGAGCCTCACTAAAAGGAAACCTAAAGAAGATCATTCAAACCAAGAACTTGAAATCACAACTTAGAACAAGGAAGTGAATGAACATAGTGGTTTCAGAGAGGTAACTTTTGGCTTCTATGAATTCTCTGAGGAGTAAAGGCAGGAATTTGTAGGATCATAAAGTTCTTTTTTATATATGAAGCTGTGCGTTTCTATTAGATGGTAGTGGTATAGAGTATAGAGCTCTGGATTTGGAGAAAGGAAGACTTGAGATCCAATCCAGTTTCAGACACTAGTTGTGTGACCAACCATAGGGAGGTCACTTGATTTGAGATTCCTCATCTATAAAATGGGGATGATAATAACCTACCTCCCAGGGTCGTTGTGAGGATAAAATAACATGATATTTGTAAAGCATTTTACAAATGTGAGAGCATCCTATGTTGCTGTTCAGCCGTTTCAGTCCAGCTCTTCATGACCACACTGGGGGTTTTCTTGGCAAAGATACTGGAGTGGTTTGTGCCATTTCTTTCTCCAGCTCATTTTACAAATGAGGAGCTGAGGCAACCAGGGTTAAGTGACTTGCCCAGGGTCAAATAGCTAGTAAGTATCTGAGGCTGGATTTAAACTCATGGAGATGAGTTTTCCTGATATCAAGCCCAGTCCTCTCTTCACTGTGCCATGCAGTTGCCCCTTAAAACATCATAAAAATGCTTGCTATTATATATGACTTGCTTTTTTTTTTTTTTTTGCTTTTTGGAGGGGGGAAAGTAGGACAATTGGGGTTAAGTGACTTGCCCAAGGTCACACGGCTAGTAAGTGTTAAATGTCTGAGGTCAGATTTGAACTCAGGTCCTCCTGACTCCAGAGTCAGTGCTCTATTCACTGTGCCACCTAGCTGCCCCCTGCTATCCCTAGATCTTAATAAATGCTTGTTTACTGACTGGTTGCACTGGACTAGAATACAGCTTTCTCTATTCCCAATTGTTGGAAGGACTCCCTTCACTGATTTTTACTACATGAATCTCTTCTTCTTTTTTTCCCTTCTTCCTCACTCATCCTTCCTTATACTCTCATTTTCTTCTTTATTCTCATCATCCCTAGAAATGCTTTACCAAATGCTGCCTTCAGATAGCACTTAGATCATATAGAGGCAGCTAGGTGGTGCAGTGGACAGAACATGGGACTTGGAGTCAAAAAGACCCGAGTTCATATAAAACTTCACCCACTTAGTCACTATGTGACTCTGGGCAAATTACTTAACTTTTCTTAGCCTCACCTTCCTTCTCTATAAAATGTCGATAATAATGGCACGTCCTCTACTAGTGAAAAGGCTAGAGGGTGGCCCAGATTTGACTGCCCTGGAAATTAGGAAGGGCACTGAGATATGATAGCTGGCCCACCTGTTCACCTATCTCTGTGTGGATTCCAGCAGGAAAACTTGCAAGGTCTGGACACAACGCACAAGCCTCCAGGACTCTGTCTAACCATGGTATATCCAGCTTCTGCCCAAAGCACACATTCTCTTCCACTGAAGCATTCTGGATCCAGGCTTCTTGAGGTACATAAGCCACTGAGCCCTAGGGAAGAAAAAGGCCCACACAGCAAATATCCCAAAGAGGGCAAAGATTTGTAAAGAAAGTCCCCAAACACATCAAAATATTCATAGCAGCCCTTTGTGTGGCAGCAAAGAATTGAAAACAAAACAAAACAAAAAAACAAGTGCACATTGAATGAGGAAAGGCTAAAGAAATTGCAGCACATGAATTCAATGGATTACTTTTATGCTGCAAGAAATGACAAACATAAAGATTTCGGAGAAGTATGTGAAGATTTGTATGAATAGATGTAGAGTGAAGTGAGCAGAACCAGGAAAACAATGACTACAACAATGCAAGTGGAAAGAACCACAGCAGCAGCACCATCAAAATTGAATGCTGTAAAGTTAGAACAGCTATTAGAAGGCACTTCTTGATTCCTTGCAGAGCTGGGGAAGTATGAGCGTAGATGAGGTTGCATCAGTCCCAGCAATCCCTCTAGACTGGTGGGTTTAGTCTTGGGTGCCATGTCCTTTTTTATTGATATCTTTTGTTTTTAAATCACCTTTACTTCATAATATATATGTCCCTCTTCCCTTCATCAGAGATCTATAGGAAGGAAGAATAGGAGGAAGGACAGGAGGAATAAGGGGGAGGGAAGGAGGTAAGGGAAGGTGAGAAGAGAGGGAAGGGAGAGAGGAAGGAAAAAAAGGGAGTGAGGAAGAAAAGAAGGAAGGAAAGGAAGGAGAAAGGAGGTAAGGCAGGAAGGAAGGGGACAAGGAGGGATGGAGGAAGTCTAACAAAACAAAGTAAGGCAGCAATTGAGTCTGACAGTATATGTAATGTTCCACACTGGGTATTATGATTTAAGAAGGATGCCACTAAACTAGGTTGTGTCTAAAGCAGGATGACAAGGATGATGAAGGGGCTTAAAACCATATATGAGATTTGACTCGAGGAGAAAGGATGTTTAGCCTAGAGAATCCTTAAGTTGTACTAGATAAATGGGACTCTCTTATCCAATAATGTTGTACGTGCTGTACCTCTTTTATGGATACAGAAAGTGAGGTCTGGAGAGGTTAAGTAACTTGCCCAAAATCAGAATTAATTATGGTGAATTGAGGATTAGAATCTAGGTCTTCTGATTTCAAATCCTGAGTTTCTTCTGGGAATTCTTGATTGCAAACAAAAAAGACTAGAATATCTTTGATTGGGGGCTGAGTTCCTACAACTGCTTTTTCCAGGACATAGAGAGAGGGTGTCTGTGACCTTACCTTAATGTTCACATGTCCCTCCAACTTGGACAACTCTCCCAGGAGCGCTGACAGCAATGAGGACTTCCCTGAACCCACCGAGCCAATTACAGCAAACAAGGAGCCCCGTGGCACAGTCAAGTTTATTCTGATAAATATGGGGTAAAATAAAGAAAAATATGGGAATGGGAGATAGACTCCCCTGGTGAGGGATCATAGACTCAATCTATGAAGAAAAAACAAAAGTGTTAATGATCCAAATACTAATCCATGTAGATTAATGTCTTTCTTAGACTTTGCAATTTGAGGCCTACCTATGGACCTGCTAAAGAACAACCAGGAGTAGAGATTAGACAGCTCTTCTTCCTAACCCATGTCCAACCAATTGTTCATCCATCCACCACCTACAATCTTATTCACTTAAGTTTAACAAGAAAGTGATAGATGCCTACCAAGTACAAGAGCCTTGTGGAAGGTATTGCGAATAACACAAAGACAAAAATGAAAAACAGCATCTATTTTATAAATACACATATATTTCTTAGCCTTCTCTTTCCTCTTCATCATGATCACTTTCCAACTATGCTGAGAGATATATGGCAGTGGAATGAGAGAAACCAGGCTACTGTGACACAAATGTACTAGAATCAGGCCTGGTGAACCTGTAGCCTTGAGGGTAAAGGTAGCCTTTTAAGACCTTGGGTGTGATCTTTTGACTGAGTACAAGTTTTATAGAACAAATCCTTTTATTGAGGAGATTTTTTTTTTGTGAAATGTGGATTCAGTCAAAGGGCTGAGGACCTAGAGGGTCACATGTGACCTCGAGGCCACAGGTTCCCCACCCCTGATTCCTGAAATAGTAGTGATAATAAGTGATCTCTATGAATGAGGCCCAAAGCCTCTCCCTTTTCCCTCACTGATGGGTTTGGATATTTGTATTATCTGCCATAAATTCTCATCACAACCATCCCTAAGAATGGAGGCCTGGATCAAGGGAGTATTAAAGAACTCTGAACTCAGCAAGTGAAGGAAGGGGTAGCCAAGATGTTGGACAGACATGAGCTATTGGCTATGAGCCTTGCTTATCCTCCCCAGACTGTCCTGACCTTAAGCATAAGTAATAGTTGCCCCAAAAATAGTTGCTGGAAGACACTGGAAAGTCACTAGACTTTTTTTAGTGGGGAAATCTGGCATCTATAACTAATCTGGTAGAGCCATAACTAAGGTGTGATGACTGGGGCTTTGTCCTCATAAAACAACAATTTAAAAAGCATAAAAATTTAATATCTGTATTCATCAGAAGTTGAAAATAATGTAAATTAGCATCCAATTAAAATGAATGATTTGGTAAATAGGAAGCTACCTGATGGTTTTCATTGTAAACACCTACCTGTAAGCCACTATAGTAATGAATTCCCTTTTTTAACTAAATTAATCTTAAACAATGAATAATAATAAATAATGAATACGTAACAAGATATTTTTCTCACATCATGAATTATAGGGTCTATTTGGAAATATAATATTTATTTTATGTTACTCTCCCCAGGTGCCAAAATTTCTAGTTACAGTTCTTGTCAACATTTGCTTGTTACCCATCATGGTTTCACCTCATTTGGTAAATTTTTTTCTTCCCTTATGAAGGGAGGTTTGGCAAATGCCACAATGGAGAGACAGGCTCAACTGCCTGCCTTCAATGCTTCCTTGAGATCTGTTAACACTAGAATAAGAGGGAAATGGCCAGAAAGTATAGATTAATATATCTTTATCAGAAAAAGAAACAAACCCTCAAATCTCCAGAGGATAAAAAGAAGAAATAAAAATCACTCACAGGTTCAGTAGATGTTTGGATTTGAAAAACATCACTCTCTGTCCCTGGTATGTTTTTAGAATTTAAAAAAAGTTGAAAAAATCCAACAGTTTTATACCTTTGTAGGCAGGGAGAGTTTTCCTGAGACCATGCAAAGGTTCCATCTTGGACAGAGATGCATTCCTCCCCTGTGACACAAAGATGTCTTTCAGCTTTGAAAATCTTGTTTGCACATTATCTTGGTTCTTGAATTCCTCTTCCTCCTACCCATTCTGGGTCACTCACACCAGTGACTTGTCCCTGAGTCTCAGTTTCCTCATTTGTAAGGGGTTGGACTCAGTGGCCTCCCTCCAATGTCCCCTCTAGTTCCCTATGTATTATTCTATTATTATCATCATCTTCCTCCAGAGATGAGGTGAGGAGATTAGGGCTTGGGAGAGAGAGGAAGTTTGGATGCTTTCATTTGGTTTATCATAGGCTCTGGAAGGATTGGTAAGGGATGGACATATGGAATTAGGGAGAGGAACTGAAATCAAAGGATTAGTTAACAAGAGGCTTTAGCAGATGCAGTTTATGTTAGACTTCTCAAGAGTGATCACCCTCTACTTCTCCCGCTTCCCCACTCTAGTAAGTCCTCAAGAAATACTTGTTGATTAAAGTTTGAGGTAATTTGAGGGGAGGGAGTGAGGGAAGGAGAAAAAAATATGAAATTCAAATTCTTATAAAAGTGAATGTTGGGACATCTAGATGGTGAAGTGAATAGAGCACCAGCCCCAGAGTCAGGAGGACCTGAGTTCAAATCCGACCTCAGACACTCGACACACTAGCTGTGTGACCTTGGGCAAGTCACGTAACCCTAACTGCCTTGCCTTCCCCTTCCAAAAAAAAGTGAATGTAATTGGAAAAAATAAAATACTATTAAGTGGGGGGGGGGAGGGGGGAAGAACTCTATTCATGAAATTTCCCAAGATTAAAATGGGTATGTTAGTTGAAAAAGCTCAACTATCATTGGATTTTTCATTACTCTTTAATCATAATACCATTTCTTTGTGTATTTGTCTTGGGTGGGGGTTGAGGAAATGGAGAAAAAAATGTCGAATAAAAAGAACTGTTTGAGATTTCAGGGAAATAGAAGAAACTCATTTATCTAGAATTCAGCAGTATCTGGGAAAGAGGTCTCCCCCACAGGTGAATTTCCCAAACTTACCTCTGACATCCAACACTTGAAACATATAAAATAGAAATCATTTAAAGCTGTGTTTTCTTCTGTGTATCTTTAACCTTTTCTTTATGACTTAGTTCTCATTATGAACAGTGGCTATAGTGACTTAGGACTTACTGAGGATTATGGGGCTATTATCCTACATGGCCTCAGACTACAATGCTTTTTTAGGTTTTTGTACCGACTTCTTAAACTTTTTCTGACTCCTCTCTTGCAGTTACATATCACTTTTGGTTGCTGTCAGTAAGATATCATTCTCTCTGTCCCCCTCCCCTTCACTCTAAGGTTGCACAAACTAATATATATCAAAGGTGAGAATTGAACTTAGGTCTTCCTAACTCTAAGGATAATTCTTTAGAAATGTTGTCTCTCAGGGGCGGCTAGGTGGCGCAGTGAATAGAGCGCCGGCCCTGGAATCAGAAGGACCTGAGTTCAGAGCCAGCCTCTGACACCTAATCCGCACAAACAAAAACCTAGCCCTGTAACCTTGGGCAAGTTACTTAACCCCAATTGCCCTAAAGGGGCGGCTAGGTGGCGCAGTGAGTAAGAGCGCCGGCCTCGGAGTTGGGATGACCCGAGATCAGATCCGGCCTCAGAAAATGAGCACCCACGCATAAATCAAATGACTAGCCGTGTAACCTTGAGCAAGTTACTTAACCCCAATTGCTTTAAAAAAAAAAAAGAAAGAAAGAAAAAAAAAGAAATGTTGTCTCTCCTTTGTACCTCAAGGTACAAGGTACCTTTAAATAGCTCAATTAGTAAATTTAGAACCCCCAATGTGGACCTGTAGACTAAGCTCAGTACCTACCCATGGGGCTTGTGCTAATTGTTCTGGGCTCTACCTCTTCCAGATGAAGGAAAGCAACTAAGCGAGCCAAGGAAATCCATGCCTGGGGAAAAAACAAAAACAGAAACAGAAAAAAAAAGTTTACTGGTTGAAGACTAATACAGCAGGGAAAGAAAGACCATTCTGATGTGATTCCTTAAAGATCTATCTTCTTTTTCAGGGAAGGAAGAACAAAGATGAAGGAAGAGTTATTCTCATAGTAAAAACTCTAGGAACAATGAAATCAGGATTCTAGTGTCACTCTGCCTCTAGGTAGCATGTGACTTTGATTATGTTACCTCACTTCGCTGTTCCTTAGTTTCTCCATCTACTTCAGGGTATCTACCTTACCTATCTCATTAGGCTGCTATAGGGCAAGTAAAAGATAAAATAACATACAAAAGATACAAACAAATAATGAAAAGATATAAGCAAATAAAAGAGATACAAACAAATAAAAAAGGATACAAATAAGACACAAATAAAAATGATACAAACAAATAAAAAAGAAATAAACAAATAAAAAGATAAAACAAATAATGGATACAAGAACATTTTGAAATAGTAGCAAATTCAAGGTATTATCTGGTTTTCCACTTAATAAAAATGTTCTTAGAATGTATTGTTATGGGGAAGAAAGGAATAAGGGTAGAGAAGTCCTTGCCTTGGGTCTGGATGAGTTGAATTCTGTCTCTGGAAAAGGAGTTAGTGACTAAAGCTAACATGTATCGGCAACCAATGGCATGGATGTTCATGAAACAAGCTTTGGTGGTCCTCCCTCTATCCCTCATAATCAATGTGCCCCTTACCTTTTCTTTTATCTGTCTTATTCAATCTTCCATTCTTCTTTCCCTTCATTATTTTCTTTCTGAAACTACTCTCTCTAAAATTACTAATGACTGCCTTACCATCAAATCTAATAGGCTTTTTCTTTTTCAGTTTTCATTTTCTTTGACCTATCAACATATTGACCACTCCCCCTTCTCCTTTAATATTTTCTTAGCTCTTGGCTTCCTCTTGTGGTTCTCTCATATTTCAGTCTCATTTGTTAGCCTCTTATCCTTCTCACATCCCCTAAACATTTGGGGTAGTCCCCCAAAGACTGTCTCTAGCAATCTCTTTTACTCCCATGGCTTCATTTGTTACCTCTATGCAACTGAGGTGAATGAGAAAGCTCACCTGGCTCTGCTGACCAGGTTTACTAGTTTCACTTAAGAAAACTCTATATGCAAAAATCTGAGCTTACAAAACAGATAATTACATTGATGACTCCCAAAATCTGTATCTCTAATCCTGACCTCTTCCCCTCAAGTGACAATGTCATATTTCTAACTGCCTCTTGAACACCTCTGCCTGAACATTCTACTAGCACCTTAAACCCTAATATATCACAGAAATTTTCCCTCAAACTTGACCCTACCTGTAAATCTTCTGTGTCTATTAATGGAAAGAGATTTAAGGCTCCAATGATGACTAATTCAATAAGTGCTGTATTCCAAGACACTTTTCCCTCCTGTCTTACCTGGAAGATGGTATTGATGGAAAATGGCAGGAAAGCCTGGGCCTTGTTGAGAATATTGATGATCATCAGAGCCACAAAAGCTTTTTCAGCATCCAGGATGTGCCTCTCATCTGACAGTGCATGGACAGCAAACATGACCAGGGCAACCTTGGAGAGACCCCCAGATTTCCAGTGAATGGAGTTATACAACTAGAAATTCTTCACCTTATTTAAGGAATTGGGCCTGGTCTGGGGGAGTCTGGGAGGAGATTGTTTTATCTTATATAGCCTATTTGAGAATAGAACCAGCCTGTATGTAGGCAGATGTCTATATGGTATTATGCTGTAGTAATGGGGCCCCATTAGTTTTCTTGTGAATTTGTACACTCTAGGACTCATTTTCCTCAAATTTATAAAATGAAAGGGGTGAACTGTTTGATTCCTAAGGTACCTTTTAGCTCTTATATTCTTACATGGTTTGGTTTGAGTGCAGCAAGGAAAAAGCTACCCTGGTCTCCTAACTGCCCAGCCCTGGGTCATGAAATATCTGTTACTTATTTCTTTAGGCTGAGATTTTAATCTTGTTTATGTCCTAGACCCCTTGGACAATGCAAGGACTCCCTTCTCAGATTAATGTTTTTAAGAATAATTTACAATAGAAGAGAATGCTAAATTTCAATTAGAGGTTAGTGAAAATAGATGCAATGTGAAGGATGAAGAATTATTTTAGAATATAAATGTCAACTTGGAAAAGTGACAAAGTGAACCTGTATTAGCCATGACCATCTTTCACAGAATTAATTCCCCACCCCCCACCCCCAGAATGCTAGGGTATGAATGGAATTTAGGAAATCATCTAATCTAACCCTGTTATTTTTACAGATGAAGAAACTGAGCCCTAGTGACGGGAACTGATTGGTTATATGTCACACTTCTAGTTAGTGATGAACTACAGCCAGAACTCAGTTTTCTTGATTTCCAGGCCAGCAATTTTCCCATTATATATTAACCTTAGCTTAGAACCCTCTTTAGCAACTTGGATCCTAGAATGTAAGTTCTTAGAGGGCAGAGACTAGCTAATTAATTAAATTAGCATTTATGCACAGGAGAGAATAGAAGAAAGGCCAGAAGGATGCACAAACAGGACAGTTTTGAAAACTATAGGTTGAATAGATTATATTATAACTAAAAATGAAAGTACATAATAGAGATTTGCAGTTTCACACACAATTGTCTTCTTCCGTCTTACTATGTATATTTGAATATCCATTTTATTTAATATTTGTTAACTTCAGAATAAAAATAGGTTTAAAAATTACAAAGCACCTACAAATTATCAAGTATCTATTAAGTGTCATGGGCAGCTAGGTGTCACAGCAGCTAGAGTGAAAGGCCTGGGGTGAGGAAGATCTGAGTTAAAATTTAGTTTCAGACACTTACTAGATGTGTGACCCTGGGCAAGTCACTTAACTCAGTTTGCTTCAGTTTTCTCATCTGTAAAATGAGCTGGAGAAGGAAATGGCAAACAATTCCAGTATCTTTGCCAAGAAAACCCCAAATGGGATCATGAAGAGTTGAGCACAACTGAACATGTTAAGTGCCATGTTATGAAACACTATGCTGAATCATTTTTGTATGATGGGTATGAGTCAGGATGACTGGGATTCAGGGGCTGCTACTCAGGGCCTTGCATGTAGTAGGCCTGTGGTAAATATTTTTTGAAGTTAAGAAATGGACAAAGAGAATGGAGAGGAAAAGAAATTAGGAAAGGTCTGAAACACGGAATGCTCCTTAGGGAGGACATATATCACAGTAGAGTGGCAGCCAGAGGAAATCAGGGGGACTCAGGACATCTAGGGGATGGCGATGAGCAAGGAAAAACTTTGCTTGCATTATAATTGGCTCAGAATTTTAAGTTATAGGTGGAAGGATAGGAATATGGCTAGAAAGGTAAGAGAAATGATGACCTAGTTCCTGGGCTTAGATTTATCTGTGTATTCTTGTCACTTATGTCTATGGAAGAGCAGAAAGGGCTTAGAGTTAAATAATAACAACAACTGGGGGATCCCAAGCCCCAGAATGATTTAGCAGTTATTGTGTGAGTGGCCATTACATAGGTACTCACTAGGACAGAGATTATAAATACTCTTCATGAGCTAAAGTGATGTCTCTGACAGAGAAACCCAAGACTCTGGACTAGGCAATTTAGTCTAAAGAAAGCACAGATTGATTCTGTGGGAACTAGCTAAAGGTAAATACATCACTGAGGGTTTATGAGGGGTTTTAATGGATTCTGATTCATGGAGTACCTTGAACATCTCTGGAGAATACCTCCTACAAGTTGGGGAGTGTCCTTAGTGCCTACATTTCTTTTTGCTTTATGATTTTCTTCAGTGACCAGCAGTTGGGGGGTGGGGTAAGATAACTATTCAGTTGTCTTCAGTCATGTCTGACTCTTTGCAATACCATTTTGTATTTTCTAGGCAAAGATACTGGAGTGGTTTGCCATTTCCTTCTCCAGCTCATTTTACAGATTGAGGCAACCAAGGCAAACTGGGTTAAGTGACTTACCCAGGGTCACACAGCTAGTAAGTATCTAAGGCCAGATTTGAACTTAGGAAGATGAGTCTTCCTGATTCCAGGTCTGGCCCTCTATCCAATGTGCCACATAGCTGTCCTCCAGAAGGTGACTAAGTGTAATGGTAAGGGAAGATTATTGAAGATTGAAGATCTCCCCTGTCCCTTAATGGGCCTGAATGGAACCCAACAGGAGGGCTTGACTGGGGGAGGCTTGTTTTTTAGGAAGGCCCATACCTTTTGTTACTTTGTAATTAGGCAGTGGGTCACAAAGGTTGTGATGTCCTCTGACCCTGGAGAAGGGTATATATAGTCTGAGGTGAGGTTTTGCTTTGAGGCTCACTCATGGGAAAAGTTGTGTGATTTGGCCAGATGAGATTCTGAGTAGCCATTGAGCCCCCTGGCTTTGATGACCCAGATGTTGGTGCTTCTCTCTCTGGTAACTATGTAGGTATGTGATGGTCAGACAGCCAGAAGCCCTGTCTGTTGGTCTGTTGAATTGCATTATTTTCTTTGTCTGTATTTTTTGTCTGCTTATAATTTCTATTTGTATTCTCTGAAGTTCAGGGTGCTGACTTTTTCCCCTGAACTAAGTGAATGATATGTTAACCCCTTTTGAGTTGCTTTCTTTTAGAAAAGCAGACCAGAGAACCTGTGCTAGCAGCTATCCTGTGTAAGCTAGGGTACTAAGTTACCATAAATGTGGATAAATGGAAGGACACCAAAGACACTGAGAAGAGGAATCCCGAGTTCTTCAAGGTCTGAAGTTCCCCTTTTCGGATATGTAGGATCTTCTTCATAAAAGCTTCTTCCCAGCCATATGCCTTGATGATTTTCATGTTCCTGAGGAAGGAATCTATCAGCCGGGCCCTATTATCTTTGTGTAGCATCTGTTCCTTCTGAAATAAATATAAAGAGAACATGGGTAAATGTAAGGTGCAATTGTGGAAATAATGACTATTAATCTGGACAAATCTAGTTTTTTTTTAGGGGACTCTGAGTGAGAAGGGTGGTTCCACATGCAGTTCAGGACATCTTTTACCTGAAAAAGATTGTTCCTTAGTAATAATAAAGGAGCAAAAATTGCACTGGGAAAGGGTAGGGAGGCAGCTAGATGGCTTAGTGGATACAGCGCTGGGCCTGGAGTTGGGAAGATCTGAGTTTGAATTTGACCTCAGACTCTTTCTAGCTGTGTGACCCTGGGCAAGTCACCCTGTTTGCCTTTATCCCCTGGAGAAGGAAATGGCAAACCACTACAACATCTTTGCCAAGAAAAGGCCATGATCATCAATAGGGCTCATTGATGTGACTGAACAACAAAAATAGAAGTGGTTAAATCTGTTTTCAAAGTTATAAAGCATTAGAAAGAGTCTTAATAATGCTTGAAATTTCTAAGCATATTTCTGGCAGAGTAGATAGAGGGCCAGCCTTGGGGCCTGGGCTCAAGGCCTGCCTCTCTCACATGCTGGTTGTGTGACTATGGATAAATTACTTAACCTCTCAGTACTCTATTCACTTCTTGAAGACTATGAGTTGCAGAGAAGATGTTGACTTATACCAGTAGAAGATTTCTCACCAGGAGTTTCCTACATCAATGAAACAGTAGGTTCAGTTCCTGTTGCTCTAAAGAGAAATGTGGCATAGAATGGGTCAAGGGCCAGTCTTGGAGCCAGCGAGACCCGTATTCAAAGTCCTTACTTCTGTCAAACACTAGCTGTGTGACTATGAGCAAATTGCTGAACTTCCCAGAGCCCCATGAAACCTCCCCTGGGAGACAGGGCCACCACCAGCCCTGGAGAAACTCCTCACAAACCTGAAAATGGCTCCTCCTCTTGGTGATGACGAAGTTCAGAGGGAGAAGGATGAGGAAGACAGCAATGGCTGTCAAAGCAGATGTACCTAGAAACTGAAAGACAGAAAGACATCAGGTCTGCTTGAGGCTCCTAAAAACTATACATTTCAGGATTATTCCTTTTGTTCATAATGTGTAATTTGTGGTTTAGAAACAAAAGGGCTTGGTAGCTCAGAAATGAGATAGTGAGAAGCCAAGCCCAAGTCCCTGAAAAATTCCCAGATCATCAAGTAACAGATGAAGTCCAGAAGTGGTCTCAGGGAGATGCTTATTCACACAATAAAAGAGTCCTTAGATTGCTTGTTATTGTTATTCTTCAGTTGTGTCCAACTCTTCATGACCCCATTTAGAGTTTTCTTGGTAAAGATACTGGAGTAGTTTGCCATTTCCTTCTCCAGTTCATTTTACAGATGAGGAAACTGAGGTAAACAGGTTTAAGTGATTTGCCCAGAGTCATGCAGCTAGTAAGTGTTTGAGGACAGATTTGAACACAGGAAAATCTGTCTCCCTGACTCTGAGCCCCACACTCTACCCACTGTGCCTCTACCCCTTAGATTGCTACAGATCAATATGTACTGGACTGAGGAACTGAAGATCTGGGTACTAAGTACTGCCTCTTACCACTTACTAGCCTTGTGACCTTAGGCAAGTCACATAACCTCTATAGACTTCATTGTCATCATTTTTAAAGAGGCGTTTGATCAAGTGGTGTTCAGGTGTGAAATATCTATCCTCTTCCTTTGGTCAAATCAATTCTAGGAGATAGGATCCTGAAATTCTCTTCACAAATATCTCTAAAGAAGATTCCTCACATTCTTAAAGTTCTTTTAGCTTTGGTTAAGGAGTATTTCTTGTTATTTCTGAGACCCAACCCAACCTAAAGATAGACTTTAAAAATCTAGAAATATTTCAAACACTTCATCATTGGCTGGTAATGAAGCATGGACTTCAGTTTGATTGATGCAATGTTGCCACCTGTTGGCCTTATGGAAGAGTGGCCTGGATTGCAAACAGGAGCCTTGGCCCTGGGTAAAGAAATAGAAAGGCAGGGAAAGGGAGATATAAAAGAGACAACCCGGAAAGTCTTGTGGCTGGAGGCCTCTTATCTGACCTTGAATGACAAAGCAGTTTGGTTAAAAAAAAAAAACAACCTAGTGATCCCTGGGGATGATGAGAGAATGTGGGCATGACTTCTTGTCTTGGTCTTTATTATTTCATGGGATCTCTACTTGGAAATTACTTTAGTTAATGATAGTTTGGTTCAAACCCAAGAAGAGGAAATTATATAAGCCTCAATTAATTGAATCGTCTGTGGTTCTGGAAAAGTCTAGAAAAAGGTGCTTAGTTCCTGGGAGTAAGACACTCTTAAATGAAGATGTATCATCTTAATTCTCTATCTGGCAAAAGGAGAAGAAAATCAATTTTAAGGTCATAAGGAGTTACACCTGGAAATGGACTTAGTATTTAGTCCAACTGTCTCATTTTAGAGATGAGAATACTGAGGCTAGGGAAGTAAAGTTATTTCCTTAAGGTCATCCAGGTAATTAGAAGCAGGATCAAGAGTTGAAGGGAGGTCTTCTCACCTCAAATTCAGTGCCATGCCTCACTTTACACTCTGGTCACTGCCTCTCCAACTCACCTGTTGAATCAGAAAACATTCATTGTGGATGTAACCTCATCTCTGGAACCCCTGACCAGGGGACCCTGCTGGTGAACATCTCCTAGGGCCCAATCAAGTTGGCCCTAGTCATGCCTCACTTTGTTCCCTAGCTGTCTTCTTTTTAAAAAAAAAAAAATATTTATTTACTTTTAGTTCACAACATTCAGTTCCACAATCCCTTGAGTCCCAAATTTTCTCCTCCTCACTGTCCTCCCTCCTCTCCTCCATGGTGGCATGTAATCCAATATAGGTTCTACAAATGCCTTCACATTAAACATTAGTTAAGTTGTAAAGGATTATAACCAATGGAGTGAACAACAAGAAAGAAGGGACAAAACAAAACACAAAAGAGAGAGAGCAAGAAGTTGGCTTCAATTTGCATTCAGACTGATGTGGATATCCCTTTCCATGATGAGTCTTTTGGAGTTGCCTTAAAACTTTGTATTGCTGAAAGGAGCCCAGTCTATCAAAGTTAGTCATCACAGATACAATGTGTCTGTAATTGTGTACAAAGTTCTCCTGCTTCTGCTCTCCTCACTCAGCATCAGTTTATATAAGCCTCTCCAAGCTATTATGAAGTCTGTCTGCTCCTCATTTCTTATCGCACAATAGTATTCATTATATTCATAAACCACAACTTGTTTAGCCATTCTCCAATTGATGGGCATCCCTTTGATTTCTAATTCGTTCTGGCTATCTTCTTGACAGCTGTCTTGCCACCATTTATTTGTCCTCATTCCTCCTTGCTTTCCAGTTCTAGAGCTATGATGAAATAAACATTGCCATATTTATTATAAAGATTTTCTTTTCTTTTTTCAAATTAGGGGAGGCATTGGGGGTAGGGATAAAATAGAAAAAAAAAAGAAAAGTGGGTTATTGAAGCATTTTTTAAAAACTCACATTAGAGAACAGAAGGAAGGCCAGAAAAAAAAAATCAGAAAACAGGAGGGCAGTTTTGAAAGTTACATGTTGAATTTAATATATATTTTAAAAAGAAAACCAAACTATACAGAATAGAGATTCATAGTTTCATGTACAATCCTCTTTTTCTATTCTGCTACATTCTCATTTCATTTGGTGTTTTTATTAAGTTTAGAATAAAAAAATTAAAATTCTTGAAAACCCTCCCCCAACAAATTAATGCTACTACCATGAATCTCAAAATAGATGTGTCTCTCTACTCTGCTATGGCTCTACCCACTGTCACCATTTAGTCCAGTAATTTTCCAAACTAAAACTCCTCTTTTTGGCTGCTATCTCCTAGATGTGTTGTCTTCTCACATTAGAATGAAAGCTTCTCAACAAAACACAACATTCATTCCTATTAATAACATTTGAAAGCATAGGGATAAATGGATTTTTCCTTACAATGATAAGAAGTATCTAGTTAAAACCATCAACAAAATAAATATCTGTAATGGGAACAAGTTAGAAGCCTTCCCAATAAGGTCAGGAGTGAAACAAGTATGCCTATTACCAGCAATATTATTCAACATTGTACTAGAAATGCTAGCAATAGCAATAAGGGGGGGGGGAGAGAAATCGAAGGAATCAGTATGGGCAACTAGGTAGTAAAAATGTCTCTTTTTGAAGATGATACGATAGGAAAATATATATGTAGGAAATTTCTGGCCTGAAATTTCTGAAACTATAGGAAAATCCTAGAGATTCAACTAAAAAGTTAATTGAAACAATTAACAATCTTAGCAAAGTAACAGAATATAAAATAAACCCCTCATAAATCATTAGCATTTCTATATATCATCAACAAAGCCCGACGAGAAGAGATAGTAAGAGATATTTCATTTAAAATAACTATAGGTAATATAAAATACTTGGGATAAAATAGCTGCCAAGATAAACCCAGGAACTATATGGACATAATCATTAAATTCTTTTTATATAAATAAAATCAGATTTAAATAATTGGAGAAATATTTTTTATGGACAGGTTAAGCCAGTATAATAAAATGACAATTCTACCTAAACTAATCTATTTATTCAGTGCCATCCCAATTAAATTACCAAAAATTATTTTATTGAGCTAGAAAAAATAATAACAAAATTCATTTGGAAAGACAAAAGGTCAAGAATATAAAAAGAAACCACTACTAGGTTTGTATCCCAAAGAGATAATAAAAATAGGTAAGGGACCCACATGTACAAAAATATTTATAGCATCTCTTTTTATGGTGGCCAAGAATTGGAAGTTGAGGGGATGTCCACCAATTGGGGAATGGCAGAACAAGTTGTGGTATATTAACGGAATGGAATGGAATACTATTGTTACATAAGAAATGATGAGCAGGCAGATTTCAGAAAAACCTGGAAAGACTTGCATGAACTGATGCTGAGTGAAATGAACAGAACCAGGAGAACATTGCACACAGTAACAGCAACACTGTGCAATGACTAACCTTTATAAATTTAGCTCTTCACAATAATGCAATGATCTAAGTCAATTCCAAAAACTCATGATGGAAAATGCAATCCACATCCAGAGAAAGAACTATGGAGTCTGAATGCATACTATATTTTTTCTTTTTTGTTGTTTTTTTTTTGTTTTTTCTTTCTCATGGTTTTCCCCTTTTGTTCTGATTCTTCCTTCACAACATGACTAATGTGGAAATATGTTTAATATGATTGTACATGTATAGCCTATATCAGATTGCATGCCGTCTTGGGGAGGGAAGAAAAGGGGAATTTAGAACTCAAAATCTTATAAAATGAATGTTGAAAACTAAGTTAATTAAATAATAAAAAGAATAACAAAAGAATTAATGAAAAATGTAAAGGAAGGAGATCTAGTAGTACAAGTTCTTAAAGTGTATTTTAAGGCAGTAATTATAAAACTATCTGGCATTGGTTAAGAAATAGAATGGTAGATCAATGAAATAGAGTAGCTAGATATGCAATACACGGTAGTAAATAATTATAGTAACCTTGTGTTTGATAAATGCAAAAATTTAATCTTTTGAAATAAGAATTTGGTATTTGGTAAAAATTGTTGGGAAAACTGAAAAGCAGTATGACAGAAACAAGGTACAGACCTTAAACCATTAAAACCTTAAACCATTTACCAAGATAAGGTCAAAATGGATATATGACCTAGACATAAAAGGAAGATATAAGTAAGTAAGAACATGGAACATATTACCTATCAGGTTTATGGATATAAGAAGAATTTATGAATAAACAAGAGATAGAGAGCACTGTGAGACATAAATGGATAATTCTGATTACATTAAATTAAAAAGGTTTTGTGCAAATAAAACCAATTTAGCCAAGATTGGAAGGAAAGCAAAAATTTAGGGTGAAAAATCTTTATAGATACATTCTCAGATAAAAGCTTCATATCTGAAACATGTAGAGAAATATGTCAAATTTATAAGAATGTGAGTCATTCCCCAAATGATAAATAATCTGAGGATATGAATAAACAGTTTCAGGAAGAATAAATCAAAGCTGTGTATAGTCATAGGTAAAAATGCTCTAAATTTTTATTGACTAAAGAAATGCAAATTAAAACAATTTTAACATATCATCTCATACCTTTCAGACTGGCTAAAATGATAGAAGGAGAAAATGACAAATGATGGAGGGGATGTGGAAAAATTGGGACATTAATACCCTGTTGTTGAAACTGTGAAATCCAGCCATTTTGGAGAACAATCTGAATTATGTCCCCAAAATTATAAAACTGTATATACCCTTTGACCCAGTGATACTATTAGGTCTGTTTCCCAAGCTAGGTTAAAAAGGAAAAGAATCTATATGTTCTAAAATATTTATAGCAGCTCTCTTTGTGGTGGCAAAGAATTGGGAGTTGAGGGGCAGCTAGGTGGCTGGCCCTGGAATCAGAAGGACCTGAGTTCAAATCTGGATTCAGACACTTAACACTTACTAGCTATGTGGCCTTGAGCAAGTCACTTAACCCCAGTTGTATTCCCTCCTCCAAAAAAGCAAAAAAATATATTTGGGAATTAAGGGGATGACCATAAATTGGGGAATGGCTGAACAAGTTGTGGTATATGACTGTGATGGAATACTATTATGCTTTAAGAAGTGACAAGCAGGTTGATTTAGAAAAACATGGAAAGATTTGCATGAAATAATGAAGAGTGAAATAAGAACCAAGAAAACATCATATACAGTCTAACAGCAACATTGTTCAAAGAGTAACTATGAATGACCAAGTTATTCTGAGGATTAAGAATATTCAAACCAATTACAAAGGAATTATGAAGGAAGATGTTATCACCTTTTAGAGAAAGATATAAAGAAATAGGTATTGTATGGTTTCACATATATATGTGTCAAATGATGGTCATCTGTAGTGCAGGGTTGGGAGGGCTGGAGGGACATAGCTCAGAACTCAAAATGTAACAACAATAAAAAGAATGAAAGTTTCTTGAAGGCAAAGACCTTTTTTTATCCATATCACCAAGTCTTAACACAGTGCCTGACATGTAGTAACTAACATTTATATAGTGCTTTTTATGTGCCACACTTATTCTGAGCTAAGCGCTTTATAATCATTCTTTCATATTAAGTAAACAAGAAAAAAAAAACAGAACAAAATGAAGAAATGCTATGGATTAAGAGATGCCTGAGAGGTAAGTCAAGAAAAAAACAATACCATATCCACTATAAACAGAGATTCATGAGAAAAGCGATTTGGCCACAGGGACTAATCGCTGACTCCAGGGCCAACACTCTACTCACTGAGCCACCTAGCTACCCCAAGAGATTTTTTTTTAAAGTGAAATGAAAAAATGAGGCAAAGGAAAAATGGAAAGGAGAAGAAATAGTTGAGAATTGGAGGTAGAAAACATTGGATGTTTCTGACTCTTCATGACCTCATTTGGGGTTTTCTTGGCAAAAATACTACTGGAGTGGCTCATCATTCCCACAGATAAGAAAACTGAGGCTAGGGGCAGCTAGGTGGCACAGTGAGTAAGAGTGCCAGCCCCAGAGTCGGGAGGACCCAGGATTGGTTCTGGCCTCAGAAAATCCACACATAAATAAATAACTAGCTGTGTAACATTGAGCAAGTTACTTAAACCCAATTGCCTTAAAAAAAAAAAAGGAAAGAAAAGAAAAGAAAAGGAAAAGAAAACTGAGGCAAACAGGATTAAGTGGCTTGCCCAGAGTCAAACAGTTAATAAGTATCTGAATCTGCATTTGAACTCAGGTTTTCCTGACTCCAGGCCTAGAACTAAATCTACTGCTCCACATGTCACTTAGTTGACCTAGAAACCCTTACCTAGGTATTATACCCCTTGAAAAGCAGAATAAAGTAATGCCTCTATTAGACAACAGGAAGTATTAAGATTGAAAGAAAACAGAATAAAATATCAAGTAACTACTATAAAAAAAACAACTGACCTGGAAAACAGGTTTAAAAAAGATATTTTAAGAATCATAGGACTTCCTAACAATCATAACCAAACAAAATCTGGCCACTGCATTTCAAGAAAGAAAGTGCCTCAGATGTATGGGACACAGAGAACAAAGTGAAAATAGAAAGAGTCAGGGGCAGCTGAGCAGGTTAGGTGGCACATGAATAGAGCACCAGCCCTGGAGTCAGGAGGACCCGAGTTCAAATCCAACCTCAGACACTTGACACACTTACTAGCCATGTGACTTTGGGCAAGTAACTTAACCCCAATTGCCCTGCAGAGAGAGAAAGAAAGAAAGGAAGAAAGAAAGAAAGAAAGAAAGAGAGAAAGAAAGAAAGAAAATAGAATCTACCAGTTACTTCCTGAAAAAAAAAATGAAAACATCCAGGAATTTTATAGCTAAATCCAGAGGTTCCAAGTCTAAGAAAAATACTGCAAACAACAAGAAAGAATGAGTTCAAAAACCAATATAAAATGAAAAGCAGAAGAAATAGTTGAGAATTGGAGGTAGAAAACAGTGGATGTTTCTGACTCTTCATGACCTCATTTGGGGTCACACAATCAGGACCACACAATAAAGTAAAAAAGAAAAATAAAAAAGAAAATTTTAGAACATGATATGCTAAAAGTCAAGAGATAAAAGCTTCCATATGAGAACAATTTACCTGTAAAACTGAAGATAATACTACAGGGGGAAATTGACTTTTAAAATAATAAAGATCTTGAAAGTGTCTAAGATGAAAAGACAAGTACTGAATAGAACCTTTGAAATGCAAACACAGACAACAGGAGAAATTGAAAGAGGCTAAATGCTTATATTCTAATGGGGTAAAGAGACAAATGTCCCTTCAGAAAGTGATTGTCTTTAAGAGTTACAGAGAGTGTTAAGTAAAATAACTCAGTGCCTGGGTTTTGCTGTTTTATTGGTTTTAAGAAAGGAAAGAAAAGGGTGGGGAAATGGAATGTAGTGAGAAAGATACTAAGGAAAAGGGAGAGGAACTTACTATTTTACATAAAAAAGAAGAGTATACAAGAATATACAAACATGAAGGCAAAAAAAGAGGAAATCATGATGTCACTTATTATTAATTAGATAACAGACAGCTGAACACATGCTCACACACAGAAAAACAAATATATTAACCCCCAAGGGGTAACACGGGGGTATAGTGAGAGTAAAGAAGGGGAAGAATAGAGCAGGGAAGGGAATAGTCATGAGCAAAGCAAACTATAAGTTTACAGGATTAATCATAAGGGGGAGATTAAAAAGAAAGAAAATCTAAGAACTAGAGATTGGGGTCTGGTCTTTGTGAATAGAAGAGAAACACAAGGTAAATCAGAAGATAGATTGCTTTGATTGTTGAGTACTAGTATTTATCACATTCCTTCTCTTTTGCTGCTTCTTTTTGAAGAAGTAGAGAAAGGAGGAAAAGAGGGAAAAGTTGAGTTTATGGTAAAGACAAATACACAATTTAATTATAACAGTGAATGTGATTAATTACCCACAAAATGGAGGAGGGTAGTATTACAGATTAGAAAGTAGAATGGGGTGGCTAGGTGGTGCAGTGAATAGAGCACTGGCCCTGGAGTTAGGAGGACCTGAGTTCAAATTCAGCCTCAGACACTTAACACTTACTAGCTGTATGACCTTGGGCAAGTCACTTAACTGCGATTGCCCTGCCTTTCCCCCTCCAAAAAAAAAAAAAAAGAAAATAAAGTAGAATCCATCAACAAATTGTAAGAATTTAGCAAAGAGGATACTAATCATGATCTCAGATTCTTGTAGCTGTTGTTTATCCTTCATTCTTGAAGAAGACCAATGACACCATGAAAGTGATGTCTTAATTTGTGCATGAATTGGATTACTCAGCCCTTCAGTCATCAAAATCCAGTGGCTAGAGAAAGGTCAAGATGACTGGCCCAGGATGCAGTGGGTAACCTCAGCCTTTCTAAATTAAGGTTATTTCCAGGTCTCAGTTTGAGGCAATGCCCATTCAATGATTAAGGACTAGGTAAGAATTGAGACAAAAGATGGTTCAATTTACCTTCACAAAGGTATCAGTTTGGTAGGGGAAGACCCTCAGAATTTCTGACCAGAACAGAAAACAATTGCTATTTACTTTCATCCTAAATCATCAAAATCTAAACAACGAGCCATAGAGGCCTGGGTTGGGGCTATTCAATGAAAGCCAAAGTAATTTAGGTTTAAGGTGCAGTGAAATAGCTCCATTTAAAAGACAATGGGCTTTTTAAAAGCCTGTTTTTACAGAACTATATTTCAAGAAATCAAAAATGAAAAACTAAATAGGTTCATGAGGTAAAAAGTAAATTGTCCCAGCTTTTTGAAAAAAGATAATAATGAAAATGAAGAAGGAGAAGGAAAAGGAGAAAGAGGAAGAAGAGGAGGAGGAAGAGAAGAAGAAGATGAGCTTCCATGTGTCAGAATTTCATGGAGATGGTGACTCAGCTGCAGGAGTCTCAGGTGGTCTCTGAAAATGGACAAGAAAAAGTTGTAGATTCATCAAAGGTCTCACAAGAGGCAACAAGTTCTACCTCAAATTTTTCACCTGTTATTTCACAGTTTATCTTGCCTAATGTCTCCATACCCATGTCTGATGCCTTTAAAACTCAAATGGAACTGCTACAGGCAGGTCTCTCACACACACCCACAAGGCATCTGCTTAATGGCTCCTTAATGGATGGAGAACCTCCCATGAAGAGGAGGCAAAGAAGGAGGAAAAATGTAGAAGGGCTTGATCTGCTTTTCATGAGCAATAAATGAACATCATTGGGGGCAGAGAATGCTAAGGAGATCAAAGCTTTTGAAGAAGATGTAATGACCCCACCAATAAGGAATGTTCCCTCTCCTAGACAGCTGGACCCAGATACTTACATCCCAGTCATAAATCTAGATGATGAGACCAGATTGGTTGGGGAAGATGCCCCTAAAAGCAAGGATTTAATTGAATGACTTAAACTGCATCCTACCTACACTGTTGATATGCCAAGTTATGTACCAGAGTGCAAATGTGCTGTTTTTCCCATTTCAAAAACAGAAACCAAAATGACATAGATGTCAAAATCCTAAGAAATTGGATATCAACACCTTGACAGGAGACAAAAGGGTACCTGTTGTAAATAAACAAAATAGAAAGAAGATGGATAGGGCTATGGCTCTTCCAATGAAGAACTTGCCCAGGTAATAAGAGGAAAATCCTGAGTTTGCTGTGGCTCCTGATTGGCCTAATATAGTAAAGCAGTCTGGTTTTGTTCCAGAGTCTATGTTTCACCATCTCCTCATAGAGTCTGTTGTGAGAAGAGGGGGTGAGTAGAGGAGAGAGAAGGCCAAAAGATGAAATTATCAAAGCAGCTGCAGCTGCTGCTGTGGCTACCTCCACTGCAGGCATCATCCCGCTGCTGATGAATAGCCTTCGGAGTTTACAGAATCTACAATCTCTACAACTAACAAGTTTCATAGGCTTCCCTCCAGGACTTCCAACAGCTGCTGCTGCTGCTGCTTGAAGTGATTCTAAGAATCTCATCACATGGTTGAAAAATTAAGTAGAGAAATCACATTTTTCCTAAAGGCACCACAGATAATGAAATAATAACAGTACTTAATACACATGTATGCACCCAATGACACTGAAATACTAGGAGGAAAAGTTAAACATATTATAGGGAGAAATAGAAACTATTTAGCAAAACTATAATAGTTGGGGAACCTTAATGGGTCTATTTTAGACCTAAATAAATCTAAAAATATACATAAGAATGAAATTAAGACCCTGAATAGTGTTTTAGAAAGGTTAAATATGATTTATGATGATTAATGGATGGGAATTGAAAATAATATATATATATTCTAATCTATCTATGAATAGATGATACAATAGATGAATAATCTATCTATCTATGAACATTGAAACATGAGTCAGGGCATGAAATACTCATAAATAAAAACTTTCAAGCAGCATGGTTTAATGGAAAGAGTTCTGGAATGTATTTGAATTCAGAGATTCTGTGTTCAAATCTTAGCTTACCCACTTACTATCTGAGTGACCTTGGGTCACTTGAGCTGTCTGAGCCTTAATTTCCTCATCTGTAAAATGAAAGGTTTGGACTATATGACTTCTAAATTCCTTTCAAGCTCTAAATCTATGATCTTATGACATCTGGCACCACAAAATAATCTTATAGGAAAGGAACAGCAGGGACTGTTTAATAGATGGGTCAACCAGCATAATATGATTAAGTGAATAGAATGATGAGGGTTAGGTTTAAATTGCTCTTGATTACACAATCATGGAGTTTTCAATCAGTCATAGGTTACCTCTTGTTTCTCAGTTCCTTACTAGGACCCCAGTTTCCCCATGGCTCCTACCTGCCAAAGGAATGTGAAGCAGATAGTCATCCACACCACAGGAAGCCATAGACCATTCAGATACAAAAGGGCATCCATCAATCGCTGTATATCCACAGACACCAGGTTGATGATCTCTCCCACTGCAGCAGTTTTCCGCATAGCACTTGAGAGAACTAAAACCTGGGTTAGGAAAATAATAGAGGTGTCTTAGGTCTGACAGGAAGGAGGGCTTTCCAGAAGAAAGAGCAATAAGGACTTAGAATAGTAAGTCTCAGGTAGCTGGAATGAGAGAGGGCTTGGCTACCACACTCAGGCAGCAACAACAGAGACCATCAAGCCCATCAGGTTTCCTGTCACTTTTTTGTTAACTTAAAAAACTTTAAAGTTTTTTACTAACTTTACTAACTTAACTAATTTACTAACTTAACTAACTTTACTAACTTACTAACTCTTTCATTCATTTAGCTCCTTACTATTCAGTATATTACAGTCAGGGCTGTATTGGAACCAACACATATTGGCTGTGTCCACTGTTAAATTTTTAGTATAAGTGTTTATACCTTGAAAATCAGAAAATACTAGAAATCAGGGCTTGATTATTTTATTATTTGTTTGACTGTCTAAACCAGGGTTTGGTAAACTATAGGTGCTTATTTTTGTACAACCCAGGAGCTAAGAATGGTTTTTACATTTTTAAATATAATTTTATTACATTTTAACTTAAATTTATACATTTTATTATATTTAAATGTAAAATATGATTTTATTTTAAAACATAAATAAATATATAACATGAAATATAATTTAAAATTATATTTTAAAATGTAAAAATCATTCTTAGCTCCTGGGTCATACAAAAATAGCTGCTAGTGGGCTGTAGTTTGTCTACAACTGGTTTAGATTCAAGAAAATAATGGAGAAAATGTTAATTTGGATAAAAGGGGCAGCTAGGCGGCGCAGTGAACAGAGTGCCAGCTCTGGAGTCAGGTAGACCTGAGTTAAAATCTGAACTCAGACACATTTGACATTTACTAGCTATGTGACCTTGGGCAAGTCACAACCCCAATTGCCTTGCTTTCCCCCCTCCAAAAAAACAATTTGGATTAAACTTAAAAGTGTGTCATATGTACATTCTCCAAGGCATCCTTTTCCCTCCTGCCTGCCTCCCGTTGATTGTTAAACATTTGCCAGAACATCCCTGATTATAGCCCTTGCTTCAGGTCATTCCTTCCTATATATCCAATCTATCTACTGAACAGATCATTCCTTTGTTTTAAACCAGACTTAGTGCACCAGCATCCCTTCCTATCTGGCTTCCCCAGTGGTACAGAATCTGAGGCCCACATAAGAGAAGAACTTATCTTCAGTATATAGAGAGGGAAAGAGGAACTTTTACCTCAGTCTTCTCCCCTCTGAAACAGAAATACAATCTGGTCTTATGTGTAGAAGCAGCATGAAGGGTGCCCAAGAAGGCCTCCCTTAAAACAAAACAAAATAAAACAAAACAAAACTACCCCCATATATGTACTCTGGTACCTGAAAGTCCACCATTCCTTTTCTACTAATCCAGCCTTCTTTTACAATTTTGTTCTTTTTTTTTTTTTTTTTGCCTTTTAGAGGGCAATTGGGGTTAAGTAACTTGCCCAAGGTCACACAGCTAGGTTTTTATTTGTGTGTGCATTAAGTGTCTGAGGCCGGATCTGAACTCATGTCCTTCTGACTCCAGGGTGGACGCTCTACTCACTGCGCCACCTAGCCGCCCCTTCTTTTACAATTTAAATTCTGATTCAGAGCACAGTGGCACAGGCTGGATCTATTCTGACATTGGTAGGATGAGATCCCTTGAGCTTAAAAGCTCTGAATTGACTGGGCTAGACTGATTGGATGTCCGCACTAAAGCTGAGCATTAATATCATGAGCTCTAGGGAAACAGGGTGGGGGTAGGGGTAGGGGTGGGGGCAAAGCGCACCAATTTGCTTAAGGAGGGGAGAACTAGTCTAGATTGAAAGTGGAGTAGGTCAAAGCTCTTGTGCTAATCAGTTGCATGAAGCCTATGAGTAGCCACTATACTTCCAGCCTGGAAGGGAGGCTCAATCTTAAAGAAAAGTAAATTCTGGAGGGGCTTAAGTTCTTGGCGCTATCTAGTCAGCTCTTCTCCCTGGCTAGACCCACCATGGCAGATGAAGCCCTGGAGGCCCTGTGGAAGCAGAGGCTGGCTGAGCTGCAGGCGAAGCACAGGGACTCTTCTGGTTACCCAGCACAACAGGAGGCAGAACACATGGAAGCAAAGATGAGAAACAATATTCTAGCTCAAGTTCTGAATCAGTCATCAAAGACCAGGTTAAGTAATTTAGCACTTGTAAAGCCAGAAAAGGCCAAAGCAGTAGAAAACTACCTCATACAGATGGCAAGATAAGGACAGCTGAGTGGAAAGGTATCAGAGCAAGGATTGATAGAAATTCTTGAAAAAGTAAGTCAGCAAACAGAAAAGAAAATAACAGTTAAGTTCAACAGAAGAAAAGGAATGGATTCTGATGAAGATGATGAATATTGAAATCTAATGTTTAGACTCATAAACTTCTTGGGAATTTTCTAGGAAATGATACTTGGCAGAAGTGAAGATCTAATTAAATGGTAACTTTGCTTTCTGTATACAATTTGAGAAAGGGGCAAATAAAAAGGACTTATTTATGTAAAAAAAAAAAGTAAATTCTGGGAGTGACCAGTTGGTATAATAGTCATGAACTTGGAATCACAGGGCTTGAGTTGACTCAAGTGAACTTGCCACTTCTTACCTGGGACCTTGAAGAAATCACTTAACCTCTATAAACCTCGGTTTGTTCACCTATAAAACAAAGGGTTGATCTCCTAACAGAGAATTGATGAACTCAAGGCACAAAAAAGAAGCATTTTGGACATGGCCATCATTTCGATTATGTATTCTTCTATGTCACAAAGCCTTCCCCTCCTTTTTCTTTTTCTTAGTTTTTAATGGAGGGTTAAGGGAAGAGGAAGGTTAGCAAGAGCAATAGTGAACGCCAAAAATAAAAAAGCTATTGAAATATTTTTTTTAATAAACAGAAGAAAACAGAAGGAAGTTCAGAAGGAAGCACAGACAAGAAGGATAGTTTTGAAAGTAATATGTAGAATTTTCTAAAAAAGGAAGCAAAATGAATTGGAGAATCATAGTTATACAGAGAATCCCTTCTTTATATTCTGCTATGTATGGGAAAACGGCCTTTTTGAGGTATTTAAGTTCAGAATAAAATTTTTTTTTAAATTAAAGGGTTAGATCAGATGAAGTACATTCTAGCTTTAGTTGTTATTGTTGTTTCAATAGTGTCCAGCTCATCATGACTCCATTTGGGGTTTTCTTGGCAAAGATACTGGAATGGTTTGCAATTTCCATCTCCAGCTCATTTTACAGGTAAAAATCTGAGGCAAACAGGATTAAGGGACTTGCCCAGAGTCCCATAGCTAGTAAATATGTGAGGCCAGATTTGGACTCAGGAAGATGAGCTTTCCTGACTCCAGGCCCAGGGCTCTATCTACTGCATCATGTAATTGCTACCCATGAGATTTGTTACAGAAATGCCACTTAGCTACCCATGACAGTACTTGGAGAAATATTAGACTAATTCATACTAAAAAAGAAATTATCAGGTCCTTGTTCCTTTAATAGAGAGTACTGAGTGACTGAGAATCTATGGGGAGATAGGAAAGATGCTAAAAGGAAAAGAGCACAGAAATCCATAGTATACAAAGCTTCTTCATAGTTTCCTGAGGCTCATATCACAGGAGGCTGTTGAAGTTTCTCTCCTTCTTGTCTTTCCATTCCTATATATTAGAAGGGATTTAAGAAGACTGGTCCACCAGAAACATTCTCAGTGACATCCTGTGCTCACTGATTTGGCTGGAGGCGGTGGACTCACCTTTCTATACACCAAGCCCATCACAGCTGTTTTCAATCTTAACTGCAGGACCATGCACACATACATGGAATGTTGCTCGAACAGGGTCTGCAGGCAGGCAGAAAGGAAAAGTAGCACTGCACAGAAATAGCCCTTCCAGGCTGGAGCATCAGGGTCACTGAAGAACTCTAGAAAAAAGCTCCAGGCAAAAGGACAACCAGTGAGAGAAGACATTCATTGCAGGGATTATTAGCCCAAGTCTGGGCTCTCTCTTTTCAAGAAAGTTTATATTTAATATAATAATATTAATATAATTAATATATTTAATATTTAAATTATTGATGTTGCTAGCTAGCACATATAGTGTTTTAATATTAGCAAAGTGCTTCACATATTTTATCTTATTTGGTCCTGACAACAACCCTGGGGAATAGATACTAGTATTATCCCATTTTGCAGAGGAAGAAACTGAGACTGAGAGAGGTTAAGTGCCTTGCCCAAGGTCATACAGATAGTAAGTGCCTGAGTCAAGCATTATTTTTGAAAACTTAAAAAAAGTTTTATTGATGTATTTTGTCTACATGTCACAAACATATAGAAATTTGAACTCAGATCTTCGTCACTCCAAGTCTAGTGCTTTCTCTACTATGACACCTAACTGCCTCAGCAAGTATTGGATGAGATTGGTCATTTTCTCGGTTTTCTTTTTCCTCTCATTTCCTTTATTACCCACTCACTTGTACCTGACTCAGGCTCCTACTTCAAGGGCAAGGAACAAGGAAGGAAAGTAAACATCTAGAAGTAAAGGAAAGTTGAAACTAGGGACCATCAGTATCCTCCTTGAGACTGACAATTAAAGAATGTCACCCTTGGAGGGGTGGCCCTGCCCTGGGAAGACAAATGGGGCAGTCCTTGAAGCTGGACCTACCTCAGGATCTTTGGGACTGCAAACCTGAAGATATCGCTTATGATTAAACTGAGAGTCCCAAAGAGGAAGGTGACACCAAACACTTTCCAGAGTGCCTTCAGCAAAGGGAGTCGTGAATATTGGTTCCCCTGCAGGAAAGCTTCAGTCTCTGATGGGGATGTTGGTTCAACTCTATTTTCTCCACCCCTGTCAAATCTTACTTCTTCTTTGATCCTTAAGAAAGGAAGAAGCAAGTTCTAAGTCAGACTAGCTCCCTGTGGACAACTTCCCTTACTTGTTCTTAGTACACAAAGGCAATGCTACTGTTTCATTTGCTTACAAGTTGATAGAATTATAAAAATGTATTTGGAGGGGATATTGGTAGCCAACTAGTCTATTTTCTTATTGTTTATCTGTTTTTCAGTTGTGTATGACTCTGTGTGACCCCATTTGGGGTTTTCTTGGCAAAAATACTGGAGTGGCTTGCCATTTCCTTCTCCAGCTCATTTTAAAGATGAGAAAACTGAGGCAAACAGGGTTAATGACTTTCCTAGGTCACACAGCTAGTAAGTGTCTGAAGCTGGATTTGAACTCAGGAAGATCTAGGCCTGGTACTCTATCCACTGTGCCATGTAACTTCCCTGGATTTTTCAAGTAGCATAAAATGCATTTGCTCTGAGCTACCCACATTCCATTATTTAATTCCCTTGTGACCAAGGGCACAGGCATTTGAAAGGTGGGGTTAAATCTTTGTCTTGAGGACATGGTGAATCTACTTCAATAAGCACCACAATTCCTCCAACTGAACTAACTGGACAAACCTTTGATACAGGTATGAAAAAGGTTCTTGATGGCAGGGGGGGCCCAGCTTTCAATAAACAATCCTTTTGCCCTTTGACACCATGGAAAACTAATATGAAGCCATCCTTGCAAACAGAAAAAAAAATCACCTGTCTTGTCTGTCATTGTGAGTCTGAGCAAATGTCTCTCTGAAGGAGTCTATCTCTTTAAGCTCTAAAAATGTAATACTTATGACTATTATTGACAATTAGAAATTAGCTTATAGTCACTTGAGAGGAAAGGTGGGGGACTGAATAGGGGGAGAGCAGGGCGAATAAGGAGTGTTATGATTTGGTTGAGGGTACTCTGAGAGGGAAAATAGGATAACACCCAACTAAAGTTTGCTGGATTCTCAATTGTTCTTGAGCAGGCTGTCTCCTGCCCATTGGAGCACTTACTGTTGGGTTTCCTTACAGAGCTTCTTCCATTCTCTTTCAAGCTGATATATGATTTCCTCGGATGAATTTTCTCTCCCAAGTGACCAGAGGTCATCCAGATCTAAGGGCTTCCTGTAGCCCTGCCACACTAGCCTATAAAAAAACATCCTTCAGGCAGTTCCAAAGACAACCCCATCACCTCCTTATAACCACATTTCACCTTTTGTCAACTGAGGGAAGAGGAAATTCTGTCTACCAGGTGCCAGGTACTGTGCTAAGGGCTTTACAAATGTTGCCTCATTAATCCTCACAATGACCTTGTGAGACTGGTGATGGAATTATCCCCATTTGATAGTTGGGGACACTGTAGGTGCTGTTATCATCCCTATTTTTACAGTTTGGGAAAATGAGGCAAACAGAGGTTAAAGTGACTTGCCCAGGGTCACACAACTAGTGAGTGTCTGAGATTGGATTGTAACTCAGATCTGACTCCAAGCCCAGGGCTCTATCTACCATACTCTGCATGCCAATAAGTGTACTGTGAGTTGTTCATCTTCTTTGTGCTTTCATCCAAGCTCTCCCCATACCTGGAATGTACTCCATTCTCATTGCTTCTTTCAGAATCCTTGTTTTCCATTAGGTCTCAGCTTAGTGCCACTTCCTTCTCTCTCTTTAAATAACCTAGTATTTATTTTTCTGTATACACTCAAAATCCCTGAAGTCAAACACAGGCCTTTTGAGGGCAGAGATTGTCTTGTTCTTAATTTTTGTACCTCAGTGCCTGATACAGCATCTTGCATATTATAGGTTTTTACTAAATGTTAAATGGATTGCTGGCTTTTGAGTTCACTGAAAGCTTGGGTAGTCAGATGTGGTAGCACATGCCAGTAATCTCTGCTACTGGGGGGATCTCTTGAGCTCAGTAGTTCTGAGCTTCAGTGACCTAAGTCAGTTAGCATTAAGACCAGCATCAATACAGTGAGTCATGGGGCTTGGGAGTGGGGTGGATGGGTCACCAGGTTCTTGAAAGAGGGATGAATTGCCCCAGGTCAGAAATGGAGCAGGTCAGATCTCCTGTGCCAATAAGTAGGGAGATCAGACTCATGAGAAACCACTGCACTTCTAGCCTAGGAGAGATAGGGAGACCAAGTCTTTAAAAGAAAAAAAGAAAGAAAAAGGAAACATGGACATTGCTGTTTTGCTGAGAAAACAATCCAGTAAGACCTTTTGATATAGGTATTGGTAGCCTAGTTGAAGCCACACTCAGTGTGACTGTGGACCAAACTCAACTTGAACATTGAAAGTAGACCCTGGAAAGTCAATACTCAAGTTCTAAGATGTTGCTGGGATCACCATAGAACAAATTCTTAAGCACCAATAAACTGAATTCAAGTTGGCATAGCTATTAGTGTCTGTATTGGCCCCTAGAGAAGGGAAATTGGGTGGGATTGGGTAATCAGAGACACAGGAAGGGCACTAAAAGAGATGGAATAGTGTAATAGTGGAAAGATAACTGGCTTGTGAGTCAGAGGGACTGGGTTTAAATATGGGTCTGGCTATTTACCACCTGTGTGTCCTTTGACAAGTTGATTTGTCCTTTATGAGCCCCACTTACTCCCTTTGTTAAATAGGAAGGTTGGACAATTTGATCACAAAATGAGAGAGATATAAGGGACCTTAGAGGTCATCGTGTTCATCTGGCATCTGACCAATAATTCCTGCTCGAATAACAGGGGAATAGATTTATTGATTTCTAGATTTAGAACTGATAGAGACCTTAAAGCCATCTGGTCTAATCCTTTCACTTTACAGATAAGGAAACTGAGGCCCAGGTAGATTAAATAAGTTCCCCAAGGTCACATATCCCTAAGAGATAGTTGTCTAAAAACAACTCTTGTCTAAAGAGTTCCCCTTTCCCCTCCCAAGTGATGCAGAACCAACTACCTCCAAGGTAGCTTTTTCTACTTTTGGACAGCTCTAAATGTCAGGCAAAGTTATTTGTCCTTAGAACCAAAAACTTCCCTTCTGATGCCCCATCTGACTCTATAGCTTATGGTGCTTAAAGCAATTAAATCCATAGTGGAAGGTGAAAATAATGGTCAAGAGGCTTATAGCACAATTACTTACAATATCCTGCTACTTATTTTTACTTGCCTAGAAAACCACCAGAATGTGGCTTTGGAAGGGAATGAGGCTCCAGATTCAGGACATGGGTTCTGGAAGAGACAGAAGGAAGCTGATTGTGATATACCATTAGGTGGGATCACATATTCTATCTTTCTCAAAGTCCCTAACAAAGTGTTAGGTGCTTAATAAATAATTGGCTAATTTTAGAGCCATAGACTCATGGAGTTGCAAAATGTTGGAGATCCTATATCTGCTCCCCCCCTTTCAGTTGAGGAAAACAGGCCTTTAGAGGTGACACAGTTAGTGAGTAGTAGAGTTAGAACTAAAACCCAGGTTTCTTGAAGTCGAGTCTTACCACACTACACCATTACCTTGCTCTTCTTTCCTGGGGAAGGGTCCAGATGCTCAGAGCAGGGGCTTGCTCCCTCCATTTATTTTATGACAGGTTGGGGAAGAGTGACATGGTTGGCACTTACTGAGTCATGAAGGATTTTTGAGAAGAATGGTGGCTGGTCAGCTAGGAAGGACAATACAAATTGTACACCAATCAGAGCTGCATAAAAATAGGTTATGAGGTGGTGGAAAGTGTCTTCTGAGAAGCCCTGTGAAGTATAAAAGCAATCAATGAATCCACAAACATTGCTTAAGCACCAGCCATGCACTAGTCACTATGCCATATGTAAGACTGAGCAAGATGAGTCTAACCCACCTTTTTTCTCTTTGGGGACAAAAACCTAGTTAAATTAAAAGTGTGGGAAGGAAAAATTAGAAAAATTAAGAAAAATGCCAGAGTAGGGATGCTGCAGCTAGGTGGTATAGTGGATAGACTGCCAGGCCTGGAAATCAGGAAGGCAGGAAGGCCACAGAAATCAGGAAGACTTGAGTTCAAATCCAGCCTCAGACATTTACTAGCTATGTGACCCTGGGCAAGTCATTTAACCCTGTTTGCCTCAGTTTTCTTATCTGTAAAATGATCTGGGGAAGGAAATTGCAAACCACTCTCATATTTTTGCCAAGAAAACCCCAAATAGAGTCACGATTGAAATGAATGAACAACATCAAAGGATGCTGCAGCAAACTCTTGGAATGCCTCCTGTAGGCATTACAAGTAGTTTCTGATTCACAAACAGTTGATGTATCTGCATCTCATAGATACAGTTAGCTAGGGCTGGGGCAGGACATTTCCCCAAAAGTGGCTATAGGAAGGTGACATTTGGTACAACTGACTGAGTATTGGAGGCAGAATCACAGACCTGGGTACAAGTCCTGACTCCTCTTAATATCTCTATGACTTTGGGGTTACATGATTACAGGATAGGCTACAGCTTTAATGAAAGCTAGAAGGGACCAGGGAGGCCTTTGAGTTCATCCTGCCCTCCTGCCATTTCACAGATGAAGAAACTGAGGCTCAGAGACTTTAGGTGTCTTGCCTAGGGCTATACAGATAATAAAGGCTTTCGGCCTATTCACAATCCAGCTTTCTTGACTCTAAGCCCAGTATGCTGCCCACTGAGTCACCCGGCCTCCAAAGTAATGAGTGTGTTCTCTCTGGGTTAGAGTGAAGGTGATGAATGCTGCAGCCTTTTAGCTTTCAATCTCTTATCATATAGTACTTGCAGGTTTACAAGGCATTTTGCCCATAGACTTACTTGAAACTCACAATTACCCTCTGAAGTAACATATAACATCGATAGGTATTATTTTCCCCAATTTACAAATGAGGAAACTGAGACTCATAGGAGTCATTTCACATGGTGTCAGAGGGGTCTTAGGATATGAATCCAGATCTTTTCTGACTCCAAATTGGGCATTCCTATTACAGTAGCTGCAGGGGAAATCCCTACCCCCTACTAAACACCTCCATGAGTATTAAGAAGGGAGTCTTATCCCTCTCATTCTCCCTTACTTAGTTGTATCTATCTTTTAAAATGCCTTTCCTAATTTTCTGCAATAATAGTTTCTCCTCCTTTTGTCTCTAAACCCTACAAATATTATATAGTACAAGTATTACATAGTATAACTATATACTATCATATAGTATTATAGTACAAGTATTATATAGTAACGATAACAAAAATTTACATTTATATAGAGCTTTAAAATTGGCAAAGCATCTTACATATGATATCTCATTTGAGTACTATAGTTCAGTGACGTTATCGGTTTAAACAAATTTATGGGTAGGCCTAAGAGTGGAACAAAATGTCATCCTAAAACTGATTTACATATTACATTTTGCAACAGAATCCATTTGCCAGTCAGGAATTGCTTTGATTGTTTAATATTTATTAATATTATGTTAATTAGTAATGCTATATTAAGTAATAATATTATTATGCTAATTTATGTCTCTCCCCCCTCACCTTTGGACCAAGATAAAAATAGCCATCTTGTTCAAGAAATTTATTATCTATACTCTGTCTCATCAATTTTTGTATCCCAAATACCTTGCACAAATTTATCATTTCCTTAATTTAGAAAACTCCCACTGTGGGAGTATTTTCCTTCCTCAGATCATAATCTACTTAGTAGATGAATCCCAAGAAGTTGCTGGAGGAATGTTGAGGTTAAAGGACTTGCCCAGGGCCAGACAGTATCAGAGTTGTAATTTTAAACTTAGGTCTGGCTGCCTCCAGCCCCAGCATTCCATCTATTATGCCACATTGCTTCTCATTTTGTGGATAGTAGTCATGTAATAAATGGGGCTGCCATGTGGCACAGTGGATAGAGGGCCATACCTGGAGTAAGGAATACTCATCTTCATGAGTTCAAATCTGGATTTAGACATTTACTAGCCGTGTGACCCTAGACAAATCACTTAAACTTTTTTGCCTCATTTTCCTCATCTGTAAAAAGAACTGGAGAAGGAAATGGCAAAACACTAGTATCTCTACCAAGAGAACCCCAAGTGGGTTACCAAGAGTTGGACAAGACTGAAAAACAAACTCGACAACAAGAAATACTTGTGGAACTGAATGCAATTGTCATAGCATGGGTTCCCAAGCTTCCTTTATCCACTTACTCCTTGCTGGGCTTGGTACACTGTGGCACTGACTGTGGCCACCATGGAGAGGGAGCAGAGCAGCCAGTAAATGAACAGCACTCCTGATGACTGGATGCCCTTCTGTCTCTCTGAATGCATGAGGAATACCGCCAAGATCTTAAAGGAGGGAAGCAAGAGCAAGGACATTTTAGGGCCTAAAGAAAATCTAAAGTCTTCATCCTCCAAGAGAAAATGAAACACCCAGGCCCATATTTGATTTCCTCTCTACCTCAGCTTGCCCAGGAGATGGTAAAATCTAACACACAAAAGAAACAAAGCCCTAGTTATTACCATTGTGACGAGCCATACTGTAGGATTGATCAGGAATTCAGCGGCTTGAGGGGTTCCTCCTTTGATTTTCCAAAGGGTGAAGATTATGTTAGAAGAACACAGGAAGATCAAGGTGAATCCAAGCACCTAAGGAGAGCATGAAAATTCATTTGAATGGAAAAGAAAAGCAGAAAGCCAAGGCAATCAAAAGCCATGTATTGACTTCCTAGACACCCAGTGGACATTGGGTGGAACTTGGAGTCAGGAAGGCCTGAATTCAAATTCTGTCTCAGTACTAGTGGTGTATGACCCCAGAAAAGTTACTTAACTTATCTCAGCCTCAGCTTCCTCATCTTTAAAATAGGGATAATAAAATAATAGCACATACCTCAGAAGATGGTTTGTGAGGATTATAAGAGATAACATATATAAGGTGTTTTGCAAACCTTACGGAACTGTAGAAATGCTAGCTATGATTATCATTATTATAAGCACAAGGAATAATCACATTGGAGGATACTGAACTGGAAAGGCACCTTAGAGATCATTTAGATCAACTGTCTCCTTTATAGATGAGGAAAGCAAGGGTCCAAAGCTGAAAGATGATTCGGGGAATGACACAAATCAGGCGTGTGACAAGGTCAAGGAGACAGACCCATCTAGTCCTAGAGGAAACAGAATAGACCTGGGGCCTTGAATGCTAGGGAGATAGTGAAGGTCAGAATGGAAACAGAATGGAAAAATGACTTGCCATCTTGAAGAGGATTACTGTTACTTCATTACCCTTCTTTGCTGGCTCATGTAAATAAAGCTATTATTACATGTAACAAAAACAATAGCATTCACAGAAGAAAATGTGTTCAGTATCATCTGACATTGTCAACTTAACTATGGTTAAACAAAATATCAAGATTTGAATTACAAGGAGATAATAGTCCCCCGAAGACACTAATTGGAATCCCCTCAAAAGGTGGTAGCAGGGGATGAGCAAAAGCGCATCCAGTTTTTAATTGCACCATGCTTTCAAGATGCATGTGAAGAGCCTCCTTCTTCCTTTGTGAAATTTTTGGACAAAGTTGTGTCTCTGATTAGGGAAGACCTAGGTTTGAATCTTGCCTCAGATACTTCATAGCTGTATGACTCTGGGGAAATAACCTAACCTCTCTAGGGAGTTTCAGTTTTCTTATCTCTAAAATGTGGATAATAATAGAACCTACCACATGGAGTTGTGCAGATCGAACAAAATGAGTATGGAAAGGGTTTTTTTAACCTCAATATCCTATTATGTAAATGTGAATTATTGTCTCTGCAACCATTAAAATCTTCCCCATCCTTTGAACGACTTAAATATAATCTGTAAACTAAAATGTAAGATTTAGTTATAGACTGTTTTGTAATGTTCTCCGAGTATTGCATCTGTAATAATTTTCCTCCCCTCCCCCCATTAGATTGTAGACTTCCTTGAGGAAAGAAAGTTAAACTTCATCTGTATCTCCCAAAGTGCTTAGCAGAAAGTTGAGTACATGGAAACTGGTCCTGATTAATGCATGCTGGTAAGTGACATCAAGCTCATAGCAGGACCAGGAACCCCAGCAGGCACTACCATTTTAGTTTTGAAGAGGAGTGACATCCGAATATAGCCTTTGTTGTTGTAGTGAAGGTAGAGGATGTAGAAGGGGCTAATGACCCACAGGTAGACTGAGGGGAGCCAGGCCACAGCTGCATTCAAGAGGCACGGGCTGAATATCTGAAGTCCCAGGGGCTGGGTCTCATTCCAATTCTGTACCAAGGCAAACATAGAGAAGGATTATTATTGAGATACTTTGGTATCAAGGTTGGTATATCCTAGATGTAAGGGTTTTGAACCTTGAGGTCCATTAATTTGTCTTTTAAAAAATATTTTGTTTTGTTTTGTTTTTGTTGTTGGGGATTTTTATATTAAAATATTTTGATAATTAAATTTCAACAAAATTAATTTCCTTTGTCATTCTATGTATTTTATTTTACTATTATTGTGAAGAGGTTCATAGGTTTCACCAAACTGCTTAAGGGGTCAATAGCACAAAAAAAGCTACACATACTCTAGAGGATCGATGGGTATATATCTAGTGATCTAAAGACATACTTTTCAGTGTGTAGAAACACCTCCCTTCAACATAAAGAGGTCAATCCAAATGGGTTTTACCTAAAGCTTTACCTAAACATTTGACTTTTTTCCTTGCTTGGACTGCAGTTGGGGCTACTACTCCTACCCTCAGGAACAACCATTTTCTCCTATACTCATTCAGGTCTCTCCCACCTCTTATCCCAGCTGAGAAGCTAGTCCAGAGCTTACCACTGGCATAGCAAAACTATACTTCCTTATGTATATTCCCTGAGACCAGGAAATAAGTACCCTTTTCTTATCCCCCTCATCATTGTCAAGCTTGTTCTTTCAAAGGCCTGTCTCTCTTGTCCCACTGCTTTTTATCTATTCTTCCTGTCCCTCCTAATAAGCCATGGCAAATTATTTTTTCCCCAAATGCTTTATTAACTTCTGGTTTACACCATTCATTTCCTCCAGATTTTAAGTTACAATTTTTTCCCCATTTCCCCCCTACCCACCAGAACAAAATAGCAGTCCCACAGGATATCCCCTCATCCAATCTGCTCTCTCCCATATCTTCTCCCATACCCCCTTCGAATTTTCTAGTAGGACAAGGTGAATCTCTGTGCCCCAATGCCTGTATATCTTATTTCCCAATTATATGTAAAATAGTATTAATAATGGTATTTATATATTTTTAAAACATTTGATTTTAAAACTTTGATTTCCAGATTCATTCCCTTCCTTCCTTGTCATCCACTCTTGCTGGGAAGATAAGCAATTCAGTTTATGTTGTACTTGTATAGCTATGCAAAACATTACCATAGTAGATATATTGTAAAAGACTGACTATATTTCCCTCCCTCCTATCCCACATCCCACTTGGTCTATTCCCTACTTTGATCCTGTCCCTTTTCAAAAGCGGGTGCTTCCAACTTCCCTCCCCCCTTTCCCTCCTGCCCTCCCTTCCATCATCCCTTCTCTCATCCCCTTCCCCCCTACTCTCCTGTAGGGAGAGATCTCCTATTTAGTATGCATGTCATTCTCTCCCTGAGCCAAATTCAATGAGAATAAGGTTTTGCCTTTTTGCCTTCCTGTTCTTACCCTCCCTTGTAAGCATTTTCCCTTGCCTCTTCTATATGACAGAGTTTACCCCATTCTGTCTCTCCCCATCTCCTCTCATTATATTCCTTTCTCACCTCTTAATTTCACCTTTTATGTATCATCCCTTCCTATTAAATTCGACCTGTGCCCTCTATCTATATATACCTGCAAATATATATACACACATTCACATATGTATTCATATGCCCATATACCCTTCTTTAACTATTTTCATACTGAGAAAGGTTTCATCAGTTACAGTTATCCTTTTTCCACGTAGGAACATAAATAGTTCAACTTTGATAAGTTCCTTTTGATTTCTTTTCCCTGTTTACCTTCTCAAGCATCTATCTCTTGCTTCTTATGTCTGAAAATCAAATTTTCTATTCAACTCTGGCTTATTCCTCAAGAATGCTTGAAAGTCCTCTATTCCACTGAATGACCATATTTTACCCTGAAACATGATATTCAGTTTTGCTGGGTAGGTGATTCTTGGTTTTAATTCCAGCTCTTTTGCCCTCCAGAATATCATATTCCATGCCCTTGGATCCCTCAGTGTAGAAGCTGCCAGATCCTGTGCTATCTTGATTGTGTTTCCACAATATTGAAATTGTTTCTTCCTGGCTGCTTGTAATATTCTCTCCTTGATATGGGAATTCTGGAACCTGGCTATAATATTCCTAGGAGTTTTCTTTTTGGGATCTTTTTCAGGAGGTGATTGGTAGATTCTTTCAACCTCTACTTTGCCCTCTGTTTCTAAAACATCAGGGCAATTTTCCTTGAGAATTTCTTGAAGGATGACTTCTAGATTCTTTCTTTGATCATGGTTTTCAGGTAGACCAATCATTTTTAGATGGTCTCTCCTGGATCTATTTTCCAGGTCAGTGGTTTTTCCCATGAGATATTTCCCATTGCCTTTTATTCTTTCATTTATTTGGATCTGTTTAATAACATCTTGATTTCTCATAAAGTCACTAGCTTCCATTTGCTCCAGTCTAATTCTGAAGGAATGATTCTCTCAGTGAGCTTTTGAGATTCTTTTTCCATCTGGCAAATTCAGCTTTTTAAGGCATTCTTCTCCTCATTGGCTTTTTGAGCCTCTTTTGCCATTTGAGTTAATCTATTTTTTAAGGTGTTATTTTCCTTAGTCAGGCTGTTGACTCTCATTTCATACTTTTCTTGCATCTTTCTCATTTCTCTTCCCAATTTTTCCTCCACTTCTCTTATCTGCTTCTTAAGGTCCTCTATGGCCTGTAACCAGCTCGAATTTTCATTTGGGGCTTTTGGTGCAGGAGTTCTGACCTCCCAGTCCTCCTCCTGTTCCATGCTTAGGTCCTCTTTGCCCCCCAAATAGGAGTCTAATGTTGAATTTTTCTGTTTATTTTGTTTCCTTTGCCTAGGCATGTTGCCACTCAATTACTTGACTTTTGGGCTTGTTGCCACAGTAGGACTCTGCCACCAGCCAGGGGAGCTTCTTTCCCAAACGCTGGGGTTTTCTCAGCTGCCAGAGGTATTAGTCGGATGGCCTCTCTGAAGCCTCCACATGCTCTGGCAAGCTGGTTATGATGGGGGTACTTGGGATATATATTTGTAACATCAGTCTATGTTTGTAACATCAGTCTGTAATATCAGTTTGTAACATCAGTTTGTAAATGGGGTGCTTGGGATCTATGTCTGTATAATCAATTTGTAAAACCAGTCTGTAAAATCACATTTCCCCCTCCCTAGTCTCAAAGCATTAACACTGCCCCTTCCACCTGCCAGCACTCTGCCCAGCAACAATTCATGAACTGTTTATCTCTGCTTGAGACAATAACAAGCTGCCTATGAATCCTTCACTAAACTCTCTGTAAACATTTTAGCTTAGGCAAATGTTATCTCCCCTAGTAGAGAGGCCAGCTGTGCCCATGAATCCTTCAGTGCCTTATCTATAGGCTAACTCCTTAGCCAATTATACCCATACTGAGTCTCTATTAGCCTTGGTTCCCAACGTCCATCTTGTCAAACATGGCACTGATGGGTGGCAGACTGGGCACTCCTCATTTGGCCCTGACTACTGGCTAAGCCGACTTAGTGATGTTTTAGGCCTAAAACCACACCTCCAGATAGCCCCCCCCCCTTGGGCTATTTCCCAGTGAATTATGGGCAATATGCCTGTGCAGTTGATATTAAAAGTCCATGTTCCTTCAAGCACTGACCATTCCTTAACTCCTCCCTAATCCCACTCTTACTCACCTAGTTAGCATAATTGACACCTGATTTACTGTCTTGACTCCTTAAAACTATACCTGTGATTTCTGTAAGTTTGCAGGTTCCATAAGAATTCTTGCCTGCTGTGCTGTTCAGTGTAACAATAAACTTTTATAATCTTAGCTTCAAAGTTTACTTAAGCCTGGTGAATTCTTTCCAGATTGAATTGCAGGGTTTCTGGTCACTGATAGTGATCAGGGTCCCTGATAGAACCTATTACCCTTCTCCCAACAGTCACACACCCCAAGACCTCCACCCCAGACCGCAATCCAGATCCAAGAACATTAAAGCAAGAGCGAATACTACCCCAGACTAATTGCTGAATCCCCCTATAGTCTGCAGGTCAGGAATTGAAGCTGCAAGTGGCGGGCTGTGCCCCACAGCTACTCAGTGGCTTCTTGCCCCCAGGGAAAGAGGCCGATGCACTCTCCCCACTAGTCCCAAAGTCCATACTACACTGGCCTCTCACTTTGTTGTTGGCATCTATGTGTTGGTAATTCTGGAAAGCCACAGCTGCTGGTGTTCTAGAGTCCCTGCAGCCGGTTGCTGGTCTGGCCGCCCTGGGGTTAAAACCTCTGAGTCACAACTCACTAGAAGGGGGAGGGGGAGCTGGGCTCAGAGTGCTGTGCTGGCCACTTCTGCTAGGCTGTCCTCAGTGGGAGGTTAGCTTTTCTGTGTCTTTTTGTGGGTTCTGGAGCTCCAGAGTTTGTTTAGAGTTCCCCTTTTACATAGATTGGAAGTGGTATGGGTTGAAGTGCCTTGGAAGAGCCGTTTCTATTCCACCATCTTGGCTCTGTCCTCCCCCTTTCCCCCCCCCCCCCCCCAGCAAATTACGGCAAGGAGCTTGCTTCATTTAGCTATGGATCTCTTGCTGTACTTAGCACAGTGTGTTATACAGAGTAGGTGTTTTTCAGGGGCAACTAGGTAGTGTACTGGATAGAGAAACAGCCCTGAAGCCAGGAGGATGTGAGTTCAAATCCCACCTCTGACCAGACACTTGACACTTACTAGCTGTGTGACCCTAGGCAAGTCATTTAACCCCAACTGCCTCACCAAAGAAACCAAAAACAGAGTAGGTGCTTCATATTTGTTTGCTGGATAATACAAGTGTATAAGGGGACTGTGGAATGAAAGGAACTAGTAAACAGTATCACAGTGATTAAACAATCAATAAGTATTTAGACAGTGAGCTCCTTGAGGGCAGGGACTGTCTTTTGTCTCTTTCTATATCCCCTGGGCTTAGCCCAGTTCCTGGCACATACATACTAAGCACTTAATAAAGGTTGATTGACTGTCTATCAAGTACTATCTGCCCGACACTGGCATTTGGATCAGAAACCTTTCAATCAATCAATAAGCATTTATCAAACACCATCTACCTACTTTGTGCCAGGTACAATGTTACACATCTGGGTACAAAGTCAAAACTGAAATAGTGTCTACCTTCAAGATCTTATGTTCTTTGAATGAATGGGAGAAAAAAAATTATTTATTAAATACTATGTCCAAAGCATGGTATTAGGAGCTGGGGATACAAATAGGAAAAAGTAACTGCCTTCAAGTAGGTTACATTCTAATAGGGAAAGACAATACTTGTAGAAAGTTTTTGTGGCAAATCACACAGAAAGTTTCCATGGTCCCTAAGGTGTGTGGTGAATTGTATGGTAATGCATTTGATTTACTGTCATTTCCACTGACAAAATCATATCATTTTCTGATGCTGAATCATTTGATAGGATCAAGGACTTTGGTGTTGAGAAATTTGTTTGAGCTCTTTTTCCCCTGGGACTGAGGTGACATAACAGGTGGAACGGGACCTGCATTTTAGTGAATATGTTTATATATATGTTCTTGCTATATCTTCTCAGTAAAACTCCCTTTTTGTAAAAGCTAATAGTTGTTAATTGATTAAATGATATTGTGGTGCCAATCACTAGGTTAATCCATGATAAGGTACAGGGTGTCCGTAAAGTCTGGCCACATAGGAAATCTCATTAACTATGTGTATTTTCAAGAAATGAAATGAATGGGTGGCTAGGTGGTGCAGTGAGTAGAGCAGTGGCCCTGGAGTCAGAAGGACTTGAGTTCAGATCCGGCCTCACTTAACACACAAACAAAAACATAGCCATGTGACCTTGGGCAAGTTACTTAACCCCAATTGCCCTCCAAAAAGCAAAAAAAAAGAACAATGGGTCTTTTCCATCTGACCTTCCATATATGTTGGTCCCTTTATTAGGATATGAGGAGGGGCAGCTAGGTGGCACAATGAATGAAAAATTTCAAGAACATTTATTTAATTAGCATAAATGAGATTTCATAGGAGGAGACAGGAAGACACAGGAGACACATAGGAAATCTCATTAATTAAATTAATTTAATCTCATTAATATGGAAAATAGTCCCCAATAGCTAATGAAAGCTTTTATTCCATATGAAATTGTCATGTTTAAATTTTATGCTAATTAAATAAAATGTTGAAAATTTTATTCATTTCATTTCTTGAAAAGATGCATAATGAGATTTCCTATGTGTCCAGATTTTAGGGACACCCTGTATATTAGGGTCTCACCTTCTTCATCACTACTACTACCACCAACATAATGATAAACTGGCACCAACAGGCCATTGAGCACAAGAGTGGCAGTATTCTCTTACTGACTGGTCCAGCTTCCAGACCAGTCCTTACAGCCATCATGTGGGGAAATCACTCCTGTCAGTGGGGGCTATGCAGCCCAAACAACTGTCAATCAACTGCCATGTATAGGGCAAGCAGACCAGCCTTGAGGGCGAGTCAGGAGCTAGCAGCATGTTCCAAGCAAGTTTCCTCAGCCCAGGACCCTGAACACAAGAGCCCTAGGAATAGTGACATTTTTTTTTTTTTGGTTTTTCAGAGGGCAATAGGGGTTAAGTAACTTGCCCAAGGTCATACGGCTAGGTTTTTCTTTGTGTGTTAAGTGTCTGAGGCTGGATCCGAACTCAGGTCCTTCTGTCACTGTGCCACCTAGCCGCCCCCAATAGTGACATTTTTAAAAATGATATTAAAGAAGTGGCATTAACAACCGTTTTGCTGCTGCACCATAAGAACCATGGGTCTTGGCCAGCCAGGTGGCACAGTGAATAGAGCACTGGCCCTGGAGTCAGGAGGACCTGAGTTCAAATCTGACCTCAGACACTTAACACAAACACTAGCTGTGTGACCTTGGGCAAGTCACTTAACCCCAATTGCCCTCCAAAAAGCAAAAAAAAAAAAAAAAAAAGAACCATGGGTCTTTTCCATCTGATCTTCCATATATGTTGGTCCCTTTATTAGGATATGAGGAGGGGCAGCTAGGTGGCACAATGAATAGAGCACTGGTTCTGAAGTAAGGACGACCTGAGTTCAAATTTGGCCTCAGACACTTTATTAGCTGTGTGACCTTGGGCAAGGCACTTAATCCTAATTGCCTTGCCTCCCCACCTCCAAAAAAAAAAAGAATATGAGGGACTTTCTTTTCTATTTGTATCTCTAGTGCTTAGCACATGGAAAACACCACAAGGGAGATGCTAATTATAACAAATCATTGATATTGTGAAAAAAACCCACCAGAATAGGGGCTCAAGCCATTAGAATTAGAAAAACACCATCAATCCCTCAAGAGTACACCTAGAACCCTTAGAGGAAAATGTAATCTTGCTCTGGGAACCCAACTTGCCAGTGAAAATGGTATTTGAGACAAGGATCTCTATATTACATACATTCCATATCCACATTAATTATATACAAAATATACCTTTTATTATTCAAGTGGGAGGTAATTGGTTGGGGAGGGTTGGTGGTAGAGCTATGATGGTTATGATAGCAGCTGCCCATATGTCACAGCAAGGAGAAACCTTGTACGACAAGGTATAAGAAGGTCTTTGGCAACTAGGTGGTGCAGTGGATAGAGCCTGAAATCAGAAGACCTGATTTTAAATACAGACTTAGACATTTATTAGCTGTGTGACCCTGGGCAAGTCACTTAACCTATTTGTCTCTTAAACTATTTGTCACTTAAACTATTTGTCTCTGTTTCCTCAAATGTCAAATGAACTGGAGAAGGAGATGGCAAACCACTCTAATATATTAGCCAAGAAAACCCCAAATGAAGTCACAAAGAGTCAGACAACTGAGGTGACTGAACAACATGAGGTCTAGTCGAGTCTTTCTGGTGGGTTGAGTGAATATGGCTTTCAGGACCCAGAGCTGGCTTCAAGAATCCCCTTTCAAAATGCAAACCTCCCGTGGAGGGATTATACCTTCAGTAATTGAAATCCTATAAGATAATGTTTGTCGTTGATAGTCACAGAATCAGAGAATTGGAAGGGACCTAAGTAAGCTTCTAGTCTGGTGATGTCAAACTCAAACAGAAACTGGGGCCACTGATCCATAAAGAAGGAGCCCTGCAGGTTGCATTGGCTTAATTTTAAAATGTAACATTATCTATGCTTTATTGCATTTTTATTTTTCTATTAAATATTTTCCAATTACATTTTAATCTGGTTTGCAGAATGTGACCCAAGGGCTACATGTTGGATACTTCTGCTTTAGTTCAACTAATACACGAAAAAAGAATCCTCACTATCACATACTGGCAATCTAATCTCTGCTTTGAAGACCTCTAAGGAGAGAGGTCACCCTATCTTGAGTGGATAGAGCAATGGGCCTGGCTTCAGGAAGACCCGAGTTCAAATCTAGTCTTAGATACTAGCTGTGTGACCCTGGGTGAGTCACTTAACCTCTGTCTGCCGCAGTTTTCTCATCTGTAAAATGGGGATAATATAGCACCTAACTCCCAGGATTGTTGTGAAGATCAAATGAAATAGTATTTGTACAGTTCTTAGCGCAGTGCCTGGCATATTATAACTGCTACCATCATCATCATCATCATCATCATCATCATCATCATCATCATCATCATCATCATCATCATCATCATCATCATCCTCTGAGTACTCTATGGCTTATCAATATCCCCTTTAAATGGTGCCTCCTAGACTCTGACACTCTGGAGTACAGAGGCCATACAAGAGTAGAATACAGAGAGACCTATCACTGTCCCATTTCTGGAAGCCAGGCTTCTCTTAAAGCAGCCTGAGACTGCTTTAGCTTTTTTGGCTGAGCCATCACACTGCTTACTGATATTGGGCTTCAAGTCCCCTAAAAACTTCCAGATCCTTCTCAGAACAATTGCTGTCAAACCAGCCTCTCCCATCATTTCCCAGGAAAATTAAATTTTTTTGTACCCAAAATTAGATTCAGCCCAATGTTCTTCTCTGTCAAGGTCTTTGTGAATCCTGACTGTCACCCAGTGTATCATCTGTCCCTCCCAGGTTCATGTCACCTGCATATTTGATGAAAATTCCTTTTATCTAGGTACCTGTTGTGGAGGCCAAGTAAGAGAAGGAGGCGTAGGAGTACAGTAAAAATAAAGTCAGGAGTGCAGGGAGTGGAGGCTGTGAGGAAGCCAAAGACACAAAAAAGGTTTTGAGTATTTGTTGGCTTTAAGCTATGTTGAGAGGAAAAGGAGGATTTAAGAAGGGCTGGGGCCTTGGGTTAGCGTGAACATAGAACTGTTTCTATTATTCTAGACCCCTTTAAACAATTCTGTTTCTTTTAAATTCAATTTTATTTTATTTTCAGGTCTGCATTTTATTCTTCCCATCCAATAATCCCTATTGAGAAAGTAAGAAAAACTAAACTCTTGCTACAAACACATTTAGTCAAGCAAAACAGATTCCAACATTGGCCTTAAGTCTTACACTTGACTCTGTTTCTTTTGAATAAGGCTTATTCCTCCAGTGTCAAAGTCTAGTCATGGGCCCCATGCCACCACATCTCAGTGCCTGGGGTGGAAGAATAAAATGGAACTCTAGGAAGAGCTCCTAGAAGAAAAGGACCTTAGGGTTCCTAAAGAAAGGGGTGTGGGCCCAGCTATTTCACCTACTTCCCAATGTCTACTAGAGTAGGCCCCAACCCTCCCCGGCTTGTATTACAAATGGCTGACCCCTGCATTCACCTATTACTTAAACCTTTTATTCAAATTCCTGGGTGGAAAAGGTGACTGGAAAGAAGGAAGAAAAGGAGGAGGGAGTGATAGGAACTTTTGGACAGTGCCCTGGGATTGAAATGTTTTCTGTCTGTTATCAGTCAGGTTATCTCCTCTTTGATCTGTATGACCTATGAGGAAGATCTTCAGAAGGGCAATGACAGAGAATACTATTATGATTATTATTAACAAAAATGTAAAACGCTTTGCAAACTCTAAAGCAATAAACACCAGTTACTGTAATTAATAACGTTAACGACATATTAACAACGCCATATATTGTCAGCAATAATTATAATAGCTAGAATTTAAATAGTGCTTTAGAGTTTGCAAAGCGTTTTACTATGGTATATCATTTGATTCTCACCACAACCCAGTGAGGTAGATGCTATTACTATCCTCATTTTGCTGATGAGAAAACTGAGGGCTTAGAGAGCTGAAATGACTTGGCTGGGGTCACATAACTAATACGCATATGGAGAAATAATAAATAATCTGAAATGTCCTTTTCCAGCCTTATAGCATATAACCTGCATTCACTAACACTAAAATGGACAACTTAGTCCCTCCGGCTAGAATATATTCATTTCCATCTAAATCTGTTGAAATTTTTCCTTTAAGTCCCAGGTCAGGTACCGTCTCCCCAGCTCTAAGAGTTCTCTTTTTATGTCTCCTCTGGAAGTTTGGAACTTACCTTTACATTTAAATATAAAAGCAAAGCAGGATAGATGCTATTTGTGTATGTGGTTTCTCTTTCTTACTAGTGTAAGAATGGCTCAAAGTCAATTGCATAAGATTTTCCTCATTGGAGGAAATTGATGACTCAATCCTCCAGGCTTGTGTGAAGGTGAGAAGATCCTGAATCATGCCTCTTCTTTTGGGAGCCAAAAGACTTGGACTTCTCTCACTTTCACCAACTCTGTCCCCTCCCTCCCCCACCGCAGAGGATTGAGTAATAAATCTACACCTATGCACGGAAACTTTGAGCCTCCACTTACTTGACTTTGCAAATGTTCAACTATTTGCTTCATTCCCTAGCATTTAGTACTGTGCACACAGTAGCAATTTAATATGATTGTTTAATTGAAAATTACTTGAGGTAGGCTTGTCCGTTCATTTCCAATCTTGAAAATATTAAATGAGGGTGATTTTGTCTTAGCACGGGGAGAGGTTCGGACAAGGGCCCCAGGAAATCTCTTTGGGTATATGAACTGTGTAGACATCTAGGTCTCTTTCATGAATGAGTTATTGGCAGTCATTGGCAAAAGGGAGGGGCCAGGACAAAGAGACATCTCCTGATCCCTAGAATGCTGTGAGTCTCAATCCCAGTCTTATGTTCCAGTCTTTTTGTTTTGTCTCCACTGAAAATCTCTGGTCTGTAAACTTATGCTCATGTCCTGGGACTGGGTCTACAAATTCCCGACAATGGTGTTATCACTATGAATGGTGGGAAAAACTCTGGGAAAGAGGTACCAGCCCTATGCCAATGAGGAATTCTTCTCCCAGTCCCAGGGAGCTGATTTATAAGATAAGGCAAATCTTTAGTTAGGCTCCAAGTTGTTTGGGAAGTCCCAATTTCATAAAAAGACTTGCTTTTCTTTTGCTTATTGCACTTCCTCCTCCCCCTCAAGTGCGTGGTGCCAAGAGCTAGAGCCCTGCAATGGAGAACGATCTTGGTTTAAGTATCTCTCTCTGCTTCTCTTAAAAGCTCCAGGCTCCATTCTCCTGGTGCTGGCCACGTTCAGGGAGAACTATAGGATTTGGGGTGCTGGAGCTCTGAAGAGGCGAGCAAAAGCAGGTTCTTCATTTGTCTCCGAGCATTTGCAAACTCACCAGCAGCCAGGCGTTCTTTTCCAGGGTGGAGCATGCATAAAGCTGGGAGGGGATAATGGGGTGCAGAGAAGGGGTTCCCTCTTCCAACTCTTAACACCTCTTCCTGCTGGTCCGAAAGCCCAGCTCCCCGAGAGGATGCCCACAAGTAAGTAAGGAGTTGGGGAAGTAGGACCAGATAACACTTACCCAGAACCCCAAGAGGGGATTGCAGACCCCACTAACAGAGCCCATTACAACCATTCGGACACGTCCGTCTTGTTAAGTCTGACGTTCTTGTCATCCGGTCCTGGTAGCAAAGTCTGGGTTCCCGGGAGGAAGGGACATTGATTGCGGGGGCGGGGAGGGAGCCGGCAAGAATTCACAGTGCTTATCAACAGACCTGGGGCAAGGTCCAGCTGGGGCCACGAGTGTACTGTGAGGCTAGGTAAGGGCAACTGGGGAAAATGGGGCTGGGACATGAAATATTTGTACCGAATGGCTCTTCCCAGTTTGCTGCTCTATCCCAGAGTGGGGCAGCTGGAGTGCAGATACTTCTCTCCTGATGGTTCCCTTTCTAGAACCCAGCATAGAGAGCCCCTTCCACAATGGACCTGTTGTATGGCTGTTGGATCACTGAATCAATCCTCTGCAAAAGCCAGAATGCAAGTCTTCAAAGAGACTGTGGGATAACTCTAAAGGGAAAAAGGCAAGAAATGTCAGGTTAAACTGGATCTCAAGGTGCTTTTTTTGGGAGCTCACATTAAAAAAAAAATCTGGCAAAGGTGTAGTGTGGGATGGGTCTACATGGAATAAGGCAGTCCTAACTCTTACATTGTCACAATGCCCAAAGTCTTGTTAGTGGCATAGCCCGAAATTCGAAACCTGCAGTTCTAACTAGTTTGACTTATATTAAAGGTTAAGAGGTTTTTGTCCTTTTAAGAGCTTGGGAGGAGTGGGTGGTGCTAAAGAGACAGGGGGTATAAAAAAAAAAAATGAGGACCGTACAATCTAGGGGAAACCTCTGTGTTCATTCTCCTGTTCTACTCTATTTTTTTGTAGTATCATGGAATTAAATGTTTAGAACTGGAAGGGACTTTCGAGGCTACTGAGTCCAACATCCATATTTTACAGGTGAGGAAACTGAGGCACTAAGGGGTTAGAGTCTTAAGTGGGATTTGTATTCATTTCACTCTAAATCCACCACTCCATGTGAATATTTAATTTTAGATACTGGGATATCTATAGTAGATATCTCCAGTAAAGTTGGGTCCAGATACTGGATAGAAAATGTCTCCTCAGGACCCAGTTAGAACCCTACCTTCTACAAGAAGCTTTTCTGATCCCCTAACTTAATGCTACTGTCATCCCTCTAAGATTATCTCCTATTTATCCTGTCTGTATAGTTGTATATAGTAGTTGGTCTGTTTTCTACCCCATTAGGCTGTGACCTCCTTGAGAACAGGGATTGTCTCTTGCCTTTATATCCTACAGAGCTTAGCCCAGTGGTTGATACATAGTGAGTTCTTCAAAATATGTCTTGACTAGATTCACTCAATAAACATTTATTAAGTACCTACTATGACCCATGCATTGTGCTAAGCACTGAGGATACAAAAAGAAGAAAAAGATAGCCCCTGCCCTCAAGGAGTCTAGCTACCTGCCTCCTTTTCTGCTTGTTCAAGTCTTTCTTTCCAGTCTGTTATAACTAGAATTATTTAAAGGACTCCTAAAAAGGCGATAATTCCTAAAGTAGGGGGAGAGGGGAGGAACTGTTGTCAATACATCCTCAATGGCATTAGAAAAAACACTAGGGCTGATGTTCTCTTCCCTCGTTGATTTGAAGCCCTCTCCCTGATCCTGCTGTTCAGTCAGGGTCACAACCACAGCTGTCCTGAATTCAGACAGGTGAAAGGAGATAGAAAACCCTGTTTGTATGTATAGCTGTTAGGAGAAGTGAGGTGGTCCTATGCTACATCATGGTCAATAATCTGTTCCTTGTATTAACACTTTGAAAACTTCATTGAGGATATAGTTTGGCCACTATCCTAGAGCCACAAACACATTTTTCTGGAGATTTGTTAGGATACTGAGCAGCACTGGGTTGCAAGGCAAAGGACTGGTCTGGGAGCCAGAGGCGTGTGTGTGTGGTGTGTGTGTGTATGGTGTGTGTATGGTGTGTGTGTGTGTGTGTGTGTGTGTGTGTGTGTGAAATCCTAGCTCTGTCATTTGCTAGTTTTTGGGCCATGATCTGCCCCCTTCCTGCCTCACCTTTCTCTTCTGTAAAATGAGGGGGTTGAACTGAATGTGTGGTACAAGTTCTTTGTGTTGAATAACTTTTCTGTAGCTATTTAAGCATAGCAGGGGTTGGATTGGAGTACATCCCATGGGGCATACACAGAGCTCCCGTGGTCAATTACAAGGACACATGTAGTTCATTTTTCTGGATAATGTAGCAAAACCCCAGGTGATCTCTTGATTCTCCCAGAGAGAACTTGCTCTGAGACAGGGAGAATTAGCAAAAAGGAAAGGCTAAACCTTTTGCACCTCCTTGGTGAGGATGACAAATCTCAGAACTGGAGCTCTGAGGAAATCAGGTGAGAGGTCTTTGCTAATCCTTGGCCAATTCTATTTGCCTCTTCTCAATTATCATCCTTCTTGGCCTCTGCATCCTATGACATCCCATCAACACTGTTGATCACCTTCTCTTCTGAGATCCGTTGGGATTTCATGATGTTTCTCTCTTCTGATTCTTTTCTGGTTCTCGTCTGGTTCTCCTCCTTCCTACCTATGTGATCACTCATTTATTGCTAGATTATTATACATATCATGCCCTCTAGTTGTGGGTGTACAGCAAGGCTCTCTCCTAGAGCCCTTCCTCTTTTTTCTCTAAATTCTCTCACCTTGGTGACCTCCTCAGTGCCCATGGGTTCAATTATTATCATGATTCAGATGAATCTATAAATACAGCCCTAGTTTCTTTTGAGCTCTAATCTTGCATCACAAAATACCTACTGGACATTTCAAACTGGCTGAAAGATAGGTGTCTCAAACTTAACACCTTCAAAACAGAAGCTATTCTTTTTCCCCTCAAGGCACCCTACTTCTGACTTTCCCTCTTGCTGTTATTGTTGAGTCATTTTCAGTCATGTCTAACTCTCTGTGACCCCATTTGGGAGTGGTTTACCATTCCCTTCTCCAGTTCATTTTACAGATGAGGAACTGAGACAAAAAGAGTTAAGTGACTTTCCCAGGGTCACACAGATAGTAAATGTCTGAGGCCAGATTTGAACTCAGATCCTCCTGACATAGGCCTAGTGCTCTGTGCACTGAGCCAGCCACCTAGCTGCCACTGACATTGCTGTGGAGGGAAGTTCTGCTCTTCTAGTCATTCATCTCTGAACCTTGGTGTCAAACACAGCTCCTCACTCTCCCTCACCTCACAAATCCAATGAATTGTGACATTGTTGGTATAGGTAGCCTTATCTTCCCTCACAGACCCACCTTAGTCCAGATTTTCATCACCCAGACTTTCTCTGCACTCTCCCTGCCTCAACTTTTCCCCCATTATAATCTATCTTCCACAAAGATGCCAGTGATTTTTTTTTTGAAGGGGAAAAGCAGGGCAATCGGGGTTAAGTGACTTGTCCACAGTCACATGGCTAGTAAGTGTTAAGTGTGTGTGGCCAGATTTGAACTCAAGTAAAGTGATTTTCCTAAAATACAGGGAGGAAACGAGTGTTTATTATATACCAGGCACTGTGCTAAGCACTTTATAAATATTATCTCATTTGATCTTCACAGTGACCTTCAGAGGTAGGTGCCATTACTATACCCATTTTACAATTGAGAGAGCTGAGGTTGAGCCAGGTTAAGTGCTTTACCTGGGCTGTACAGGTAATTTGGACTCAGGTCTTCTTGACTCTAGGCCCAGAACTTGCTCCCCCTTGTTTTCTCAGGTCTGATCACGTCATCGCCCTACTCCCCATCACTTTTAGGATAAATATAAATTTCTGATACTGACCATAGTTTGGTCCCTTCCTGTCTTTCCGTTACTCCCCTCCATTTACTCTCTGATCCACCCCTGCTGATCACTTGAGGTCCTTCACTCAGGACACTCTCATCTTTGTGCATTTCCACTGGTTGTTCCTCTTGTCTGAAATACTTTCCCTCCTCTCTACCACTTCTTGGAATCCATGGTTTTTTTCAAAACTCAGCTTAACCTTCTACATGAAATCTTTCCTGATTCTCCAGTTACTCAAGAGCTCTCTCTTAAAACTACCTCATATTCATTTTGTATATATTCCATGCACACTTGTTTAATAATTATGAGCCAATGCTGGGCTCAGTGGGCTGGGGAATAGCACCTCCTCCTTCTCTGCTAGGAGACTCCTTTTCTCTGGGCTCATACATATGGTCTAGACTGGATTCAGTCCCTTGGGAACTTGGCCTTTAATGAGAGGGGTTAGGATCCCTTTTCTCACACTCTTTGCCTTGCTATACCCCCACTCACTTTTAGGTTTAGTCAGAATTATTAACACTTTCTCTATTATTTTCTTAAGTCTAGACAATTAACAAAGCAATAAATCAAACGCTGATTTATAGCTTCCAATTTCTGAGGTGTAAATGCTCACACTGAAAATTTAACAATCAGTAGTTCTCATGGGCCATTTTGAGGTGACTCCTACACACCTTTGAAGTCCCAACCTAGTACTCTGGGGAAGAATTACTTACTTTAGTTTATGGCAAAGATCTCATCAAAGCTGGAATTAGAAAGGTACTCAGTAAGATGTAAATCAAGTATGGGACAGGTATTCAATTCCTATGTACAAAAGAAATATTAAACACAAAACACTGATAAGTATGTTTTGATGGAACAATCTAAAATAAGATTCAGTAACTTCGTGTATATATCTATCTATATCTATATCTATCTATCTATCTATCTATCTATCTATCTATATCTCCATAATTAAACTCAGCATACTCTGGTATAAATTAAATTACACTAAACAAGTGACAGCACCAGCAACTGTTATTCTCTTTCTGGAGGCTGAGAATGAAGAACATGAAATAGTTTGTGGGACTACTGATTACGCATTGTTACTTTTCATCTTGGCTTTGTACTCTTGGAACAACCAAATATCCAGGTCTTCTTCTGGTAAGCCAGGCCAAGCCTTGGGCAGGTGGTTGACTATTCTATAACAGCATTGAAGTAGTTGCTAGGAATTCTGAAATAAAATTGTTACCCTGTAACAACTCAGGACCTTCAGGCCTCTTGATCTCACAGGATTAATTTCAGCCTGTGACTCTGGGAATGTCTCCACATAAAATGGGCATAGTAATAGCCCTTACCCCCCAGGGTTGTTGTGAGGATCAAATGAAATAATATTTGTAATGTGTTTCACAAAGACCTAAATAAATGGTTGGACACTATTCCACCCTTCCCTCCCCCAAATGATCAGTGAGCAGGAATTTCAGGCTAGGGTAAATTCTCTATCACCCCTTGTCCCCGGCTCCTCCTAATCACCCCATCCTGTCCCTCAGCCTAGGGTGAACTTCGTGCTGGAGGGAAATTCAAATGTACAGTGACCAATCACTGTAGTTTCAGCTTACATAACCTGGATATTGAATCTCTTTAAAAACCAGAGCCTGGTCTGTGCCCACCCACTGTCTGATTTGGGTAACCATGTACCCCGACAGTCCCACAGTAATAAATCCACTTCAAATTTAATCTGCGGATCTTCTGTCTCTGCCCTTTGTGTACTTCACTATTATTATCAGTACATGGGGAAAAAACCTGAAGCTACAGCATTTGGCATCTGTGGCCCGCCCCCTTTCCTTCCCTTCCAATTCTGCAGAAGAGCGGGTTGACGTGTCGACTTAGTATGTCTTTTCTGGCGTCAAACTTATTCTCTATGATTTCCAAATATTCATTTTTGACTATTTTGTGGTGGTTGCTCTTTCCATTTACCTAACTGGCATTTAATATATGTTTGGCTGAACGTCATGGGAGAAGCCAAGGTCGGAGCCCAGGAGTGCCAAACACTTGGGCTCTAGCGCTATAAAAGCACTCAACTGAATCTTAGAGGAAGCACTAGTTATAAAAGGAGTAAACCCAGTCCAGTACGCATGCGTTCAATGCAGAACGCGCGACTAGTTCTTTAAAATGCGCCTGCGCAGTGTCCAATTTCTGAGGGAGCGGGACGAGCAGGAGGGCGCGTGCGCTCTGGGAGTGGGGAAGGGGCGGGGCTTATCTGGCGGCGTCCGGAGGCGGAAGGAACCCCTCTTCTCCTTCAGCGCTGGACTGGGCGGGGCGGCGGTCTGAGCTGTGAGGTCGAAGCTGCGCTGGCAGGGGGGCGGAGGCCGGGGCCATGCGGCCGGGTTGGGGTTCGGGGCTGCCGCCGCTGTTGGCGGCCGCCGTTGTGCTGGTGCTGGGAGGCGGTGCGCAGGTGCGCGGCTCAGAGGACATCGTGGTGGGCTGTGGAGGCTTCGTCAAGTCAGAGGTGGAGATCAACTACTCCCTCATCGAGGTGAGGCGCGGCGCCCGCGAGGGCCCCTCCTGCCGGCCTTGAGCTCCCGGTGCGCCGACTCTCCTCCGGGGCCATCGTGGGGGACGGAAGAGAGCCTAGTCATCCCCTTTTACAGACGAGGAAACTGAGGCCCAGCGTGGTTCCAGGACTGCCCGAAGGTCACACAGCAGGTGGCAGAACCCACGTTTTCCTGATTCCGAATTCGGGGCCGCTTCCCCCACCCCGAGTGGGGTAATGTAGGGGGAAGTCAAAGAGCCAGGCCCCCCAGAAGAGCCGGGGCAGGAGATTTAGGGATGGCATCCAGCCCAGACCCCCGTTAAGCACCGTGTGTCCTGCCTTCTGCCACGGGCTAAGGAAGGTCCCAGACCCGCATTTCAGTAGTTTCCTAACAAAAAAAAATATTTAAAGTTATTGAATGGTTTATGTAGGCTTCTTGTTTCTGAGGCCAGAAAGCTCAAGGGTCAGAGGTCCAGAGGCTGCCCCAACAGCGGCTTCTTTATGATTCCTGTTCGAAGACTGTATGGGGTCGCAAAAGAAATCTGTATGAAATGCAATTGACATTTCCAAGTAGTTCTCGGAGGCAGGCGAAGAACTTGTGTGACTAGTGGGAGGGAGTGGGATGAGGAGGGGCGGCTGGTGAGGGGGAGGGGATGACAAATAAGCATGGCCTGTGTGTGTGTGTGTGTGTGTGTGTGTGTGTGTGTCTAAGTAAGTAGAGGTGTCAGAAGGCGAAAACTTCTTTTTGAGAGAAGACCTAGTTATGGCTGGTCATTTTGCTCTTCATTATTTCATGCAAATCTTTCTCTGTTTTTCTAAACTTATTGAACATATTTCTTAGAGCATGGTAGTATTCCATCACAATCATATATCACAACTTGTTCAGCCGTTCCCCAATTAATGGACATCCCTGCAGTTTCCAGTTCCAGTTCATTGCCACTACAAAGAGAGCTGCTGTAAACATTTTAGAACATATAGGTTCTTTTCCTTTTTTGCTAATTATCTTTAGAAGTGGACCAAATAGTGTGGTATTGCTGGGTCTAAGGGTATAGGTAGTTTAATAACTGTTTGGGCATAATTCCAGATGGCTCTCCAAAAGGAAAGCAGAGAATTGGGAATTAGATGCTTTCCAAGGCTGTTCCTACCTTTAAAATTCTCTAAGTTCATATATTTCCTATTGTGTTGAAAGTAAAAAGTGGCATCACTTCTTGAAGCAGAAATTCTCTATTTTTTCTCACTAACTTGAACTAAATGACTTTATTGTCACCTATTTACATTTGATGTGGTTCATTTTGTATGTGTTTATATTTGTTGAATTGTGAATTGGTCTGTATTCTTAGGCAGTAAAACCAAATGATTTTGTCATTTCAGTAATTGATTTTGTTCTATTTCCAAATAAAAACTGTTTCATTACCAAATATGATTCTTTTCTGAGTTTTTAAATTATGCCCTTCAAACATATATAATATTTATATGTTTATATACATATATTCTTTTACATTTTTCTTTTTTTTCTTTTCTTTTTTTTTTTTTTTTGGATGGCAATTGGGGTTAAGTAACTTGCCCAAGGTCATACGGCTAGGTTTTTTTTTTTTTGTGTGTGTGTGTGTTAAGTGTCTGAGGCCGGATCTGAACTCAGCTACTTCTGACTCCAGGGCCCACGCTCTACTCACTGCACCACCTAGCCGCCCCTTTTACATTTTTCATGTTTCTTAAAAATCCTTTACATGGCACATTTAATTACTATTATGATTGAGAGTCCCAAAACACTCTTATTCTTTATAATATCTATGGGAGGTAAGTTGACATTAAGTTAATTTTCCAAGTGAGAAATTAAACTTAGTGAGAAATTAAAGAGTTGAGGTATTCCAATATGTTTTTGTATATAAATAATCAGGATATAAGATTTAAATAATAGCTTTCTGCTCAGAGACCTTTATTAAGTTTCTGTATGACCTGCTGTACTGTGGGCTAAATAAGAAATGAACAAAATTGAAAGATACAGGCCTATATTATAGTAGTTCATATGAAATGACATATGTAACAAAAAAAAATCCCATAAAACTATTTTAAATTATTGAATGTATGATGTAGACTTCAGATTGTTTCTAAAGTGTGAAAACTAAACAATTCAAATTCCTGTATTTGAGTGTAACTTTTTTTCACATTTTTTCACATTTTTTTATCTTTGTATAGATTAAATTATACACTAAGCATGGAACTTTGAAATACCAAACAGACTGTGCTCCAAACAATGGGTACTTTATGATTCCTCTGTATGACAAGGTAAGAGACAAAAGTATTTAGTCTAATTTCATGCTATTCCTGATTATTGATATGTAGGAAGCAGTGTGCCACTGGGCATTGATAATACTAGTAGGTGATTATTGGTTCTGACTTTTTGCCTCTGACTTTTGTGGCCTTAGGCAAATTACAAGTTTGTTTTCTTATTAAGAATAAATACATGGAGCAAAGCAACGTTAAGTGGGAAGTAGATAATAATCAGTAATTTATCAGTAAATTTAATTTAATCAGTAAAAGTACAGTAATATAAAGTCATTCATTTAATTTGAATGCTTTGATAGATTCTTAATGTCATTAGAAGAGACCTCTTTTCATTTTTTCATAAATCTATCATTGAGGGACTGTACATTGTTCTGTAGCCTTACCTGGGAATACAAATGCCTAAATATTTAGGCCATTCAACTTATTCTTACTCTGTGATTGACTTGACTCTCATCTCCTTATAAGGTGACTTTGGATTCCTAAAGGTAATGCTGGCAGAACACAAGTTTTGGCCTGTTCTGCCAAGCTGGAAAAGTGATAGGTGTGGGCTTAGATATAGAGTGTTGTTTGATACAGTGGAAGAACACTGCCTTTGGAGTCAGAGTGCCTGCATCTGAAATTTACCATTCGGCCTTTTGAACTTCCTGTTTAGACCTTGGCTAAGTCAATTTTGGGGCCTCAGGTCCCTTGCCTCTAAAGTGAAGGGTTTGGACTAGATGGCCTTTATTGGTCTGTTGTGGCACTATTTAGTGATCCTGTTAACCTTTTTAATTTGGAACAGAAGGTTGCCCTTGATAATGAATGAATGAAAAAGCATTTTATATGCTTACTATATGCCAGGCCCTGTGCTAACCTTTGAGGATACAAATACCAAAGCAGAACAGTTCCTGTCCTCAAGGAGCAATGGGAGAAACAATAGCTTTGGGAGTGAGGGCAAGGGGGTGGACATCTTGGGCTTTGAAGTCCTAGGGATAGTTCTTTTCCAGAAGAAGTAGTCCTGTCTATTGGATCACCAATCAAGAAAACCCAGCCCAACCAAAGTGAAGAATTTCACAGCTCTGCCCCCTAGGGGTTGGCCTTTGGAGATGGGAGGAGGGATACAGCAGCCTAGAGTAAGGAACAGGATAGGTAAAAGGGAGAGTGAGGAACCTGCTAAGTCTAGTGAATTTCATTCATTCATTTAATTTTTTGGAAATTGACAACCCACTTAACATTAACAGTAAAAACAATGTAAGAGAAATCTCAGGGTATTTGAGTCAGTGAATCTAATTTAGTACAAAAATCATGTTTTATCTTTAAACAGTTTGCTGATCCATTTATTTAATAAGCATTAAGAGCCTTGCTTTGCTACTGTGAAGTAATAGAGGAAAAATGTGTTTCATCCTATGCTCAAGAAATTTATAATTTATCAGAGGAGAAGATAGACATAGGATTATAGATTTGGAACTGGAAGAGACCTTAGATGTCATGTAATCTAGTAGCCTCATTTCACAGTAAAGTCCAGAAAAATAAGTAAATTATCCAGTGTCAGAGTAAGTGAGAGAGGCAGGATTAAAATCCAGGTCCCTTGACTCCACATTCAGAGCTCTTCAAACATAATACAAACTAAATGGTAAATAGATAAGAAAAATGTGAACTGTTATGAGATTAGATGAGGGAGATCTCACATCTGGCTGAACTGATTTTTTCCATTGTTATATACATTATTGTCCTCTTGTTACTAGACAAATGATTATGTGGATATCACTTATTTAGCAAGTTATTAAAAAAAAATCTGAGGTAGCAGTGCCTCTTAAACTCCGATATAAAACTGTTTTATATCAGAATTGCATCATTTGTTAAATCCAGTGCTTTGTTTTTGCATAGGATGCCAAAAGCAAGTGACTTGATACAGTATTCAAGTAACCAGCTTGTCTGAGTTCAGATGTTACCTCTGATGCTTGCTTTCTTTGTGATGTTCTGTAACATTTAACTATCCTAAACCCAAGTTTCTTCATTTTTTAGATGAGGGTGTTGCTCTAGAAGAGCTCTGAGGTCACTTCCAGTTCTAGTTCTATGATTATGCTGTTGTTTTTATATTTCCTTTTATGTTTAAACATTTTTGGTTGAATGACAGCATTGAAGCTAACAATACTATTGAAAACTTTTTTTTTTACATAGGGGGATTTCATTCTAAAAATTGAACCTCCCCTAGGGTGGAGTTTTGGTAAGTAAATGAATAGACAGGCAAGTTCCATTAGTGAATATAATCTCTACTGAATCCTCATGAAAAAAATATTGTACTGGTTAGATTGCTTAAATAGTAAGGATTCATTTCTAGTTGTAGTCATACTTAAAAGTTTCCTGTCAAGTCTACTGTGGGCAAGCCAGTGCCACTCCTAACTACTCCTGTCCTGCCTTAGTGAACTACCTTTTCTGAAAAAGTTTATAATTAAGTGACAAAGAAGTGATTATTTCCACACTTTGTTTTCTCACTTCTGTTTCTTACTTTGAGTGGGTGACTAGAGAAGGAGGGAACATCAGGATGCCTTTTTACGTCTCCTTAAAATTTATGTAGAAGAGGAAAATAGATTCCCCCAGACATAGTTGGAATAGCTCTTCTTGGGGCTCTGTTGCTCTCGCTTTGCAGTCTGTAAGTGAGGCATGGCGATGGCTTGTTGGAGTCTTGTTTTTGTAAAGTACTGGATACTGTTCTGTAATGAGAATTTGGGTTTAGCTGTTTTGGAAGGACATATTTCAAGGACTGTGTGAAACTGCCTCCTGGGAATTCATATAAGAGCGGAATCTGACCTGATGACATTCTCCTCCTTTGTGGCTATGAAGGTGCATATAGTGTTTGTCCAAAAGCTTCCAGAGTGGGGTAGAATAAAATTTTAGTGCTACAGCTGGATTACTTGGTGATGTTTACTAAATTGCAAATGATACTTTGAGATAAAACTCAGAGGAGAGATTGATTGACATATTTTACTTAAGAAGATTTTACTATAATTAAAGACATAAAGTTGTTCTGTTAACACTTTTCTTTTTGCCTTCCTTTTTGTCCCCAGAACCAACAACGGTGGACCTTCATGTTGATGGTATTAATGATATCTGCACAAAAGGAGGTGATATCAACTTTGTGTTCACAGGGTTTTCTGTGAATGGAAAGGTATGGCTTTTTGCAGTTTTCTTAGTTATATTGCAGTGAACTCCTCTTTGCCCTTGCGTGTATATGTTAGATTACTTATGCTTTGTAATAAATTACTAACTCTATGTTTTTTATGGCAGGTACTCAGCAAAGGGCAGACTTTGGGACCTGCTGGAGTTCAGGTTATGTTGAAAAGCATTGGGAATGAAGCTCACATACAGTCTACTGTGACTCAGCCTGGTGGAAAGTAAGTTATGCCTTATTTTGCCTTGTCTTTTGGATGTATAGACTTCTCCTTTCTTAGCTTAGAAATTATTTGCAGTTTGAATCAGTCGGTCAAATAAGCACATGTTAAATATCTATGCTATGTTAGGTCCTGGGGATACATGAAAAAAAAATGAAGTCGTTTCTTTTCTTATCCTACTCTAAAAGTTAACTGTTTAGAGTAGGGAAAGTAGAATTTTGATGAACCCTCTTTCAATGATCTGCTGAATTATTGTAGGAAAAATAATTTAGCATTTTTGAAATTAGTGAGGTGGCATGGTGTGGCAAAGTGGTTGGTGTGCTAGCCTGGGAGTCAGGAGATAGCATCCAAGTAGCTTTGCTATTAATGAATTCTGTGACCTGGGGCAATTCATATTATCTTTCTGTGTCTCATGGGATCATAGGCTATAGAGCCAGAAGGTACTGTAGAGGTCATCCAGTCCAACTACTTCCTTCCCTAGCTGCAACTTCCTTTGCTCTTCTGGTTTTATTAATAGTGAGAATGCCAAAATTATTACAATTTAATATTTCCTGTAGTATTCTAACTTGGTCACAGGACCAGAACCATAACATTTGAAGTAAAAATAGCCAAGTTAATGTTTCTAGGGGTCTAAAACCTGTGGGATTTTTTTTTGTTTCCTGCTCTCTCTTTTCTGCCACTATTACCATATGGATGGGAGGGGATCAAAGGGGGCTGAGGGCCATTTGGTATTTCTGGGTTTCATGGGTTGCCATGCCAAAGAATTCACCCAGTGGCCAGCTAGTAGGTGATGAAACTCTCCTTATGTCATAATAATATTCTGTACATTCCATAAACCCTAATTTTGTCAGTTGCTTTCCAGTCATTAGACATGTAATTTTGTTTTTAGCTTTTTTGTTAATCACAAATAATGCTATTGGAAGCATATATGTGTACATGAAGATCTTTTCTTGCTGTGAATAATTTACTTGGGATGTAGTTCCAGTAACAGACTCTCTCAAAAGGTTTGAACAATTCAAATGTGTAATTCCCTTTTCTTCCTTGGAGTTACTTTTAACATGACTGGACCTGTAACTGTAAAATTGTTTTGAAAAGAAGTGTTAAGTTGCTCTCACTTGGTTTTCCTTCCTCCAGGTTTTTTCCAGTCCATATTGTATGTAGCTACTATAATATTCTTTTTCAAAAGTTCTTTTCATCATGCCATTATTGTTTTGGAATATCTGAGTTCCTTTTGAATTCAGTTGTGTTTAGTAAGTAGACACTGAGGTAAACACAGAGATGCCTTTATATAGTCTATGCCTTCTTTGCTCCTGTGATCTAACAGGTGTTTATCAATCAAAAAACCTTTAGGATGCTCTTAAGAAATGAGACAGCATGATGTGTAGTGGGAAGAGCATAGGGTAGGAAGTCAGAGAGCCCTAGTAGTTGGTTTTTGTTTTTTTTTTTTTGCTTTTTGGAGGGAGGAAGGTAGGGCAATTGGGGTTAAGTGACTTGCCCAAGGTCATAAAGCTAGTTTTGTTTTAAGTGTCTGAGGTCAGATTTGATCTCAGGTCCTCCTGACTCCAGAGCCAGTGCTCTATTCACTGAGCCACTTACCCGCCTTGAGAGCCCTAGTTCTAATACCAGTTTTTTTAGTTGGCACCTCAGTTTTTATTCTGGAGCCGTGATTTCCTTGTGAGGAAAACTCTCTTTACCAATGCTGATTGATAACTGTTCTGCAACTTAGAGTCTTAGTTGGCTAGGTCACTAAGAAGTTAAGTGACTCACCTAGAATCGCACAGACAGTATGTGTTAGAGGCACAGCCTACTCCAAAGTCTCCCTGACTCCTTAACCAGTTCTTTATCCCGTACCCATACTCCTTTCACTAGTACTTGTGTAACCTTAGACAGAATATTTCATCTCTTAGGGGCTTCATCTGGAAAGGAGCATATTCGATGAGATGGTCTCTACCACCTCTTAACATTCTATATTCCTAAGTGTTTTATGGTCATTGTTCTAATGCTAGAAATACTTGGAGATGAGTAACTGTCCTTCCTTTTCAGCCAGCATTTGTTCACAGTAGGTGTTAAATAAGTGGTTTATAATTATTAATGGAAAACTTGTGATTATTGTCAAATTATTTTCTTGTGCTGCCAACATAACTGCTTTTATCTGCTGGAGATTTGAGGGATATTATTGAAAACTATTGTGTTGTAGTGGAAAGAGTGTTGAACTTGGAATCAGGATCTCGCCTGATTCAAATCTTGCCTCATATACTTAGGAATATGACGGTTGGAAAGTCTCTGGTCTGTTTCCTCTTCAGTTTCCTCTTATAAAATGGGTACTTGTACTCCCTGCTTCACAGGTTTGTTGTGAGGAGCTTTAGAGTACCTTATAATTTTATTCATAGATTAAGAGAAGGTTAAACATAATTTTATATTTCATAGGTTTGCATTTTTTAAAGTTCTTCCTGGAGAATATGAAATATTTGCATCTCATCCAACCTGGACATTGAGAGAAGTAAGTATTTTTTTTTGCAAGGCAATGGGGGTTAAGTGACTTGCTCAGAGTCACACAGCTAGTAAGGGCCAAATGTCTGAGGGCAGATTTGAACTCAGGTCCTCTTGACTCCAGGGCTGGTACTCTATCTACTGCACTACCTAGCTGCCCCAGAGAAGTAAGTATTTTAAACATGTGATGTAAATGAATGAACAAAAAAAATTTTTAAGCACTTTATATGTACGTTAGGGAAATTAAAACAATAGAGAGAGAGTCCATGACCTCAAGGAATTGGCATTTTAAAATGGAAGACAACATACTTAGGGAACTGTGGCCAGGAAAGGATAAAGTCACAGAGAGAGTAGGTGGAGCCAAAAGGCTATCAATTGACATGCCTTTTCCAGAAACAGTGATGTGTTTATCTGATCACTGTTCCCAGGATGTCATTCAGTCAGGGGTTGGAAAGTGAGGTCTGTTGGGTCAATTGGAATTGAATCATATTTGTTACAGTTCAGATTAACAGGCTTATTTTAGAATAAATTTAGGAGCATTTGATTTTTATGAAGTGATTTTCTTGTCTTTTTTTTTTTTTGGAAGTCATCTGTAAATAGAAAAACAAACTCTTATGGTATCTCTCAGTAATTAGGTGGGTGCTGTCTGTGTTGCTAAAACTTTTCTTTAGCCATGATGTATGTTATCTGTTAAAGCTTATGAGCAGACATTCTTTTTCCTGCTGTGAAATGATTCTGCTTTTAATTGGAGCTATCTTAAAAAAGCAAACACTTAAAATAGTGTGCAGGATGTAATAGAATTTAGTTGTATTTCTTTTAAGGCAAAACTAAAAATTTAGAACAATTTTGAAAAATAAAAAAAAATTTTTTCTCTTCCCGTAGCTACTTAGGTTATTTATAATAGGAGTTAAAGCAAATATGAAATCATCTAGATCTTGCTTTTGTTCTGATATTTGATAGCTTTCCTGCTTAGAAAATTATGACATGATTAAACTCAGATTTGTGTCTGTAAGTTTTCTGTATACGTAAGTTGTTACATATCTAGCCTTAATTTGATACTTCATACTGTTTTGTGGTATTTTAAGTTTTGAATGTATTTATCGTATGATACAATGCTTAGTTTTAGAATGAGTCCTTTGTTTAGCATTCAACATGTACAGTATGCTATAGAGAGGAATAAATATACCCAAACAGAGTGATTTTTAGCTGTGTCAAATATGGTATGCTATAGTTGTGTACATTGAAAAAGGAAATATACCCATTAATTTTTCCTGTTCTTTTAGGCTGCCACTACTGTTCAAGTAACTAACTCCAATGCTTATGCTGCTGGTCCCCTAGTAGTTGCTGGTTATAATGTTTCTGGTTCTGTTCGAAGTGATGGGGAACCTATGAAAGGTGTTAAGTTTCTCCTCTTTTCTTCTTCAGTAGCCAGAGAGGTAAGGAAAAGTCAGATACTTAGAATAATAAAGAAGATAAAGGTATAAAAATGGAGACCAAGAAAATTGTGATAATTTAAATTTGTAGATTCCATTAATAGATGTGTAATTGAGCTACTATTTAATGAGAAATCTAAGTAATATGTGTAGATAATTATTTTGTATATCTCAGTTTTTCTTGAAATAGTAATATTGAAAAATAATTATAATATTCTGTAATCATAATTATGATGGAGAAGGCAACTATTTTTTTTTTTTAACAATGGCTTTTAGTGAGTTTTGGGATATAGGAAAGAAATAATTTTAATTTTTTCCCCCCACAGGATATACTGCGTTGCAATAGTTCTCCGGTTGATGGGTTCCAGCCTCAGGATGAGAGACTGATATTTTTGTGCAGTGTTATCTCAAAAGAAGATGGCTCGTTCTCCTTCTTTTCGTTGCCAAGTGGGAGATACACGGTGGTAAAGGAAGATGAATTTCATTTATCTGATGTCATAAAACATGATCCGCTACTTTAGTGTTAAAAATAGATGTTTCATTTCCTGGTTTCATATGCTGTTCTCTTTTTTTGTTCTTTGTAAATGGAAAAGATGTGTTTGTTAATACCTGTTAATATTCATCTGAAATTTTTTTTCTTGAGTTACTTAGGTTTGGATTCTGGCCACTGAGTAGCTAATATATATAGGCTACTGAATAGCTAATATCTGTCTTGTCTATCTATCTGTCTCTCTGTTTATCCATCTACACACACACACACACACACACACACACACACGTCTGTGTGTGCATGCATGCTTCTTTTTACATCTGAAACATTTCTCATGGCAACATTTGTTGCTATGACATTTTGTTGTGAAGTCTTTCAGTCTGTTCCTTGTTTTCAAGTTGATAGGTTGAATGTTTTGGGTGGTGGCCATGGCCTTTTAGAAGTAAAATATTGTGTTGAAGCTAAATTAAAAGCTTTGATCTCGTTTCAGGTTCCATTCTACAGAGGGGAGAGGATTACTTTTGATGTCGCTCCTTCTAGGTTAGACTTTACTGTTGAGCATGACAGCTTAAAAATTGAAGTAAGAGTCCCATATTAAACTTGAATGTTAGGCACATGTTTATATTTCATGTCTCTTTGCAGAAATGCAAAAGTTCTAGAAAATAAAAATTTTGATTAGAGGAATTTTGAGGAAAAAAACAAAACCTTGTTTGGTTGAGGTTTTTTTCAGGCCCTCTTGTACATGTCTTCATTATTAGACTAATTAGTTACTCTAATGCTATATATATATATATATATATATGTATATCATTATGTATATATATATATATATATAGTATCATATATATCACCTTTTCAGGTGTCATGCATTCAATATTAGAAGTGAATTCTCAGAGGTCCTGAGGTAAAGTGTTATCAACAATAGCTTTTGCGCATGGTAGGGTTCTAAGCTTTACTTGGAAGAACTTTTTTGTGAGATAAAACTTGACAAAAATTATTGATAGGCAATTTTAGAAAAAATCTATAGATTAATGTTCCTTCTGCTTTAAATGCTTAAATGAATAATGAATTCTCTGTCTCTTCTGCCTTATCTAGCCTGTTTTCCATGTCATGGGCTTCTCAGTCACTGGGAGGGTTTTGAATGGCCCAGAGGGAGAGGGTGTTTCAGATGCCATTGTCATACTGAATAATCAAATCAAAGGTGAGTGATGAATGTTGGGATCCAACGTTTCAATCAGATGAATAAAACAGAACTTATAAATGAAAAGGAAAGTTATTTCTAACTTGCTATATGAAAACATGGAAAAACTTACATGATTGTAATTTTCTTGATTTGTACAGAATATATATGCATCTGCACAGTGTTGATGTGCTTAGTTTCTTTTTCCTTGTGTTACAGTGAAAACAAAAGGTGATGGCTCTTTCCGCCTGGAGAACATAACCACAGGAACATACACAATTCATGCTCAGAAGGAGCACCTTTATTTTGATCCTATTACTGTCAAAATAGCACCTAATACTCCTCAGCTGGCTGACATCATAGCCACAGGGTAAGAGTGCGATTCTCTTCAGTGGAAAATACTAGGACAAATAGTCTTATATTTGGAAAATTCTTAATATAGAAATAGGAGATTTTGAAGGCGCTTTTTTCCTTAAGTGATCTGCATTGAATTTTGCTTTAGGTAGATGTGGAAAGAATTAAGGATGACCTTCAGTTTTGAACATTAACCTAGTTTTTCTGAAAAAGCAGTCATTTGTTGGGTGCTAAATTATTTTGCTGCAGAAATTTTTGCTGTGACATTGAATGTAAATTGGTGCTTCTGTAATTGGAGAACCATTTTATAATCCCTTTAAGTAACTGTCAAGGATAGAATTTTGGTCAATGTTTATTTAACCTTTGTGTTCTTTTAATTGAGAAACATTATAAGATGTTTTTATTGCGCTTCATTCTGCTTTCTCATTAGGCAGCTACGTAGTTGTGCTATCCCATAATTGATCTTAAATACCACAGTATATAAAGGATTTGTGATTTTTGTTAACATGGGGAACTCCTGGTGTGGGGTATCAACAGAGATTGTAATTTGTTCAGGGCCACAAGGCTAATAATACATGCCAGAAGCAGGATTTGATCCCAGGTTGCCCAGCACTTTATTGATGAGACTGTCTTTTGGACATAAATAATAATTTGAAAAGCAGTCAGCTGTAAGTTTAAAGAACTCTTATAAAAAGGTTACCTACTTATGGACTATATAGTATATATCTATTCTGTATATACCATAAGGGTGCATTTTTCAGGTAAGAGTTCCCTAAGCTTATCTTACTTTCTTCTATTTTGCTGTATTATTTTTTGTTTTTATTCTTAAATTTCCAGTTTTTAAAAAAATCCATTTTTGCCACTCCTAACTTAAGCTTTGACTGCTTGCATTGTTAACTTTTTTGAACTCCAGGCATTTCCAGTTTCTTGGTGTTTTTTTTTTTTTTTTTTGAGGGGGAAGGACAGGGCCAAGGTCACATGGCTAGTAAGTGTTGTGTCTGAGGCAGGGTTTGAACTCAGGTCCTTTTGACTCCAGGGCTGATGCTCTACTCACTGTGTCATCTAGCTGTCCCCCATTTCCAGTTTCTTTAGCGAAAAGTGGCAGTTTAAAAAACTACTTGCTTCCGCACTCTGGATTTGTCCAGGTCCAGACCGCTTTATCCTAATGATGAAATACCATAGAACCATATCTCCTTATTTTCTTTTGCCTCTGACTTCTCTTTTAGCATGTTATGTTTTGCAATGCTGTGTTTCAGGCATGATGTCCTTGCCTGAAATTCACTTGTAAGATTTTGGGAGATTTGTAAAATTGCTAAAAATCAAAATGGAATTTTCTGGAATTCTTTACCAGTGAGTGAGAAAATTAGTGTTCACTAATTTGTTTTCTTGTCTTTGACCAAATGTGGGGGTAGTAGTTCTGGGTCTGTGATTTTAGCTATATGAGGAAGTTGTGGTAAAAAAAACTCCCTCTATCACTGCAGGTCAGCAAATGCTTTGCCTTATATGATTGTGCCTTCTCAAGGTGCCCTAGGCAGCTTTCTAAGGCATTTAAAGCCCTTCACAGGATCTGTCTCCTTTCTACCTTTCCAGTCTTATACATTTCTCCCCTCAGGGCACTTTGTGATTCAGTTGAATTGGCTGGCCTGCATAGAATACTCTCCTTCCTCTCCTTCCCCTCCCAGTTTTCCTGGCTTTCTTCCTTTAGGATTTAGCTCGAATTTCACTTTCTGCAGGAAACCCCCCTCTTACCTTCCTCTTACCTCCCCAGTCCAATATCTTCTCTGGGATTACTTTCCATCTATATATCTGTTTTATAGATACCTAGTTATTTGCATGTTAGAGAATATATTTTTACCTTCTTTGTACCCTAACATTTAGCACAATGCCTGGTGCATCAGAGTATTAATGAATGTTTGTTAACTGGCTTTTTGACTTTGAGACTTTTCTTTCCTGATTGGCTTCCTACCTCTGTGATCATTCCTTTTTAGTGTCCTTTACTAGTTCTTCCTTCCCTTAAACAAGGACCTTTTCTCTGTCTTTCATATACTACCTTCATCTACTTTCATTACTTCCTATGTCATCTCACTTCCAAGTCTGTCTAGTCTTTTCCTCTTAGAGAGCTCCAGTCCTTTATTTCCAAAGTTGACTGGATATATCCTTCTGGTTGTTCTTCTGGTGTTTATACTTAGTACATGCCAAATTGAATGAACTGTTTCACTTTTCCCCTCTTTTTGGCTTCATTGTTTCTGTCAATGGTAATATCATTCTCACAGTTACCCAGGGTTTAGTCCCTAATTATCTCCCTAATTCACTATAGTTTTATTCTCTCTCCTCTTCCCCTTTTACCTCTTTCCTTAAATTGGTGACAGTTTCCAGTATCCTTTTACTCAATTCTTTTCACTGCAGCCTAGGTAATATTTTACTGTATAAGTCTGAGTACATAATTTTCTTTAAAAACAAAACCAAACTTCAGTGACTCACCATTGGTAAAATACAGATTGCTTTTTTTTTTGTCATTCAAGAGTATTCATAATTAGCTCTGTCTACATTTCCTTTTCTGTCAGACTTGGTCAGGAAATTTAGTTCTTTCAGTTTGTAAAATGAAGGGTTTGGACCAGTTGTTTCCTTCTTGCTAAGATATGTTCCCTTCTTGTTCAGAACCTATAATTCTGTGGGACTTCAATTTGAGTCCTAGTTCTGTCATTTACTAGCTAATCTTTCTCTCTCTTAGTTTCAGTTTGTTCACCTGCAAAATAGAGTAATACCAATTGTCGTGTTATAAATGTGAGTTTGTGACTATATCTGTTGCTAAAGAGTCATTCTTGCAAGTAAAATAAATATTAATAAGTTTTGCATATTTATGTATAGATTCTGTGGGTGGTGTTCCAAGAAACAACAAATTTTGTAAGCAGAGTAAGTTCTTAAATTTGCAATTTCAACTTGGCATTCTGTGTAGTGCTCTTAACTTTGCTTGGAGATTGGAATGCTGTGTTATTTAAATATTATTCAATTATATCCCCTTGTGTTTTCCAGTGTTTGACTATTTCCTATAGGTTATGGTTCTTTGTACATACAGTACTACTAAATTTACTACTTATTCATTATTAACTAATTTTTTAGACATGCATAATAATGTGTTGTAGTGCCAACATGATATTCACTGCATAGATGGCAACTATGAATATGCAGGCACAGTTCTGAATCACAAACTATAATAGACTCTCCATATAGAAGACAGAAGCAAAACATTTATTCAGACACCAGAAAGCCAAATTCAGACACCAGAAAACTGAATCCATCATGGCAGCAAAGAAGTTAATATATATTATCACTGTAGGAAGCAACATCGTCCCAAAGCCTTTCCACAAACACAAGCCTAGCTATCTCCTTGCCTTGTGTCCTTTCTCCTCCCTCTGTTCCAATTGCTCTGACTCCCAATTTCTCTCAACTCTGCTCCACCAGTTCAGCAAACTCCTCCCACCACAGGCTCCATGTGATTACATTTGGCCTATTATGGGGCAGGGAAGATCTTTAAATTCCCTTAGGCCTATTAAGGGGCAGAGAAAGTCTTCAGATTCCTATTCCCATTACATGAGTATAGAGTATACAGCATGTTGGAAGTATTTTAAGAAAAGTAAATTCATTCTGCTCTTTTCAAGAGATGTTTGAAATCGTTATTATGATATATTGGTTTATAATAATAAGCCATGCATTTATTATATCTTTTTTAATAGAAAACCTCTGAAACTGTTAATATGACCTTATCACAGAAAGATGGTTAGCTGTTTATTATTATGGTTATTTATTATTTAAAAACACAAAACACTATGAAAAATACAGAATAATTTATGTTTTAGGGAATTCTTGAGCATTTTCATTTCTCATTCTCAAATCGTGAAGGAATTTTCAAACATTAGTAATATTTATGCTATGTAGCTCACAATGTGGTTGTGATATTGAAATGAGATTTTATATTTAAATTGTTTAAATATAATTGTGCTATAGAAGGTATTATTTTGCACTTTATATGTAGCTTGGACTTTAGGCATTAAGCAACATTGTCATGACCTCTCTGCCTGCATTCAGAATCTTAAGTTGCATTTTAAGAGACAAACTGTTTAGGACTAGTAGGATAATTGTTTCACAATATCTGCTCTTCACCATATCTCATTCATATCAGACTTCATCTAGAATTTTGTGGTAATACTGACTGCAACTGAGAAGTTAAGCAATGTCTAGGAAAAGGCAAATGGGGTGGGAGGACAACCTCAAGATTATGACACGTGAGATCTGGTTGAAATAAATGGGGATATTTAGTCTGGAGAAGAAAAGACATGGAGATTATCAGTATCATTACATATTTGAAAGTGGGTCTGGACTTGCACCAGAGGGTAGAACCAGGAACTGGGTGAAAGTTGAAAAGACACAGATTTAGGCCTGAAGGGAAACTTCCTTACAATTAGATCTGGCTTCTTCCCTTAAGCTTTCCTTAGTTCTACCTATCTACGTAGAGAGGGGTAGAGAGGGGTGGTAGAGAGGGGTAGAGAGGGGTGGTGCGTAGAGTTTAGTGACTTGGGGCAGAGTTCCAAATCACTTTCCAGAATGGCTACATCAGTGCTTCATTGTTTCTCTCTTCACACTTGCATTTTAAGTTGTAACACAGTTACTTTTATGTAGTTTATCTCCTTAATTGAAAATTTGCTGAGTTAGGGATAATGTTGTTTTTCATTGTTCATTTAATTCAGTGTTTATTAAGGTACTGCTTGGTACTGGTACTACAAGTGTCAAACTTAAACATCTCTCCAGGAACCTTGGCATATAGTATGTACAGAAATGTAGATATATGGTATAGTTTGAGGGGGGAAAAACTAACTATTGGGGGCTTTGGAATTTCTTCACAGAGATTGTGATTCCCCTGGTCTTTATATTCTAAGTGTCTTATATTTTGCTGGTAATAAGCATATGGGGAGGGACTTAAGCTTGAGAGGTTCTGGCTGGCTTTCTCTGCATAGATGGGGTAAAAGAAGTCACTTCTTATAGTGACTTAAGGTCTGCTGGGCCTCCAGGTAGAATTGGGCACCCTCCTGCGGTCCCAGAGGTGATGGAACATCTGCTTTCCCAACCAGTAAAATCTTGTGGGTTTTTATAGGATTCTTACCTGGATCAAGCAGGGCCTGGCATTTGGGGACGGGAGCTCAGAGCTCAGACCTGGGAACTGGTGTTGATTCATGTTAGTGGAGGGCTGGAATCTGGCTTTAGGTCATTACAGTTCTTACTGTAACAAGGGGACTTGGCTTTCCTGGGGTTTCTTCATGTAAAGAATTTGGAGGATACTGAATTTCCATATAGTGCTTCTGCTTTAGAAATGCCACAAATAGTGTAGCTGCTACTGGATCCTCAGTTGTGTTAAGACAGCAGTTTCCTGGTGGCAGCTCCCTTTATTCTGACACAGTTCAGACAAAAAACCTGTTAACTTCCTTTGCTCCCAACTTCCCTACAGGTTTCCCTGGGGAAGCTTCTTCCCTCCAGGAAACCTTATTGGTCCAAGTTTTTCTGATGAAGAACCTCTCTGCCTGGGGTCAGTAAAAAGCCCAGCCTATGTGAGCAGTGCATTTCTTAACTTGGGTGCCCAAGACTATACATGTTTCTTTATGTCCTGATGACTGACTGGCCAGACATGTTTCCTGACGGGAGATGAGGGAGCCCATGTCCAGAGGAGCTAAAGGTCTATTGTATCCTTGCTATCTTAGGGCAGAGAACACTTCCTCCTTTGTTAAATGTTCAGTGACTCATGAATGCCTCATTTTGTCCCAACATTGAATCTGAACTAAGGGAGTCCTGATTTTAGAGTTGTTCCTGCAATACCAGTGTTGCTCAGTTTTTCCCATGTTACCTTATAAATAAATCATAGGATGTAACTTTTTTGGGCATGTTTGTCTCCCTTTCGATGCTTGTATATGTTATTGATTATTAATGATAATATGTGTATAGGAGTGTGTAAAACTTTCAACCCATGTGTAAGTATCAGCTATGTAAGTACTTTTATTATGCCTTAAATTTGACACTGTATGGTATATGTTTCTCTTCATCTCTTCTCCACCTCCAAATCCCAAATGCTGAACATTACTGGTTGTTATACCTTCAGTATGAATAATGTGTCTTGGTACACATAGGTTGTCATTTATTGAGCATCTACTGTGTGCAGAGTCCTTTGTTAGGTGATCTGGGAGTTGCCAAGTTAAATAAGACATGAAACTTTTCCTTGAGGAGTTCACAAACTTAGCTGTAGGAGAGACAAAAGAAAAGTCCTTTGGTACTTACTTTGGAGGGTGACAAGAAGACTTCTGATATGGTGATTTCTTAGAGTGAATGGTATTTGGGTTGGCATTAAAGGGTGAGCATGATTTCAGTAGACAAAGATAATGGTGGAAGAGTGTTCCAGCAGGAAGGAAAAGAAAGAAAAAGGGTGCAATGGTTGAAAAGTACATGATGTATTTGGGGAAAAGCAAGTGTCCCAAATTGGCTAGAATATAAGGTATGAAAGAGTATAAGGAGATAAGATCAGAAAGGTAGGTTTCATTCAGATTATGGAGGGCCTTGAATACCATATCATGAAGTTTTAGTTTTATTGAGTAGATAAGGTAGGAAAAGTGTTTGAGTAGGATATCGATATCAAATTAGAATTTCCTTATGCCTTCAGATATATTATATTGAGTTATAATGCAGATGGACTCACCTTTTCTTCCTCAACATAGATAGATATATTGTCTTTAGTATCTTAGAGACCTAGAGTATTGAAGCATTATAGATGAACAAGTGACTGTTTGCTTCTCCCTCCCTAGAAAGCGGGGTTTCTTTTGTTTTATGACTATTTCTCCTGTATTATCAAGAGTATCTGCTGCTTTCAGTTATCATCACTACTAATTAATTGCTGACCCTACTGATCTCTGCCGTTCTAATCCCTCTTTTTCACTTCTTTTCTCTTGCCCATTACTTCTCCTTCCTTCATAACTTAAAAAAAAAAAAAGTCTAACCTTTTGTAGAAATCTTGCTAATTAGAATATTTCTTTCCTTCCACAAGAAGAATTGGCTAGTCTCAGATTGTGGGACCTTTGATGCTTCTTGGCTATGTTTATTGGAGGATATGTATGGGCTGCTGCTTCTTTATCAAATATTTTTTGGGGGTAGGAATGAATGGAATTAGAATTCATTACTGTGTTTCCTCTCTGAAGACTGGTGTCCAAATAGACAAATTTGTTTCTTTTCCAGTTGTCAAAAGATGCTGCTGATACACAAGTTTAGGATAAACCCCGAGGTTTTAAGCTGAAGTTTGTGAAAAAGCCCTTGATTTCCTTTGGAGAAATATACTACCTTTTGCCACTTGGGTTGCTATTATTTCTTTTGAAGTTTTGATTTGTTGATAGAATTACTAATATTGAATCTGCCTTTAAAGGAAATCTAAGCATTATGTCATGCTTCTAAAGCTGGAGATTTCCTCAGAAAGGGATAGATTTTGTGATTTGATGTGATCCCCTCTCTCCCCAACTAAATTCGAATATTGGAATGAATGGCTTTTTTTTTTTTTTGGGCAGGTTCAGTGTCTGTGGTTACATATCTATAACTCGCTTTCCTGATACAATCAAGCAGATCAATAAATACAAAGTTGTCATGACATCTCAGGGCAGGGAAAAATCTTTGATCACAGCAGAGACTGACTCACGTGGAGAATTTTGTTTTAAAGCAAAATCAGGGAACTATAAAGTCCAGGTAAGATGAGAGAATTTTAGTCTTACTTAAATAGAATAGAGGAAACTTCAAGTTTTTTTTAAGTACAAGTTAAGACTAAATTCGGGATAAGATCCTAGTTTTGGGGGAAGTCTTCTTAATGAACTTTTTAATGCCTTTACCTTCTAGCTTCTCAAAGGTGATTTCCTACATTTTTATTTCTAGTACATCATGAGGTTCATCATGATTTAATGTGTATTCTGATATTCCCTTAAATGTTTTCTCAATTGACAGCCAGTCCACAAAGTATTATTTTTTTTTACTCCCTATATAAAGTGGATTTCTAGCTGTTATCAGACCATTTCTCTCAAAACTGGAACCATTGGCAATCTATAGGAGAGCATAAAGAGAAATAGATATTGTTCTTTAAAGAAGAGTAATTTTATTGTGTGATCTTTTTCATGAGTTAAAAATAGCTAAACATTGCTACCTTATTTATTTTTTTGCTTATTTTAAGAAGTACTCAAAAAGAAAAGGACAGTAGAAATAGAAATATTCCAAATAGGATTCAGCCATATGATGTTAAAATTCCCTGGTTTGCATTTAGTGTTAGTGACTATTGACTATTTTGAGGGTGGAGACATGAAATTTAATGTTTTTCAGGTAAGTAGGATGAGTTGTGATAGTGAACATGCTTCTGTCATTGAAGTTAGTACTCATTTAAGATCACAGACTAATATAGGTTGTTTGTGAACATGGTTGTGAATGTCATCAGATTTCTTGAATATTTGTCATTTAAAATCTATATTATGCTGGGCACAAACAAGTGTAATTTGTGATAGATAAATTGCAATTTTATAATGTCATTCTGTGTATTTATGTAGGTAGTTGTTCCTGAGGCAGAAACCAGAGCAGGACTTTCTTTGAAACCCAAAATGTTTCCTGTTGTTGTTACCAGCAGGCCAGTGATGGATGTGACCTTTTTTCAGTTTTTGGCCTCAGTTTCAGGGAAAGTCTCTTGTTTGGGTAAGTTGTGAATTGAGAGCACAAACAGATAATTATGAAAAAGCAAAAGGGGCATGCTAGTGAAATTCTCTTCATATGGGGAAATATTTTACTGGTCAGCCAAATATAATAGTGTTCTTGACAGCACCTTAATTATAAGTACAAGACAATGGGGCCTTTGCCCTTGGATGCTGAAATATAAAGGTCACTATTAGGACATATTCTACTATCTTAGAAACAACTTGGCTTAGCACTTAGTTAGCAAGTTAGTTAAAATAGGAAGATATCAAATGGCAAGTGCTTCCTCTCTCAGGCCATTACCCAAGTATAGGATTTACCTTGTGCTCCCTACTCCTGAATTTATCTTAGTTCATTTTGAGGTTGTGATTCATGAAAGTGTCTTAGGCTCAGATTGTGAAATTGGCAATGAAAAATACTAGTTCTGTCTGTGGTTCCTAGAGAGGATTTATGATGTCATATTTTTCTTAATATATTTTGAATAAAGGCTAGTAGTAATCCCATTAGAATAATTCTCCAAGGCATTTGTTCTCATCACCTTTGGCTCCCAGGGTGTATTGAGGTTATTGACTCTGTCTTAATTCTGCAGAGAAGCTGTCTAATTTATAACAGAGCATGGGTTGTGGTTTCCTTTGGGATTTCATTGTCTTACTCTCATAGTCCTTCACTAATGTGGCTTTTATTAGTATTTTGGTTCTAGTGACTTGTGTGCTAGGTGAACAGAATGTACTAAAGAAAATCTTAAACTAATTTCTTTTAAAGAATTAAATTGTCATAAGTAATAGAGTAGAAATTTGAGGAGAGAAATAAATGCTTTGGATTTTTGAAGCTTTAGCCTTTTGGGGCTTTCTACCATACTTGACTTCCTTTTTTTTTTTTTTTTGGTAGATACCTGTGGTGACTTGCTGGTGACTTTACAGTCCATAAGCCGTCAGGGGGAGAAGCGTAGTCTACAATTATCTGGAAAGGTTAACTCCATGACTTTTATTTTTGATAATGTGCTTCCCGGCAGATATAAAAGTAAGATGCATTTGAACTTTGTTAGGTTTTTCTAATAAACCTCTTATTTCCTGCCAGTCTTATTCTTTTAAAAGTTTTGTTTGGCCTTTTAAAATATATAATACTCAAAAGCCAGTTTGAGCTTAATACCTTTACTTAATTCTTTCTTGTCCTTTTGTGCTGCATATATAATACATTATTAGGCATTAAAGAAAATGTTGTCATGGCATGAACTAGTTGCCATCCTTATGTGGGATAATATATTCTTTTTTTTTTTTTTTTGGAGGGCAATTGGGGTTAAGTGACTTGCCCAAGGTCACATGGCTAGTAAGTGTTAACTGTCTGAGGCCAGATTTGACTCCAGGGCCAGTGCTCCATTCACTGTGCCACCTAGCTACCGGGGATATTATATTCTTTACCTTTTGATAAGTCTGAACTTCATGCCATTCCATTTCCAAATAGTAGAGAAACAGTGGTAAAATAGTTTCATTGTTATGTAAACATTAGTTTTATCTTACTGCATTTTGTTAATGAAATAACATTGGCTGCTTGTACTTTTACTTTTTCAGAATATTATATTCTTATTGTAGTGACAGTGTCCTGAAGAACTATAGGGCTTATTTTCCATTTTTATTAACTTCTCAGATCTGTGATTTCATTGATTCACTCTCCACAGATGCAGATCATGTCCCTTCTATGTATTTGTTAATGACTTTCTAGGTGACAAATCAGAAGAGATTTATCAACATTAAGTCCAAAATCCTTATGTCAATGACCAAAGTTTCATGGGTTGCCAAGCCTAAAGTAACCCATCACCTCGTAGCTAGTTTCTCTGAACTTACCTAGTCTGCTTCTTGTACATTATTCTATTGCTGGGCTCATACTTCGAAAACTTTTTGACTTGATAGGTGCTTCTAGTGTTTGTACTCCACTGGCATAGCATTTGTGCTTGGACTGTCTCGAGGTATAGTAGGCTCCCCCTCACATGAAGTGCTCAGGTGGGTACATGAAGATAACCACTGGGGCATGATGTTATAACTATGCATTGTAGTATATAAGTTCAGATGTCTTCCACTTCTGAGATTATCTAATTTTTTACAAGCCAGTACTATTTCCATACCTTAATGAGGCACATAAGTAGGATTTTAGTATAATTTAATTAAAATTTATTGAAATTTTTTCTTACAGCCCGATTTTTTTTTTTTTCAGCCAGGGCAGGTCTGATTTATTTCTTGCTCATTTTAAGGACAGAAGATCATTATCTTTTTTTTTCATTTTCCAAGAGTTACAAATTCTTGGGAAGAAAGATACTTTATTAATGCTATATATGGGATTGACTGCCATGCTTTTTTCCCCCCCAGTAAGTATTATGCATGAGGATTGGTGCTGGAAGAATAAAAGCCTAGAGGTGGAAGTTACAGAAGAGGATGCATCAGGGATTGAATTTAGGCAGACTGGCTATATGCTAAGATGTTCGCTTTCTCATGCTATTACCCTGGTATGTATGGGATGTGGGAGATAGTCTCATTTAGAGTGGGAAGAGCAATAGGCTACTGTTGCTAAGAATTTTGTTACTTTGGACAAATTACATTGTCTCAATTTCATTGTCATTTTACTTACCTTTCATAGGTATTTTGAGAAATGACAATTAGGAAGCAGCTTAACTTCTTTTGAGGAAAGATATCCATATTAATTTCATATGTAACTACTTAAATTAACCAGAGTTAACTCCTCAGTTTTGGGAGGTAAAATGTTTTTGAAGGTGACTAGATGAGAAGCAGGTCAAGGGGCAGCTAGGTGACACAGTGGATAGAGCACTGGAATCAGGAGGACCAGAGTTCAAATGTGACTTCAGACACTTAACTAGCTGTGTGACCCTGGGCAAGTCAGTTGCCCCAGTTGATTCCAAAAAAAATTAAGAAAAGAAAAGCAGATTAATAATTTTAATTCTTTAAAACTCTGAACCATTTTATTTGTTCTTAAAAGGTTGAAAAAGATTGTTAGAAATTAATTTCTTTCCATAAGAATGGACCCATTTTTTACCTTACAAACACATTCAAGTTATTAGTAGTATTAGCTGTAGTAAATTTAATTCCGTGTTCATTGTTCCTTTTGTGTAGAACAAAGCAGTGGTACTTTTTCCTTTGATGACCTACGTTCTGGAGTAATGGACATTGGCAGATCTGACCCCAACTAGGAGAATAACTGTTTGTGAAGCTCAGATTGTTCCAAATTAATTAGCTTTAACATTTTTTGACAACAGTAGGTGTCAGGTACCTGAAACATGAAAATAATAAATAACTGGTTATACAACACATTGCAGAAGTTAGGATTGGAAACTAGGATTCTTAATTCTTGTATGTTTTTCTAACAACTTAGCTATACACTCAAAAGTAGGTATAATGATAGAAATTAGTAATAGTAATTATTATCTAGCTAATACGGAATGATATAGGTGCACAAGAAAAGAGATTATGTTTTTGTGGGAGTCTATGTAGGTGTTAAATTTAGGTTTGACTCATAAGTTCTTTAGTGATAAATAGACATAATATAGACATGTATCAGGTTTTGAACATAAAGGGTCTCCCTTTCTATGTAAGCATTACCAGTTGTCCCTCTATTTCCTGGTAAATCATTGTGTTGTCTTTGGTCGCTTAGGAATTCTATCAGGATGGAAATGGACCTGAGAATGTGGGAATTTATAACCTTTCCAAAGGAGTGAACCGATTCTGTCTATCAAAGCCTGGTAAGTTTAGAACAATTAAATTTCTAGTTAGAATGATTGAAATTCACCAGAGAGTGGTCTTAAAGGCAGCTTTCTTTCTTTCTTTTTTTATTTACATTTTAACTATCAGTTTTCAGTGAGAATTTTTCTGTTTTCTTCATGGAAGGAGCAGTTGCTTAAATGAATTAAATTAGATCTTTCACACTGGACCCTTTTATTTACATAAAAATAGTACCACATGTTTAAATGATCATAGTTTTTATTGAGTAGATGTATCATTCCTTCTAAAGGTTAACTGAATTGGTAGTTGACTGGCTGACTGGTCAGTGTGGTAAGAATAGTAATTTTGGTTAATCTTATTTTAGGTTCAGGAATTAGTAACCAGGAAATTGGTTCTTGATTGGTTCAGGCAAGAAAGTTGCCAGATGTTTTCATCCTCCTAAAATTGTTTTTTATTCTGCTTCTAAGTCAGGAATTATACTGCTAAATTTTACAGACCAGTATTGCAAAATTATTTTCTATGACTGTGCTTACTGTAAAATTGAATGCATATTTCTAGGATAGAAAATCTTTGCAAAAGATTACAAATTTTTCTTTGGAAGCTGAGAAAAGAATTTTTAAAAGTTAAAATTTGTTTTCAAGCATTTTGTAATAGAAACCAACTTTTTGGTTCTTTTGTTGCATTTCTAGAACTGTTTTTATACTAGGTTAAGTTGATAAGTTATAGAAAATCGAAAGTATATTACTGAACTATTTAAGTGATTTGTCATTGGGAATACTAGTTAGATAGTGGGGAAGATATTTAGTTGGCATTTCTAATTCTTTTGTCAAATCTATAATATGTTGCAAGTTAGAGATGCTTATTCTTGATTAAATATGCTGACTCAGAAGTAGACTTATTTCTGAAAGTGAATTTTTCTTTGTTTTCAAAGGTGTGTACAAAGTGACCCCACGATCTTGTCACCGGTTTGAACATGGTTATTATACTTATGACACGTAAGCTTAACTTGATTGTAGAATATTTTTCTTTACAGGCATTTTTTTTTAAAGAGAAAAACATACTTAATCTGCAACGTGAATCTGTTAGCTCTGTCTGTTTCATCCTGAGTCCTTAGGAACTGTGATTGAGCATTGTGTTGATCAGAGTTGTTAAATCTTTTTTTTTTTTTTTTGGAGGGCAATTGGGGTTAAGTAACTGTCCAAGGTCACAGGGCTAGGTTTTTGTTTGTGTGCGTTAAGTGTCTGAGGCCGGATCCGAACTCAGGTCCTTCTGACTCCAGGGCCGGCGCTCTACTCACTGCGCCACCTAGCTGCCCCTAGAGTTGTTAAATCTTCCAAAGTTGATTGCTGTTGTTCAGCTGTTTTTCAGTTGTGTCTGACTCCTTGTGATCCCATTTGGGGTTTTCTTGGCAAAGATACTGGAATGGTTTGCCATTTCCATCTCCAGATGAGGAAACTGAGGCAAATGAAAGATTTGCCCAGAATCATAGAGCTAGTAAATGTCTGAGGCCACATTTGAATGCATGAAGATGAATCATACTGATTTTGGGCCCAGCACTCTATCCAGTGTACTACCTAGCTGCTTTCCAAGTTGATTATATCTCTACAGTACTGCTATTATTGTGCAACTTCTTCTGTTTTTTTCTTCACTTTTTATCAGTTCATAAAGTCTTTCCAGGTTTTTCTGAAACCATTCCCTTTATCACTTCTTAAAGCATAGTAGTATTTTGTCACATTCACATAGTATAACTTGTTCCCCAGTTGATGGATATCTCCCTAGTTTTCAATTCTTTGCCACTGCAGAAAGAGTTGGTGTAAATATTTTTGTATGTATGTCCTTTATTTCTTTTTTTAAAATCTATTTGGCATGTAGACCTAGTAGCACTACTGCTAGCTTAAAGGGTATGCATAGTTTAATAGCCTTTGAGAATAGATATATAATAATAATTTGTTATTGTAATTGTGTTACATTATATCATAATAATTACACAATATATTATATTAATTTTTATAATTATGTAATAATAACAATAGTTTCCCAGAAGAATTGAACTAGTTCACAGTTCTGTCAACAGTGTATCAATGTACCTGGTTTCCCAGAGCCCCTCCAGCATTGTTGTTTTCTTTTTTTGTCAGCTTTATCTCTCTGATGGGTATGAGGTGGTATCTCACAGATGTTTTAATTTCCACTTCTCCAATTATTAGTGATTTAGAGCGTTTTTTCATTATGGCTATTGATAGCTTGAATTTCGTTCTCTGAAAATTACCTATTTATTTCCTTGGACCATTTATCAATTGAGGAATTATTCTTCTTCTTGTAAAATTTTAGAAATGAGACCCTTATCAGAGCAATGTACAAGCATATCTTAAGAAGATAATGCATAGTGGTTCTCAGTTTTACATTTTGCTTTTTTTTTTTGGAGGGCAATTGGGGTTAAGTAACTTGCCCAGGATCACACGTCTGGGTTTTTTTTTTGTGTGGGGGTTAAATGTCTGAGGCTGGATCTGAACTCAGGTCCTTCTGACTCCAGGGCCAGCACTCTACTCACTGTGCCATGTAGCCGCCCCTCAGTTTACATTTTGAATAGAAGAAATTGTTTTCAGTAGGGAGACTTTAAATCATGTCAGAATTTTTCTGACAGATTGTGAGACATTAATGTATATTACTGAGAAAATATCTGATGAATCTTTCTTGGAGTTTAAGAGAATGGTAGAAAAGTATGCAGGGTATGGCTTAAATGCAGGCTTTTTTGAGTCTGTTCAGTTCAAAACTCATTGGATAAGATTTATTTAATTATTTTGTGTACTTTCAGGTTGTTTTTGTGGTTTTTTTGGGGGGTGTTTTGACATTAAAAGAATTTTTATTGAGAATACTTTTTTTGCATTAGTATTTCATTGAAGAGATATTTTATTTCAAAACAAAATAGGCCAACAAGATAAGAAAGAACAATGAAGAAGGATTACTGGAAATGTGTTAGTCCTTAGGGAGTTACTAGGTGTTACCATTCGGTTCAGCTTTTCTTTTTGGTTTACAGGTCTTCACCCAGTATCCTGACACTTACAGCCATTAGGCACCATGTTCTTGGAACTATCACCACTGACAAACTATTGGATGTTACTGTGACCATTAAGTAAGGCTAATGTGGAGTTCAGTGGTTGGGAGAGGGGAAACTGAGGAGCCTCATTTATAGAATTTTGAAGCAGAAGGGAGCTTTAGAGACAACCCCACAGTAGCATTATTTTATAAATGACAAAAGTAATGCCTAGAGAACTTTAAGGCTTACTTCCTCAAGTTACAAGTAGCTAGTGGCATATTAGAACCCAAGTTTCTACCTTCCATATCCTTTGTTCTACTACCCCACTTCTCTTAAATGGCATTTTTTCAGCATTTAAGACAAGTCATTTCTGTCTTACGTTTCATCTTGAACGCTACACATTTGAACACACACAATTACACAGTGTTTTCATTCATCTTAGTTCAGGTTTTAGGGCAGCCTATCCTTTTAATTTTCCTTCCTTCAAACTTTTTCTTTTAAAGCTTGTGTAATAGAAATGAAGCCTCCTGGCTAAGGAAAGTTTTTGAAAACAAAACTTATAATTCAGGTTATGTCCACCCATCTGTGTTATTCAAAGGGAATGCTGATTTATTGGTATTGATATGCAGTCAGTGTTGTACATCCGATCCCTTAATTTTCTAGAGAATTTAAAGGCAATGAATCTTTGTCAAATGAAGTTTAAATATAATAATTATTTTTGTCTTCTTTGGAAGCCCATTTTTGGCTAATACTTTATTATTTCTTCTCCATAGTAGTAGTAGCAGCAGCAGCAATAGCAGTAGCTTTTTTACTCATTTTCACTCCTTTAAAATAGCATTTGTATGCCCTCTTCTTTCAGAAGAGAAAGGTTAAAGTCATACTAGGATGGAAGCAATATAGTATCATGGTATAATTAAAAATGGATAGATTTCAGTTAATAATAAATATAGTCTAGGCATAGCAGTCACTAATATATTTAGCATTTTTTCTATGAAAAAATACAATAGAATTTTAGAGTTGGTCTATCCTGTACTAAACAAGAATCCTTTTTTCGCTTTTTGGAGGGCAATTTGGGTTAAGTAACTTGCCCAAGGTCACACGGCTAGGTTTTTGTTTGTGTGTGTTGAGTGTCTGAGGCCTGATCCGAACTCAGGTCCTTCTGACTCCAGGGCCGGCACTCTACTCACTCTTCTCACCTAGCCGTCCATCAAGAATCCTTTCTGTAAGATTATCTGTGATTATCCATTCTCTGCTTGAAGACCTACAATGAGGAGGCAGCCCATTCATTTTGCTTTGAGGTAGTTCTGTTTATTAGGAAGTTACTTTCCTGTCTTTCTAATCCACATTCTTAGAAAAAGCTGTCTGCATTCATCCCCTCCATTTTTCTTTCCTTCTCAATTTTGCAATCTGGTTTCTGACCTCATTATTCAGTTGAAGCTACTTCCCATCAGCTTTACTCAGTCCTTCTAAGCTTTTCTGTTCCATTACTTTCCAGACTCCTTGATGTTTCTTCTCCATAGGATTCTGTGAAAATTCTTTTTCATGATTTTTCTTTTACCCTACTGCTTCTTTCCAGTTTCCTTTGCTAAATCAGAATCCAGGTCACTTTTCCTAGCTGTGTGTGTACTTCAAGGCCCTGCCTGGGGCCCTTTCTCTCTGTTCTCTTTTGGTGACATCGTCAGCTCATAGGGGGTTAATTATCATCTCTGCAGATGACTTCTGGATCTCTATATATCCAGTCTTTGTCGGTTTCCTAAGGTCTAGTCCTGACTGCCAATTGGACATTTCAAATTCAGTGTCCACTTAAAAGTCAACATTTCCAAAAGAGAATTTAATATCTTTCCCACCTAACCCACCATTTCCCCAATTTCTTCTTTTTGTTCACCACCATCCTGCTGGTCACTCAAGTTTATAATCTCAGTGTCATCCCTAACTGCACACTCATTTACCCAACATATTCAGTCAGTTGCTGGATTATGTTTTTTTACCTTAAGATCACAGTATCTCCTGCCTCCTTGCTTTTCGTAGCTATCACCTTTCACCTGAACAATCATGATAATCTGAATTGTTTTCCTGGCTACAATTTTCCACTCCAATTTCCCCACAGCTGCCAAGATGATTATCCCCAGGTTTGACTATATCATTCCCAACTCTGCTTCAGTGATTCCCTCCTACTTCTTGGTAACCAATTTGTTGGGCTTTACAACCTGCCCCCAATTTTCCTTTCTAGCCTTTTTGTGCATTACGCTTCATATACACTACAGTCCAGCCAAACTGTCTTCTTACTGTTCTTCACACACCTGACTTCATTTGCTGTCTTGATGTCTTTGTGCTGGCTGTCCCTAATGTCTGCAATTCATTCTTTCCTTACCTCTTCCTCTCAGAATTCCTAGTCTCCCCCAAAGCTTAATTCAAGGGCTGCCTTTTACATAATGTCTTTCCTGATTCCCCTTGTCCATCCAGCTGATAGTCACTTCCCTCAAAAATTATCTTTTTTATATTTTGTATCTGCATTGTATATTTTGATGTATGCCAATTATTCGCCCAGGCTAGATTATAAGCTTCTTGAGTATAGGGACTATAACCACTTTTCTTTATCTCCCTAGTACCTACCATCGTTCCTGGTGCATAGTAGGTGCTTGATAAATGCTAGTTGATTGAAACCTGCTTTCTTAGTTACAAAACTTGTTGGCCACCCTCTGCTTCCTACTTAAGAATTTAAATTTCTAGAAGCAAGGTCCCCAAGCAATTTGCTGGTAAGAGAGATTAAATCACTCAGTATGGGTCCTATTCCCTTTCTTTTTTCCAGGTCCTCAATTGACAGTGAACCTGCCTTGGTTTTAGGGCCCCTAAAGTCTGTGCAGGAGCTCCGTAGGGAACAGCAACTGGCTGAAATTGAGTCTCGAAGGCAGGAAAGAGAGAAGAATGGTCAAGAAGAAGAAGGAAGGACAAAGCCTCCAGTACAAGAGATGGTGGATGACCTTCAGGGTCCTTTTTTATATGATTTCTCTTATTGGGCACGGTGAGTGGTTTTACTCTTGTGTCCCTGTTTTCCTGCTGAAGGGGGGAAGAGAAATGACCAGTGTTAACTCTCTTAATTGTTTTAGATCTGGAGAGAAAATCACTGTTACACCTTCATCTAAAGAACTCCTCTTCTATCCTCCTTCAGTGGAAACAATTGTTAGTGGAGGTAAAATAAAACCCATTGTGCATTTTAGCTGTTAAACAGTGGATATTTTACTTTATGGAAAGGGGTCATTCTTTTTTGAAATAAATTATCCGGTGGTACTAGTGGTAAGAAAAGCTTTAAGAAGCAATGTATATTGTCATTTATGTTCTTAAATTCTCTGGGATATTTTTTTCTTTTGTGGGAGTTAGTACCAAATTTTGTTAAAAATAGAAAGAGAATAAATAATTCTTTTTTATGGAAACCTTCTATTCCTGTCAGAAGTAGTTTCTCTTTGCTTTTTGGGGATCTTATTATTCCTTCATACATTTTTATTCTTTGATATATAAAAGTATAAATTGTTGCTTAGCGTTGTACTCTGGTTAGGAGGCTTTATGTTTTAGTTCTCTAAATGGTTCTTTTCTTTCCATGTGGATCTCAACTTAGCTTTTTTTGGACCTCACTTTTTCTGTTCATTAACTGGGTATGTTAGCAATGTTCTACTTGCCTCAGGTTTAAGAACTGTATAAATCCATCCTTGTTAAATTTGGTTGCTGCATTTCTTAGATATTATAAAAGCATAGAATTATGTTGCTCATCTCTCATTTTATTCCCTTTTAGAAAGCTGCCCTGGAAAACTGATAGAGATCTATGGAAAAGCAGGCCTGTTCTTGGAGGGCCAGATTCACCCAGAGTTAGAAGGGGTTGAAATAATCATTAGTGAAAAGGGAGCCACTTCTCCATTAATAACAGTGTTCACTGATGACAAAGGTAGCTATAGGTAAGCTCCTGAAATGGAAACATTTGCATCTGTACAGTTTTTTTAAACTGCTTTTCTAAAGGACCTAGGAAGCAGAGTTCCCTTGGATTAGGCCATATGGCCTAAATCTCTTCAAGATTAAAAGCAGATCTTTATGTTTTTTTGTCTTTAAGTGTTGGGCCGTTGCACAGTGATCTGGAATACACTGTGACGTCACAGAAGGAAGGATTTGTTTTGACTGCACTTGAGGGAACTATTGGAGATTTCAAAGCTTTTGCCTTGGCAGGAGTAACTTTTGAGGTATTGTTCTGGGTGCTTGGTCTTGAAATTTCATGTTATAAATAAATTGGGTGACTCAACTGATATAGAGTGTATTTGTCAAGTTATTGAATACAGGATGTTCTTATATTAGCAGAGTGGCTAAATCTGGAATGCCATTGAGTTTAGGATATTTTTTGTATATTTTGGAAAGTGTGTCAAGTCTCTAGTTCCTCTGGCTTATAATACCAGATTGTGGTTTATATTGCCATTTTAATTGTTGTTTTGATAAAGTATGGTATTTAAAACAAATCATCCTTTGTTTTGAATCTGGAGATCTCTGAGTGAGGGTGCATTTCTTTTTGTATCTAAAGCTATGAAACAACTATATTATGTTTTATAGCATATGCTTAAGAAAATATCAGATAATCAAATGCATGTGGTCTCATCCATAAAGCAGGTTATAATTTGTCTTTTTGAGTGACTCTTCTCTATGCCTCCCCAAAGTTTGCCCCAGAGTCCACCTAACATGGTAGAGAGTTTCCTCACCTTCTTTTGACATATGGAACACTCTGGCTATTTATCTCTATTCTGTCTTTCTTGTCATATGACCGGTTCATCTTTTCTTCTTATTGTACAAATTTTTATTTGTTTTTGTTTTTGCTTTTTGGAGGGGGGAAGGCAGAGCAATTAGGGTTAATTGACTTGCCCAAAGTCACATGGCTAGTAAGTGTTAAAGTGTTTGAGGTCGGATTTGAAATCAGGTTCTTCTGACTCCAGGGCCGGTGCTCTGTTCACTGCACCACCTAGCTGCCCCTGTACAAATTTTTTTGAAATTAAATAATTTATTTTTAGTTTTCAGCATTCATTTCCACAAGCTTTTGAGTTCCAAATTTTCTCTCCATATCTCCCTTCCCTCCCACCCCAAGATGCCATGCATTCTGATTACCCCTTCCTTCAGTCTGCCCTCCTTTCTATCACTGCCCCCCCATCCCTTTCCCACTTAATTTCTTATAGGGCAAAATATAGTTCTATTCTCCATTGCCTATATATCTTATTTCCCACTTGCATGTAAAAACCATTTTTTTTAAACATTTCTTTTTAAAACTTTGAGTTCCAAATTCTCTCCCTTCCCTTTCCACCAACCTTCATTGAGAAGGCAAGCAATTCAATATAGGTTATACATAATGTAGTTATGTAAAACACTTCCATAATAGTCATATTGTGAATGACTAACTATATTTCCCTCCATCCTATCCTGCCCCCCTACTTATTCTATTTTCTTCTTTGACCCTGTTCCTTTGCAAAAGTGTTTGCTTCTGACTACCACTCCCCCATCTGTTCTCTCTTCTATAATCCCTTCCCCGCCCCTCTACCCCCCACTCCCCTCACTTATTCCCTTCCCCGTTACTTTCCTGTAGGGTAAGATACTCAATTGAGTGTGTATGTTATTCCCTCTTTAAGTCAAATTCGATGAGAATAAGACTCATTCTTTCCGTCTTACCTCCCCCCTCTTCCCCTCCATTGTGAGACCTTTTTCTTTCCTCTTTTACATGAGGTAATTTACTCCATTCTATCTCTCCCTTTCTCTTTCTCCCAATATATTCCCTTCTCACCCCTTAATTTTATCTTTTAGATGTCATCCCTTCATATTCAACTCACCCTGTGCCATCCATTTATCTGTCTAGTTAGCTAGCTAGCTATATTTCCTCCAGCTACTCTAATACTGAGAAAGGTCTCATGAGTTCCAAATATCATCTTTCCATGTAGGAATGTAAACAGTTCAACTTTAATAAGTCCCTTACAATTTCTCTTTCCTGTTTACCCTTCTGTGCTTCTCTTGAGTCTTGTATTTGAAAGTCAAGTTTTCAGCTCAGTTTTCATCAAGAATGTTTGAAAGTCCCCTATTTCATTGAATATCCATTTTTTCCATTGAAGTATTATACTCAGTTTTGCTGGGTAGATGATTTTTGGTTTTAATCCTAGCTTCTCTAACCTTTGGAATGTTATATTCCAAGCCCTTCTATCCCTTAATGTAGAAACTGCTAGATCTTGTGTTATCCTGATTGTATTTCCACCATACTCAAATTGTTTCTTTCTGGCTACTTGCAATATTTTCTCCTTGACCTGGGAACTCTGGAAGTTGGCTACAATGTTCCTAGGAGTTTTCCTTTTGGGATCTCTTTCAAGAGGCAATTGGTACATTCTTTCAAAATTTTCCTCACTGTTTCTAGAATATCAGGGCAGTTTTCCTTGATAATTTCTTGAAAGATGATATCTAGGCTCTTTTTTTGATCATGGCTTTCAGGTAGTTCAGTAATTTTTAAATTATCTCTCCTGGATCTGTTTTCCAGGTCAGTGGTTTTTTCCAGTAAAATATTTCATATTGTCTTCTATTTTTCTGTTCTTTTGGTTCTGTTTTACAATATCTTGATTTCTCATAAAGTCATTAGCTTCCATATGCTCCATTCTAATTTTAAGGAATTTATTTCTTAAGTGAGCTTTTAGGACCTCCTTTTCCATTTGACCAATTCTGCTTTTTAAGGCATTCTTCTCATTGGTTTTTTTGGATCTCTTTTGCCATTTGGGTTAGTCTGTTTTTTAAAATGTTATTTTCTTTAGTATTTTTTTGGGTGTCCTTTAGCAAGTTGTTGATTTGTTTTTCGTGATTTTCTTGTATCAATTTCATTTCTCTTTCCAATTTTTCCTTTACTTCTTTTAATTTTCAAAATCCTTTTTGAGCTCCTCCATGACCTACAGACCAATTCATATTTTTCTTAGAGGCTTTTGATGCAGACTTTGACTTTGTTGTCTTCTTCTGGTTGTATGTTTTAATCTTCTTTGTCACCAATTTTACTTAAGATTTTGTAGTCTGACTTTTTTTGTGTTGTTTACTCATCTTCTGAGCCAAATACTTGATTTTCTAACTCCCTGTCAAGACATGACTCTGCTTCCTGTGGGGGTGGGGGTGAGTATACTATCCCAGGCTTCTGGGGTTTTATATCGTCCACGGGATCCCTCACTGTCTGTGGACCCAGAGCTCCAGAAGCAGCCACTGCTTCTGCTTCTGCTACCGTATCCATGGTCACCACCTCTGCCTTCCTAGGCTTGGAACCAGATTGAGTTCCTCTCTCACCCAGGTCCCACAGAGTTCCCCTATTGACCTTTCATGCTGTTCTTGGGGTTTGTTGGTTGAAAAGTCTGGCACCATAGCTGCCAGCGATTCTACAATTTTTTATTGGTGAATTTTATTCCCCTTTTTCATTTCCTATTGGTTTTATATTTCAGTCTACTTATAGCCATCCAGAGTATGTATTATTTCGTTCTTTGCACTTGTATTTCCAGCATCTAGCACAGCGCCTATCACATACTTAATAAGTGCTTGTTGATTGAGATTAAGATACTTAATAAGTGCTTGTTGATTGAGCGGTCCATCATATGTCTTACCAGATGCTACACATTTTCAAGTTTTTGGAGGTAGTCGTATCGAGCATTTTGCTGCCAAACATCAGCCCTAGTAGAAGTTCATTTTGAAAAGACAGGGTTTTGCTTTCATGGGAAGCTTGAGGTCATTAAAAGAGCTTTGTGTTTTCCTGAGAGCAGTCTAGCCTGCTTTTATCCCCTTCTTCAACTTTGTACCCAGTGTTTTCCATATGTACCATCTGTCCCATCCATGCCTGCTGTAAGATAAACTTTATAGGGTTTCTGTCTTCGAAAGTGTGTTGAAATTTGGGCAATGTATATTCTTCAACCACTTGGCCTTTCCTATATGAATGGAGTGATAAACAGCAATCTTACAAGAGATTTTGCAGTGTTCTGGGGCTTGAGGCACAGTGTTATTCATAGACAGGAGTATCCATAGGACCTCACTGAGCACAGAGAATCCTTTGTTAACCTGGACTCTGGGCCTGGAGTTAGGAAGACCTGAGTTCAGGTGTGATCTCAGACACTTTGTAAGACACTTAACCTTTGTCTACCTTAATTTCATCATGTGCAAAATGCAAAGAATAATGGCACTTACCTCCCAAGGGTGTTGTGAAGACCAAGTGAGATAATATTTGTAAAGCATTTAGCATAGTGTCTAGCACATAGGTGCTTAATAAATGCTTATTTCTTTCCCTTTTCCCTGTCACAGAGCTGAATAACTATGCTTCAGATATTTTTTTTTCTTCAGGGAGTCATCATTGAAAAGGGTTATTTCTGTAGTGATGTTTTCCAAGAACTCTTAAATAATTATGATTTATGAATTGGAGACACTTTGTAAAAGAGTATGGAAAACTGTTTTCAACTGAATCACATTCTTTTTCATAATCAAGAAATAGGCATAATAAGACCTTATGTCCTCTACCTCTTTCATTTATTTGTGAAGTGGGTAAAGACATGGTCCAATATTGCTTTTTTTCAGTGACCAGAATATTCTTTCTCCCTCACACTTCAAATCCCTACATTGGGGAAAGAAGAAAAACAAAACCCTAAAATTCTGTGTTATCTTGCTCACTGAATCTGCCTTTTGGTTAGGAGGTGGGTAGCATTCTTCATCATTGACGTTTTGGAATTGTGGTTGGTCAATGCATTGATCAGAAGTGTCAGGTCTTTCAGAATTGTTTATCTTTATGATTTTGTGATTGAATAAATTGTTCTGGTTATTTCATTCTGCATCAGTTCATACAAGTTTTCCTAGGTTCTCTGAAATTGTCCCTTTCGCCATTTTTATGACACAATAGAATTCCATTGTATTCATTTACCACAGTTTGTTTCAGCCATTCCCTGATCCCTATATAAGGCACTCCTTTAGCTTTCGATTCTTTGCCACCACAAAAAGAACTGTTATAAATATTTTTGTAGATTCACACCATTTTCTTCTTTCTTTGATCTTTTTGGGGATATACACCTAGCAGTAGCATTATGGGTCAAAGGACATTATGCACAGTTTAATATTTGTTGGGCCTAGTTCCAAATTACTTTTTAGAATGGCTGACCCATTTCAGAGCTCTGCGAAGCATGTTAATATGCATTTATCATTTTCATTTTTTGTCCAGTTTGACATTCTGATGGATGTGAAGGGGAACCTCAAGATCAGTCAATAATATCTATTAAGTGCCTTGGATGTGCCAGGCACAATGCTAAGCACTGGGGATACAGAAAGAGGCAGAAGACAGGCCCTGCCCGGGAGGAACTTACAGTCTAATGGGGGAAGACAACGTGTAAACACTTATATACAAAGCAAGCTCTTACCAACAGAGGACAGGCACAGGAATTAAGAGGTGTGGGGAGGGGCGGCTAGGTGGCGCAGTGAGTAGAGCGTGGCCCTGGACTCAGAAGGATCTGAGTTCGGGATCAGGCCTCAGACACTTAACACACACACGAACAAAAACCTAGCTGTGTGACCTTGGGCAAGTTATTTAACCCCAACTGCCCTCCAAAAAAAGCAAAAAAAAAAAAAAAAGATGTGGGGAAGGCTTCTAGGAAAAGATGAGATTTTAGTTGGGATTTAAAAGGACTACAGGGAGATCCTTGGTGGAGTTGTTTAAATTTTCATTTTTTCTGATACTTATGATTTGGAGCATGTTCTCTTTGTGTCAGCCTCTTGATTTCCCAGGCTTCCTTCAAGCCTTATGTCAAATCCTACCTTCTGCAGGAAAACTATCCCAGTTCCCACAGCAATTAGAGTCTTCTCTTCTGAGATTACTTTCTCTCTACTCCTAACATATCTTGTACATATCTCCTTATTTACCTGTGTCCCCCATTTTAATGTGAGAACTCTGAGGGCAGGAACCATTTTTTGCCTTTTTTTGTATCCTCAACCCTTGGCACAGTTCCTGGTACAGAGTGAAAATATAATAAGTATTTTTTGACTGACTGACTGACTCAGGGATAATGATTGCACAGCAACAGTAATATTAAGAATAATACACTTATAAAGCACGTTAAGGTTTGTAAAGTTCTTTATGTATGTTTTCAGTTTTCAGAATAATCAGATGCTATTAACCTTTGACCTTTGCTTCTACCTGAACAATGCTTTCCCCCATCTATTTCTCCCCATTTTCACTAAGAAAGTCATTCATGAGTGGGAGTGGGTGAGGAGGGAAGAAGGGAGAGAATCTGGAACTCAGAGTTTTAAAAACAAGTGTTAAAAATTGTTTTTACATGTAACCGGGAAAAAGATGTATAGGAAATGGGATATAGAAATCCATCTTGCCCTACAAGAAAGTTGGGGGGGAATAGGTGGGACTATGAGAGGGTAGACTAAGGGAAAGGGTAATCAGTATGCTTGCCCTCTTGAGGTGAGGTGGAGGAGAGACAGGGAGAAGATTTGTAAGTCAAAATCTTGTGGAAATGAATCCTGAAAATGAAAAAAAAAATAATAAAAAAAGGAAGTCATGCATGGTAATTATGTAATGATATCACTTTGATGTTACTTTATTATGACAGATAAAATCTGAAGATGACCAACCACTTGCTGGAGTCCTCTTATCCCTCAGTGGGGGTGTGTTCCGTTCCAATCTTCTGACTCAGGACAATGGGATGCTAACCTTTTCAAACCTGGTAGTGTATTCATTTATAATTTGCTGCTGTTTGCCTGTAGGAGAGGGTGGGATGGAGTATACATTCTTTGTTTATCTTGTAAATATGAAAAGGAAAACCAACTTGTAGTGTTTCAGATCCCCTGGAGACTAAATCCAATTAGAACATTGTTAGTACCAGGACTTCATCTGCTGATTCATGTTTCTCTCTACACAATCATTGCATTTTCTTGCCTTCCATCTGTCACAAAGATGTTGTAATTAATTACCTTGGCCACAACATTGTTACACAGCAGGATTGCAGTGTTTATGGTCTTGAGTATTGTAAGGTAGTTATTTTTTGTTTTTTTTTTTTCCAAAACACGTACCACATATTGGAAAAACAGCACTCAGATGAGTCACTAGTATATCCTCAGAGAGTTTACATTAATAGCCATCATGTCAGTCCTGTGGAAGAGGGTAACTGTCCACAGAATAGGAGAGGGATGATCTTTCTTAGCCTGTTAAGAACCAGGAGAGCTATGTTAGTGGTAGTTCTGACCTGCTGACTGCAGTTTTCTTCATTCTCACTGGGTTGAAAATGCTCTAGCACAGACCTCACATTTTTGGTTGTTTCTTGGCAGAGCCCAGGGCAGTATTACTTTAAACCCATGATGAAGGAGTTTCGTTTTGAGCCTTCCTCACAAATGATTGAAGTACAAGAAGGGCAGAATCTGAAGATCGCCATTACTGGTTACAGAACAGCTTATAGGTAATTGTCCCTGGGTCTCACAGACAGAACTCTGAACACAACAGCTGAACTGTGGGATATGAGTTAGAGCTGTGTCGTGTGAAAAGCAGGCATTGAGCATCTTCACTTATTTCTGTCAGAGTGTTTTTGTTTTTTTAAGAGGAAGAGGAAAACGTATTTTGAGTTGAAAAAATGATTTTTTGAGTAGATTTGGCCCTAGAGTAGCCTCTTTCAGATTGGTTGGCTTGAATTAAATTAAAGAGAGAATGTCCTTTGAATAGAGCTATGTGTGTAAGGGTTGGAAAATTGAATATTTTCTTGAGAAAATGGGGTTTTGGAAAGTTGAAATTAATTAGTTTTTGCTTTCTTAAATATTTCATTATCTAAAGAAAAAGTCATAATTACAATTTTTCAAGGGCTTTGGAAAAATGTCTAAAAATAAGAATTGATTATGAGGTACAGTGAGCAATACAGGAGATCTTTAGAAGCAGACCGCAATCAGATTTGCTAGGCTTGCTAAGACTGAGTAGTTTGCACTGTTTCGTTCTGTAAATTTTATGCTCACTTTATCTGTTATGAAGTGTAAGTCGTTTTGCCTGAAAGCCTTTATCTGCTGTAGAACACTGTGGGATGCTTACATGCTCCTTTCTTCCTTCCTCCTTTTCTCGATAAGCTGCTATGGTACAATTTCTTCTCTGAATGGGGAGCCAGAACAAGGAGTTGCTGTGGAAGCAGTAGGACAGGGTGATTGCAGTATTTATGGGGAGGATACTGCAACTGATGAAGAGGGAAAATTCAGACTTCGAGGATTATTGGTAAGAATCAAAATTTCTTTATTATACTTTCTGTATTTCTTTGTATTATATTATTTAGTGAGGTGGTTGGATATTTTGCTAAATGTTTTCTTTGATGCTTGATATGCATCCCACTTTTCAAAAGACTGTGTGTCCCAGATGTGAAATGAGGCAGTTATTTTCTGATTTGGTCAGTGTGTGGATTTGTCTTACTTAACTACACTTATTTGTTTATAAAGAAGGGTTCTTCTATTGGAGGTGCCATGTGGGGAACCATTGGGAAGTGACAGTTATAATTTTAAAAAATAGCATCAATAAAACACTTAGAAAAAAGAATCACAACTTCAAGTTTGCTATTTTATCCAAAATTATTATGAATAGAGAGATATTATTCAAGAACTCCACAAGAAATTATGACATAGAGTTTTGAACAGAATTAAGTTTTTGTTGTTGAGTCTTTTTATGAGGCATTTCTTTTGTCAAAGCCTGGAAGTTAACTTTGCACGGTTAGACAGTATGTCTGAGAATATGTGTTCTGCCATAGGTTTTGAGTCTGGGCCAGGGCACTTGGTGTGTTCTCCAAGCATGGAAATGATAAGGTGTACCATCTGTTCCACCCTGGTTTTGTAATAGTATCTTAGAAAATATCAATATCTTTTGTTTTTAACATCATCTTCATGTCTGAATACATCCCTCCTTTACCCAGTGAACTATCCCTTGTAAAAGGCATTGAAAAAGAAAGAGGAAAAAAATCAATCAATACAGTCATTATATCTGAGAATATACACAATATTCTGTACCTGTCACACCCATCTCTACAATGAAGGGAGATTATAATTACGTGTTTTTCTGGCTTTTAAAAAAATTTATATTGTTGAAGTTATTCTGTATATTGTTTTCCTGATTCTGCTTACTTCACTCTGTATTAGTTTATGTAAATGTTTCCATGTTTCTCTCAATTCTTTTTTATTTCTTGGAGCATAGTATTATTGCTTTGTATTTATGTTCTATAGTTTAACATTCCCCAGTTGATGGGCATCTACTTTGTTTCCAGTTTTTTGCTACTACACAAAATGCAGCTATGAATATTTTATTATATACATATATATATATTTTACCTATCTGTGGCTTTTGTTTCTGTCTTTGAACCCTTTTGCTTCCAGCAGTTGCATCTGGGTCATAGGGTATGGAATTTGAGCCATTTTTAAAAGCATAATTCCAAGTTGCTTTCCAGAATGGTTGAGCAAATTCACTACTCTTAACTGTGTAGCTTTCATCTTGTCTAACTCATAATGTTTCAGAATTTTTTTGTTCAAAGATACAAATAACTCTTTGAAATGAGATTGCTTCAGGTCCTAGGTGAACCACAAACTGTTTAACTGGTAATCAGAAATTGATTAGTCCCATGATTGGTTTTAAGGTAACTTTGCTAATGATAATAATTCAGATTTATATAATGCTTTTAAAGTTTACAAAGTACTTTCCTCACAATAATTGTGTGAAGTAGGCAATTCAAGCATTATTCCCAAAGAGGTTAAATAACTTTCCCAAAGTCACCTAACTAGTAAATTTTAGAGCTGGGATTAGATTGCATGTTGAATGCTCTTTCCACTCTACTATAGTACCTCTAAATAGAAGGTTAACAGATTTTATGTGTTTAGGGGAAAAATAATACCTTCTTGGTTAAGACCAGAAAACATTGCATGTATTGAACTTTTTCAGGATTTATCATTGGTTTTATTTGCAGCCTGGATGTATATACCATGTCCAACTCAAGGTAGAAGGTAATGAACATATTGAAAGAGCCCTCCCCCAGCATCGAGTAATTGAGGTAAGGCATTTAACTGTGCAATGAATCTTTTAATGATTAGCTTATATTATAAAATATTGAATCAGCTACCTGCATTTCACTAGGTTGAGGAACTTTAGATCTTTTTTTGTTTGTTTTTTTCTTAAATTAAATTTTATGTTTATTTTTCGTTTACATCATTCATTTTCACAAGATTTCGAGTTACAAATTTTCTTGCTGTCTTTCCCCTACCCACCACCCAAAAACAGCAATCCTGCTGTATATATTTTTTTGCCTTTTAAACATTTGATTTTAAAACTTTGAATTCCAGATTCTTTCCCTTCTTCCCTCATCACCCACCCTTACTGGGAAGATAAGCAATTCCATATAGGTTGTACATGTGTAACTAGGCAAAACATTTCCATAGTGGATATATTGTGAAAGACTGACTGTATTTCCCTCCATTCTATCCTGCCTCCCATTTGTTCTATTTTCTACTTTGACCCTGTCCTTTTTCAAAAGTGTGTGCTTCTAACTTGCCTCCCCTACATCTGCCCTCCCCTCCACCATTTCTTCCCCCATCCTCTTCCTCCCTACTTCCTGTAGGGCAAGATAGCAAATTTAGTGTGTATATCATTCCCTCCCTAAGCCAGATTCAATGAGAATAAGGTTGACCCATTCCCTTTTGCCTTCCTGTTCTTCCCCTCCATTGTAACAGTTATCCCTGGCCTATTCTATATGAGATAATTTACCCCATTCTGATTCTGTCTCCCCCATCTCCTCTCATTATATTCCTCTCTCACCTCTCAATTTCACCTTTTAAGTATCATCCCTTCCTATTCAATTGGTCCCATGCCCTCTGTGTATGTATACCTGTATGTATGTTTGTATATACACACAAACACACACACACACACACACACACACACACATGCATACATACATACATACAGTCCTCAAAATAGAGGACTTTCAAGCATTCTTGATGAAAAAACCAGAGTTGAATAGAAAATTTGACATTCAGACACAAGAAGCAAGAGATGCTTGAGAAGGTAAACAGGGAAAAGAAATCAAAAGGAACTTATCAAAGTTGAACTATTTACATTCCTACATGGAAAAAACAATAACTGTGACTGATGAAACCTTTCTCATTATGAAAATAGTTGAAGAAGGGTATATGGGCATATGAATACATATGTGAATGTGTGTATATATGTTTACAGGTATACATGGATAGAGGGCACAGGTTGAATTTGGTGGGAAGGGATGATACTTAAGGGGTAAAGTTAAGAGGTGAGAGAAGAATGTGGCAAGAGGAGATGGGGAGAGACAGGGTAGGGCAAACTATCTAATATAGAAGAGGCAAGGGGAAGTAGTTGCAGGGGAGGGGAAGAACAGGAAGGCAAAAAGGCAAAACCATATTCTTATTGAATTTGTGTCAGGGAGAGAATGACATACATACTAAATGGGATATCTCACCCTGCTGGAGAGTGTGGGGGAGAGGGATGAGAGGGGGGGATGATGGAGGGGAGGGCATGCTCAGGGGTGGGGAGGTTGGAGGCACCCACTTTTGAAGAGGGACAGGATCAAAGTAGGGAATGGACCAGGTAGGGGGTGAGATGGATGGGAGGGAAATATAGCCAGTCTTTTACAATATATCTACTATGGTAATGTTTTGCATAGCTATATATGTGCAACACATACTGAATTGCTTATCTTCCCAGTGGGAGTGGGTGACAAGGGACGAAGGGAATGGATCTGGAATTCGAAGTTTTAAAATTAAATGTCCCAAATATATATAAATACTACTATTAATACTATTTTGCATGTAATTGGGAGATGAGATGTGCAGGCATTGGGGCACAGAGATTCACCTTGCCCTACTGGAAAAGTCGAAGGGGGTATGGGAGAGAGCAGATTGGATGAGGGGATATCCTATGGGACTGCTATTCTGGGGTAATGGGTAGGGGGAAAATGGGGAAAAAATTGTAACTCAAAATCTGGCAGAAATGAATGATGTAAACCAGAAGTTAATAAAGCATTTGGGGGAAAAAAAAGTTATCTATTTCATTGAATGACCATATTTTCCCCTGAAACATCATACTCACTTTTGCTGGGTAGGTGATTCTTGGTTTAATCCCAGCTCCTTTGACTTTGGGATTATCATATTCCAAGCCCTTTGATCCTTTAGTGTAGAAGCTGCCAGATCCTGTGTTATCCTGATTGTGTTGCCACTGTATTCAAATTGTTTCTTCTTGGCTGCTTGTAATATTTTCTCCTTGATCTGGGAACTCCAGAACCTGGCTATGATATTCCTAGGAGTTTTCTTTTTGGGATATTTTTCAAGAGGTGATTGGTGGATTCTTTCAACTTCTATTTTGCCCTCTGGTTCTAAAACATCAGGGCAGTTTTCCTTGAGAATTTCTTGGAGGATGATTTCTAGGTTCTTTCTTTGATCATGTCTTTCAGGTAGTCCAATGATTTTTAAATTATCTCTCCTGGATCTGTTTTCCTGTTCAGTGGTTTTTCCAGTGAGATATTTCACATTGCCTTCTATTTTTTCATTTGTTTGGATCTGTTTAATAGTATCTTGATTTCTCATAAAGTCACTAGCTTCAATTTGCTTCAGTCTAATTCTGAAGGAATGATTGTCCTCAGTGAGCTTTTGAGATTCTTTTTCCATCTGGAAAATTCAGCTTTTTAAGGCATTCTCCTCATTAGCTTTTTGAGCCTCTTTTACCATTTGAATTAGTCTGTTTTTTAAGGTGTTATTTTCTTCAGTCACGTTGTTGACTCTCTTTTCATGATTTTCTTGCACTATTCTCATTTCTCTTCCCAATTTTTTCTTTACTTCTCTTACTTGATTTTCAAAATCCTTCAGAAAGCTCCTTCATGACCTGTAACCAGTTCATATTTTTCTTGGAAGCTTTTGGTACAGGTGTTCTGACTTCGTTGTCTTCCTCCTGTTCCATGCTTTGATCCTTTTTGTCCCCAAAATAGGAATCTAAAGTTGGATTGCTGTGCTCGCCTTGTTTCCTTTGCTTGCTCATGTTGCCACTCAATTACTTGACTTTTGAGCTTTTTGCCACAGTAGAACTCTGCTTCCAGAGAGGAGAGCTTTATCCCAAATCACTGGGGTTTTCTCAGCTGCCGGAGCTATTAGTTGGGTGCCCTCTCTGAAGCCTTCACAGGCTCTGGCACCTGGTCACAAATTCCAGGACCTCCAGATCCAAGCAGGTTAAGAAGAGTGATTACTGGTGATTACCCCTCAGACTGGTCACTACAATTTGCAGGCCAGGAGCTCTTAAGCAGCCACTCAGCGGTGGCCGCTGTGCCCCAGCCTCTTCTTCCTCCAGGGGGCAGAGGCCAGACTACACTCCCTGTTCCCACAAAGTTCCACACTGACCTCTCACTTTGTCTTTGGCATTTATGGGTTGATAAGTCTGGAAACTGCCACAGCTGCTGGTGATCCACTCTCCTGAAGTCCCTCCAGCTGTGGCTGATTGTGGCTGCCCTGGGGCTAAAACCTCGGACTCATGTGAGGGTGGGCTCTGCTCCCAGTGTGCTTCAATGGACTCTGCCTGCCAGGCTGCCTTCAGTGGGAGATTTGTTTTTCTCTGTCACCGTGTGGGTCAGTAGCCCTAAAGTTTGTTTAGAGTCATTTTTTATAGGTATTTGAGGTGGTTATGGGGGGAGCACACAGAGTTTTCTTGCTTCTACACTGCCATCTTGGCTCCACCCCTGGACCTTTAGATCTCAACAAAAGATTCTCTTAGGATAATATTTCTTTATAATATAGGATGAAAAAGTATGATATTAGCATCATTAGAACAATTCATTTTGATAAGAAATTTAAACAGTTGTTCCTTTTTCTCCCTCAAGCTGTAAGTTCCTCAGGGAACTTAAGGTATGAGCTTTTCAGATAAAGGACATGAAAGTGAACATTGGTTTAAATGGTAAAGGATTGCTTCATTGTTGTTACCCAATTTTCCCTTATCCAAATGAACTTCTCACTTATCTCTTGACTTCCAGAAAAGGTTAATTAGCCTTCTGTTAGATGGACATTCTTTTTGCAGTGAAGATCATTATTCAAACTAAAATTTCAAGGTAAAGAAGTATGTATTAAATTCAGCAGAAAGCAGACTAGGATTTTCATGTGGGACATTTCTCCTCTAATCTCTGCCTTCTGCTACCCCTCCCCGCCCTCCCCCCCATAAACCTAATTTGCTAGGTCTGGGGGCATTGTTAAGAGAAAAGTGAGTGACTTGGTATAGTGCCAGTGTAATTTTCATAGAGGCAACGGTCACTATAAATATGCCTGCATAGTGCTCAGTCCTGAAGTATTCTCCATATAGAAGACAGAAACAACATTTATTCACATACCAGAAAGCCGATTCCATCATAGTAGCAAAGAAGTTAATAAGCCATAGCAGCACAGAGAGCCACAGCATCCTTTAGCCTTGCCGAAAACCAGCTCACTAACCTGTCTCCCTCGGATGCATCCTCTCCTCCCTCCAGTCTAGTTACTCGGACTCCCAGCTTCCTGTGGACTCTGCTCCACCCTTCAGCAAACTTCTCCACTATAGGTTCTACATTTAGCTTACATTCAGCCTATTGTGGGGTAGGGTGTATCTTCAAAGCAGGGAAGATCTTCAAATTCCCTTAGACTTAATTAAGGGGCAGAGAAGATCTTCAAATTCCTATTACCATTACACTTGGTTAGATATATATTTTGTACTTGTCATTCTCTAGATAGAGTCTAAGGTAGCAAAGGTAGCATGTGCTACTCTGATTTGAAAAGGACTGTGGTGGCTGATGACAAGTTCAGGTAGTGTTTCATACTCAGGTGTTTTTGAGGGGAATGGTCGTTTTCTTTAGACCAGTAAACAAGTCTGTTCAGCTCTATTAGCATAAGCAGCTATTTTGATATAAAGTAAATTTCAAGAATTCACATAACTAGGAAAAGTTATTTTCTTTATTAATTCTTAATACTGTGCATTTATTCTTTAATATATTTTAGGTTGGTAATTCTGATATCGATGATGTAAATATCATAGCTTTCCGGCAGATTAACCAATTTGATTTAAGTGGAAATGTGATCACTTCCTCTGAGTACCTTCCTTCGTTATGGGTAAGTGTAAGTCTATGTTTTTAATATAAATTTGGTTTTCTTTGACTTTAAGATAAGTGGGAACCATGGTAAGCAGCAGACTATTGCTGAAGTACTAAGGATGTTCCTAAATTGATTTGAGAAATTGATGTAAAGTATGACAGTAGTTGAAGTTAGGATTTTAATAAGTTTGATTACAGCACTGTCAGAAATAATATAGGCAGTTACTGAATTTTTAAAAATAAAACTGATCTGATCTTAGATGACATTTGTCTACAGTTAGTCTTTGTGCAGATTGTAGAGGAAAGCTGATGAATGCTCAATACAGCCTCGGGTTAAAGCAGAAGGCCAGTGTTAAGATGATTTAGTACCATTTGCTCACTTTTTGCTAAAAGGTTCTTTTCATTTCATGTTCTTGGGAGGGGGGTTCATTTAGTGTTTTTGCAATTTTATAATTGAACTTCAAATTCAGAATGATTTGAAAGGAGTTTTGAGATTTAATTCTGCTGACTATCTGTCTTTCATAAAATGATGGAAAGCTGGCAGTTTAGGCTCACAGAAGGTATGATGCTGGCCTTATCATTGAATGAGTATAGGCTGGAGCCTTCACAGTGCTTAGCATCTGCCAAGACTGCACACAACTCTTTTGCTCCTCTGCTTGCAGTTCGGAAGACAGAAAGTGGGTCCTTTAGCTCAAGGAAAATTAATGGTATTTTTAAGAATCCCAGTAAGGTGCTTCTTGAGAAAACAGAGGGAACTAAATGCAGGATAGAAGTACTTTTTTAGGTTTTAGGTGGAACATAATTTTGAAGCAAAGAGATGAGGAAGTCTTAAATTTTTATGAATCCTACCTTGTCAGGGCCTCAGATGATTGATTAATGAGGGTATTTGTAAATAAATTGCCAGACTTAGACATTTTCTTATTCAAATAACTATGCTTTTAAAGAATCCCTTCTCTTAAGAATTAAGATATTAGGGGCAGCTAGGTGGTGCACTGCCCCTGGAGTCAGGAGGACCTGAGTTCAAATCCGCCTTCAGACACTTAACACAAAAACTAGCCGTGTGACCTTGGGCAAGTCACTTAACCCCAACTGTCCTAAAAAAAAAAAGAAAAGAATTAAGATATTCCCAGGATGTCCAAAATGTGAGTCCTTTTCTGGATTCAAAAGCACTCTGAAGTACTTTGCTTCTTTGATCCCTTATTGTTTTTACTCTCTCTCACAGGTAAAGCTTTACAAAAGTGAAAACCTCGACAATCCAATTCAGACAGTCTCTTTGGGCCAATCTCTCTTCTTCCATTTCCCACCATTACTTAGAGATGGAGAGGTAACAGAGATTATTTGCTTTTAGTTTTTGCTTTTCTTCTTGTTTCTCCTCTAAAAAAAATTATGAGCATGAAATACAAAAATTTATGGACCTAGTCTCCCATTCCTTTGCCAAAGGAATAACCAGAGGATTACTGAATGCTCTTGGTCAAGAGGGTTTGGATTATCTTGTTAATATTATATCTAATAAGAAATAGACCACTTGTTTTGGGGATTGAAAGGACAAACTTCAAGGATTTTTTGGATCATTTTAATGGTATAGACTCATATCCTGAGATCTCTTTGAAGAGTCTCAATTGATAGAGACAATGATTTCTACTTGATATGGTCAAATTTCTTGGCCATTCCCTAAATCTAAGCTGCCACCATATTCTGTGGGCTAGTATAGTAATTTTTCTATATGAAGTATGGCTATAAGGTAATTTGATAGTTACAGGAATGGGGAACCTGCAGCCTCGAGGCCACATGTGGCCTTCTAGGTCCTCAAATGTGGTCCTTTGATTGCATCCAAACAAATCCAAAGGGAATTTATTCTGTGAAGTTTGGATTCAGTCAAAGGGCCTCAGTTGAGGACCGAGAAGGCCGTTTGTGGCCTTGAAGCCGGAGGTTCCCTACCTCTGGTTTAAAAAAAAACGATTTCAGAGTTTATATATTTCAAGTAAATTTTTCTTAAGTTAGTGCCCTTGGGATTCTGCTTATTCTAGCACTACTGCCATTGCTTCAAAACATTGGCTTTAAAAAAAATTAAATCTACCCTTTTTTTGACATTTGGCCACTCTTAAGGATGTTCATGTAAATTTGCTGTAGGCTCTAATAACAGTTCTCAAAGAAGAATTCCAAAAATGTTTTGAGCAAAGCAGTTTGAGGAAAAGGAGAGGAGAATGAGCCCTAGATTGGCCACGGCACTCTGTGGCCAGAGCCCTCCACTTCCATTCCTTCTCCCCCTATGATATCTCGGTTATCATCACTGTGCTCCAGAGAGACTGAAGGTAATGGAGGGGCTACTGCCCCCTGAAACTAGAATCCATACCCAGAGAGGTTCTTGAAAAGAAGATAGAGATGTTATCGACAAGGGAAAGGCTGGCACAAGGATGGGACTAGCCCTGCAGAACAAGGATATGCCAAAATAAAACAAGCATAGATAACTGAAAGTGTTGGAGAACTGTAACTCTAGTGGAAATACAGTTTGAAACACAGTTTTAAAAATAAAATTTTATAAAAACGTTGAATTTACTTTATTAAAAAAAATGTTCCTTTGTGTTAAATAAATTTTGTTGGTATCTTTTTTTTTTAACATCACCTGTTTTCCAATGCAGTACCCTCCCAGAGAACTGCACCTTATTAAAATGAATAAAAAAAGAGGGGTAAATTTTTCAGCAAAACTAACCAGCATATCAGGAAGGTCTGCCGTTTATAGGGGAAGTGCACACTTGTGCTCTTCTACTTCTGCAAGGACGTGGGAGGGAGATGCCTTTGTATAGCTCTTCTTTGGAGTTGACCTTGGTCATTTTAATTCAGTTTTGAGTGTTGTATTGTTGTTCTTTCCATTTAATTATTGTAGTCATTTTGTGTCTTTGTTTTCCTTATTATGCTTGCTTCACTTTGCATCATTTCACCTAAAATTTCTCTTCTCTGTATTCATCATATTCGTGATCTTTTTACAGCACAGATAAATAGAATATGTCAAACGTATGTCTCAGAATCTTTTTAGCCTTTCCCAAGTTGACTTTGTTTCCAGTTCTTTGCTACCACAAAAAAAGTTCTGCAGTGAATATTTTGGTGTAGATGAAATCTTTCTGTCTTTTATCCCTTTACATTATATGCTTAGCAGTGGAATCTCTGGGTTACAGGATTTGGACATATGAATCTCCTTCCTCCTTACCCCTTTTCCCCTCTCTCCCCTTCCACTTTTTAAGCATAATTCCACATTACTTTTCATAACAGTCGCACCAGTTTGCAGTTCAGTCAACAGTGTTAATGTGAAGAGGGAAGGGTGATAAGGAGGGGGTGAGGGTAAGTGGTTCTGCCAGGGACCCACCCTGGCATCCAGTCTGGAAGGAATTCACCAGGCTCAAGCAAACTTTGAAGCCGAAATTGTAAAGTTTATTGTTACGCTGTGCACAGCGGGCTAGATTCTTCTGGAACCTGCAAACTTGCAGAGGCCACAGGCATAGTTTTAAGGTGTCAATTATGCTAACTAGGTGAGTAAGGGTAGGATCAGGGAGTGGTTAAGGAGTGGTCAGTGCTCAAAGGACTGTCCACTTTTAATATCAACTGCGCAGGTGTATTGCCCATGATTCACTGGGAAATAGCTCAAGGGGCGGGGCTAGCTGGAGGTGTGGTTTTAGGCCTGACGTCACTAAAGAGTGCCCAGTCTGCCACCCACCAAGGTCATCAGAGACAGTGTGGGCATATAATTGACTAAGGAGTTACCCTATAGATAAGGTATTGAAGAATTTTTGGTAGGGCTGGCCACTCTAACTAAGGGAGATAACATTTACATAACTTACTGTTTCAAGCAGAGATAAACAGGTCATGAGTTGTTGCTGGGCAGAGGCTGAAAGGGGGAAGGGGCAGAGTCAATGCTCTGAGGCTGGGGCGGTGTGGAAATGTGATTGTACAGACTGGTTTTACAAATTGATTTTACAGACATAGATCCCAAAGCACCCCATTTACAAACTGATGTTACAGATTGATACTACAGACGTATATACATCCCAAGGACCCCATCAAATGTGCCTGTCTTCTTGTAGTACCCCCAACATTAAGTGTTCCAAATTTTTGCTATATTTACTAATTTGCTGAGTGTGAAGTAAAATCTCAAAGTTGCATTGATTTTCATTTCTCTTTTTAGTGATTTGGAGCAATCTTTTCATGTTGGTTTAAACCTGTCTGTAGGTATCATGATGGATTTCTTCCTTTTTTTTTTTTTAATGGACAGAATTATGTTGTATTGCTGGACTCTACACTATCCAAATCCCAGTATGACTACACCTTGCCTCAGGTTTCTTTCACTGCCATTGGATATCACAAACATATTACTTTGATTTTTAATCCTACAGTAAGTAAAAGGGGAATTTTTTTTAATGGGAAAGAAAAATATGTGAAAATGTAGAGACTTTATCTGTTTAACATAGATTCCTTAAGCCAAGTGATAATTGTGGGATTTTTTGTTTGTTAATTTGTTGTTTTCTAAGTCAGTATACTTCCTGGCACCTTTTCTTTGAGTTTGACCCCACTACACTGTCCTGCCTTTCAGGTAGTAGCTAATATTTATATATAATACTTTAAGCTTTGCAAAGCACTTTACATACATTATCTCTTTTGAAGCTCCCAACAGTTGTGGGATTGTAGGTAATATGGTGGTTATTGTCCTTATTGTACACATGAGGAAACTCGGATCCACAGAAGTTAAATAACTTGTAGCCAATGAACATCAGAAGTGGGCTCTCCTGACCCCAAGTCTGGAGAGAGTCTGATCACCTATGCAGTTGTATGATGTGAAAGCAGAGCCTCAAATTCTGGGATTTTGGAAATCATATTTTAGGTGATACAGGGATGAAATGGCTAACATAATTCCTTTCAGCCCCTGCAATGTTAGAAAATGCCAGAGATGATCATTTAGATGAATTCCTTGTCTCTGCCTTGGTGCACATCCAACCCTTGGGTGAATGAGAGGGGCTATGTGAAGTGGCACTGATGGATTAAGGATGTAGCTGTGTCCATGTGCTTCCTTGCCAACAGAGCTGAAGCAGAATGATCTCTGGAACTGGGACACTTAGGGAGCTAGTGTCAGGTAAATAGAGATGCCTTTTGGTGATGGCCCCACAGTCAAACCCAGCTTATAATGCATCACCTTTGGAAAGCTAGAAAGGTGAGCCAAGCAAGGACTGTCTGTAGGAGTGATAGACTTAGTTACTAGATTTCTCTATTATACTAATTAGGCAAAGGCAGCATATGTGTTAATCTGTTGAGCCCTTCTTAAAATCAGCAAGTATGTAACAGTAGCCAGGGCATCATCATAACAACTTCTTATTCATTCATTTGATTATATTTAATGCAGGTAGCATGGTATATACTAACCATTAGTGCTGCTATAAATACAAATTTCTTGGCATTGGGACATAGGAAACTAATTTTTTGGGCCTTGTCCTTCTTTAATATGTGCTTTTGGGAAAAGTCAGTTCATTTATCTGGAACTCATTTTGTTTTTTTATTTTTACTTTTTGCTTTTTTTTTGAAGGAACTCATTTTATCTTTCTGTAAAATGGGGTTAGAAATGTTTTTCCCTTGGCCATTTCAGGAAATATTGCTAGACAGTGTCTATACAGGGTATTCCATAAGTCTTAGTGAAGTTTTAAATTACACTTAAGACTTTTTAGACACTCTCTATGTAGCTTAAATCTCTTGGAGGGATAGGGACTGGAACTGTGATTTCATTAGAAAATAGGGAACTCATGGGTGAGGAAACTCCCTTTACCAATGCATGACTTGTCTAGGGTCACCCAGACAGGATATCTCAGAATCAGGACTTGGACCCAGGCCTTCTTGACTTTAAGGCACGTCACATTGCCTGTAGGTGCAAAGTAAATGTGTATGGTATCATGGATAATTTAGTAATGAACTTTTCTCTTGATGTTTTGATGTTTTCAGAGGAAATTACCTGAACAAGATATTGCCCAAGGATCTTACATCGCATTGCCCCTGACATTGCTTCTGTTGCTAGCAGGTTATAACCATGATAAGGTAGGAATTCTTTAATTCTTCAAGAGTAGTTAAGTGTGATAGGCTAGAAGTTTGAGTCAAGGAAGAGCTTTCTTCCTCAGTTGCTTTGGAAATGTCAGCTAAAGAAGGCCCAGCCTGAGTAAGAAGTGGAAGTACCCAGTAGCCCTCAGGTTCTAGAAGAAGGGAGGTACATGTGTGTGTCTGTGGCTTGTGAATGTGTGTTACTAAATGCTGATTGTGGCTGAAGAATTCAGGCTCCTTTTAAGTTTTGTATTCTTATCCACTTCTGTTTCCTCTAGCTTATTCCTTTGTTGTTGCAATTGTCGAGCCGACTACAAGGAGTACGAGCCCTTGGTCAAACTGCTTCTGACATTGGTGCCCCAGAGGAGGTGAAGAGGCAGGCAAAGAAGCAGAAGACTCGTCGGACGTGAAGGGAAAGACATGTTACCTAGACTTGGACCCTAGACCAAGCTGGAGGCTGGGGCTCTGTGGAAGCAAGGCCTCTGGTTGGACAGTGGATTGGATAAAAGATGGATTGCAGAAAACTGTGGAGAAATTTCTGTTTATTCCAGAGCCCTCTCTCAGTACAGTTGTACTTTCTCTTTCAATTCTCTATGACCCCTACTGTTTTCGAATTGAGTCAGGTGAACGGACCCCCTCTCACTCTGCTGAGCACATATTTTGGAATTGAAGATAATTTATTTTTTGTCATGGAAATATTTTAAGCTCTGCTGGTGATGTGAAAATGTAACTCTTAACTTCGGCATTAATTTGCAAGAGGAGTTCCAGTTCAATAAACAAGATTCTCGGTTTTCTTTAAGCATGTAATAATTTTTGGGGGTTATTTTTTTCTGATTTTATTTTACATTTGGCACCTGTTAAAGAAATAGTCTATATCCAGTTACAGAAAGTTGTGTTTATTTCAGGAAAATAGTGCATCTGGACTCATATATTCCATTTAGTCTCAAATATGATTTAGATAATATTGTATAGGATGTGCACAGGAATTTTAAATTCTGAAATTAACAGCATTGGTCTAATTTTTCTTGGTTAATAGTTGTTTTAAGCACAACCCTAATAGGAGAATGAGATCCAGAAAAGTAAGGTTAAATATAGTGTGCGAGTCAGTGGCAAATAGGATAGGATTGAGGAGTTTTCTGCCTGTTAAGGAAGTCCACTGAAGTTGAATTGCCAGCTCTTACCTGGTTTTACATTGTTGCCTGCTTTTTGCCATTTAGAAGATTATGAATTTTATATTGAAAATCTTGGGACAGATGCAATACACGCTCCATTTCTGAGAATGTTTTTTTAGTATTGCTTCATATGGACGCCCAGAAGCATTACTTTTAAATGTTAATGGTGCTTTTTATTGACACGGTGTAAAGGTTAAGAGCTTGGAAAGATAAAAGTTAAATGTCAATGAATTTTTTGCAGTTCCTGATATGGCCACTGAATGGCAGTGTTCAACTTTTGAATGACAAGAAATTTTAATAGACTTCTATTTAAAAAAAAATACATGCTCTTTTAAAAGCAAGAGATGTGGCATTTCAGTTTGAAAGTTGAACTGAATCAGATGTAAAGACTTTCTGCCTTGGGTTTTACAATTTCCACGCAGGAATCCTTTGATCATCTTGTCAGAAGCAAGACATAATTAGAGATAATGATTATAGATAACACTCTCACACTTAGGTTGCACTTTAAGGTTTACAAAGCATTTTCCTTGTAGTAACTCCTTGATGTTGGTAGTACAAATATTATTGCCCTTATTTTGTGGATGAGGAAACAAGACTCAAGGAATTGATGACCTCAGTCACGCAGCTACTAAATGTCAGAGCCAGGATTCATATACGGGTCTTCTGAGTCTCAAGTCCAGTCGTGAATGCTTCTTTTTATTCTTAGGAAATCACCTTGCTACAACAGGGCATCTTGAAGAATGTCAGCACTTTGACATACTGGCTTGTCAGAGTGTGTTTGGGGGGGCTTTCCAAGAGAGGTTATGGTGGTAAGATTGCATTGAATGTACAGAACTCACTCAGCACTTGTCTCTAGCTTTTAGGAACCACAGTTCTGAGATGATGTGCATGCTTCCTCCCTGTTCCTTTGGATAATAGGGGGCCATTACAAATTCTTGAATAGCATGATTAAATCCTTTTTTTCCTCTTGGAAAGCAAAAATGACATTTCTTTATTAATAGTTGCTTATGTTTTTGTAACACTTTATGGTTACAAAGTGCTACTTTAGCTTATTTGATCCTTATAACAATTCTGCGAGTAAAGTAGGGCAGTAAGCTTATATTGTAGATGAAGGGTTATCATTAGAGGTTAAGTGACTTTTCCAAAGTTACATGACTTACAAATCAGGACTTGATTTCCTAGGCCTAATACTTATCTGTTGTGAAGCATGGAAAGGGATTGTTTTTGACAGAGCTGTTTGCTAAGGGTGGTTCTCTTTTTCAGAAGTAGAATCTGGGGATTCTCACTAATAATAACCCTATTTCCATTTCTGTCCCCAAAATGATGATAGATTCTCGTCAATGTGACCTACTGTCTTTTTGGCCTTAATTTCCTTATGTGCAAATTGAGGGGAGCTACATTTCCTGAGGATCAATCCTTATCATACATTGAATAAAAACTATGTCTTAGTTTAAATTTCAAAGCCTTTCTTTGCACTGTTACTGGCTGCCTACTCTGGGCTCTCTACACTTTTTGTAGCATGGTTGTACCCATAAGTTTCTATGCCTAATTTACCCACTACTGACTTTGCCCTGCTGCTAATACCTGGGACATCTGCTTTATACCTAAAATACCCTTCTCCTACATGTCATCCAGGTGAAATACTGCATATCCTTAAAGTTCAGTTCACATGCAACTTCATCAGTGTAGACATCGTTGCTCCAGCTTGATCTGAGTCTTTCCTCTTGCAAATGTTCTTCTAGTGCTTTGGTCGTACTTTTTGTTTCAGACTATTATATTTATTTATGTTCCTGCATATCTCATTCTGTTCTACTATATCATTAGCTTTTTCACAGCAACATGTGTTACTTTCATTTTCTTATTTCCACCTCAATACCTAGTGTAGAATAGCAGATGCCCAAGATGTGTTTGATTTGAATTGAGTTAATCCTACCCTCTTTCCCTTTCTTTAAAGTTTTGAAATCATTTCTCTGTAGAGTTTTCCCAGATCATGTAGAGACTGTTGTATATACATCTGGGTAATTGCCTCTTGCTATAGTTGTCTGTTTTATTATGTCAACTCCTACAAGGGACTTTGCCTTTAAAATTGTTGTAGTGCTATAGTAGTCTAATATGTACTAGTGAACACTTGATGATGATGATGATGATGGTGGTGGTGAGTCCTTATCTCAGAACCAAAGAACTTGTTAGAAGGGAGTAATACAAATGAAACTTAGTTTTGAGGGGGGTAAGATTCACCTCTCATGGAGCCTAGCATATTTACCTTATGGTACAATGACTAGTCCTACGTCATACTTAAAAATAACTTTAGGAAGATCTTTAGTTTCTTTTTCTGCTGTACATCATAATATCCATTTGGACAAGATGACAGTGGTTTTTAATTTTGGTAATTTTAATATTATTTAAACCTAAATTAATTGGACACATCTCCAGTGTCTCTAGAGAGATCATTTTGTAGAGCCTGTTGTGCTTTTTCCTGTCATCATAGGTGGGGTAACTGGACAAAGGACATTGATAGCTTTTGCCATTTAGTTTTGCTGCTACTTTCCTTGTAAAAGAGAGAGTAAGTGGTTAATGGCTATTAAGAGAGCAATTTTGTTTCTTCGGGCTGACATGGGTGGTAAGGGTATTGCAAAATACCTTCTTTTAGAAAATTCTTCTCAACATAAAATCCATAGATTACGAATTATTTTTTTTTACGAAGTCATTAGAAATATACATAATGGACAGGTTTTTTTAGGTGAAAAACAAAATGATAGTGATAACAATCTCTCCATATATGAAAATGATGCTACTGATAGTGGGGGTATATATAATTAAAAGTGCTGGATTGGCAATGAGGCCTAGGGTTCTGGTACTGACTTAGCAATCAGCTAGCTTGTATGGCATTGGACAAGTCTTTTTAACCTTATTTGGGTCTGTTTCCTCATCTTTAAAATGAGTTTAGTCTAGATGATTGACCTCTAAGTTTCTAACATCCCTGAAATCATACATTCTATCAGAGGGACATAGGCTTGCAACTTTTTTTTTTTTTTAAAGACTAAGGCTTGGTCTGTCCTGACAAACTTTGTGGCTCCCCATCCCCCATATCCACCCACTCCCCCCATTAGGGATCTGTGATGGTAGAGTCTAATGAATTAGCTAAATCACATGAACATAGGGACTGTTACCACTTCTTCATTAGCACTATATAAAAACTCAGCCAAATCAATAGGGATAGAAGAGGGGGACACGAGTTCTGTTCTCAATCTATTTCCTTTTTAAAATGAAGAGAGGGGGCGGAGCCAAGATGGCGGAGTAGAAACAGCTCATCCAAGCCACTCTGCCCCCAGATTCCCCCCAAACGATGTAAAAGGGGACTCTGAACAAGTTCTGGAGCCCCAGCACCCACAGAACGACACAGAGAAGCTAACCTCCTGCTGAGGACAGCCCAGCAGCCCTGCAGGAAGGACCAGCGCAGTGGTCTGGGACCTGGCAGCGCGCAGAGCGCAGGAGCCGAGCGGAGCCCAGGTCCACGTGAGCCGAGGTTTTAGCCCCAGGGCGGCAGGGCCAGCAGCCGGCTGGAGGAACCCCAGAACACCAGGAGCTGTGGCGACTCCAGAATTATCAACATAGACTTGCCTAGGACAAAGTAAGAGGTTAGTGTCCTATGGACTTTGGGACCTGTATTTGGGGAATGCGTCAGCTCCCTCCCCTGGGGGCTAGAAGCCGCTGAGGAGACACGCCATTTTGTAGTTTTCAGAGGCATTTCCGGCTCCCAGCCTACAAATCGTGGGGAGATCCAGCGATCAGTCTTGGGGGGTAATCGCTCTTGCTTTAACCTCCCTGGATCTGGATTGTGATCTAGGGTGGAAGTCGTGGGTGGGTTTACAGCTTGCCAGAAACGGAAGTTGCCCCCCACACGTTCGGGACGAAAATTCCTCTAGCTGGTCTTAAAGCCATAGTGTGGCAACAAGCCCAAAAGTCAAGTAATTAAGTGGCAACATGCCAAGGCAAAGGAAACAGAAAAATGCAACCCTAGACTCCTATTTTGGGGGCATAGAGCGGGAAAAGGACTGTGAGGTCAGAAGTCCTGCTCCAAAAGCCCCAGGGGAAAACATGAGTGGGTTGCAGGCCATAGAGGACCTTAAGAAGGACTTTAAAAATCAAATAAGAGAAGTGGAGGAAAAATTGGAAAGAGAAATGAGAAGGATGCAGGAAAAGTATGAAATGAGGGTCAACAGCCTGACTGAGGAAAACAACACCTTAAAAAATAGACTAACTCAAATGGCAAAGGAGGCCCAAAAGGGCAATGAGGAGAAGAATGCCTTAAAAAGTCAAATTTGCCAGATGGAAAAAGAATCTCAAAAGTTCACTGAGGAGATTCATTCCTTCAGAGTTAGACTGGAGCAAATGGAAGCTAATGACTTTATGAGAAATCAAGATGCTGTTAAGCAGATCCAAACAAATGAAAGATTAGAAGGCAATGTGAAATATCTCATGGGAAAAACCACTGACCTGGAAAATAGATCCAGGAGAGACAATTTAAAAATTATTGGACTACCTGAAAGCCATGATCAAGAAAGAACCTAGAAATCACCCTTCAAGAAATTCTCAAGGAAAACTGCCCTGATGTTTTAGATCCAGAGGGCAAAATAGAGGTTGAAAGAATCCACAGATCACCTCCTGAAAAAGATCCCAAAAAGAAAACTCCCAGGAATATTATAGCCAGGTTCCAGAATCCCCAGATCAAGGAGAAAATACTACAAGCAGCCAGGAAGAAACAATTTCAATATTGTGGAAACAATCAGAATAGCCCAGGACCTGGCAGCTTCTACACTGAGGGATCGAAGGGCATGGAATATGATATTCCAGAGGGCAAAAGAACTGGGAATGAACCCAAGGGTCACCTACCCAGCAAAACTGAGTATTTTGTTTCAGGGGAAAATATGGTCATTCAGTGGAATAGAGGACTTTCAAGCATTCTTGAGGAAAAAACCAGAATTGAATAGAAAATTTGACATCCAGACACAAGAAGGAAGAGATGCCTGAGAAGGTAATCAGGGAAAAGAAATCAAAAGGAACTTATCAAAGTTGAACTATTTACATTCCTATATGGAAAAGCAATAACTGTGACTGATGATATCTTTCTCACTATGAAAATAATGGAAGAAGGGTGTGTGGTCATATGAATACATATGTGAATGTGTGTGTATATGGTTACAGTTATATATGGATAGAGGGCATAAGTTGAATTTGTTGGGAAGGGAGAATACTCAAGGGATGAAATTATGAGGTGAGAGAGGAAAGTGGCAAGAGGAGATGGGGAGAGACAGGGTAGGGTAAACTATCTCATGTAGAAGAAGCAAGGGGAAGTGGTTGCAAAGGAGGGGGAGAATAAGGAAGGCTAAAAAGGCAAAACCACATTCACATTGAATTTGGTTCAGGGAGAAAATGACATACATACTAAATGGGATATCTCAACCTGCAGCAGGATAGGGGGAAGGGGGATGAGAGGAGGGATGATGGATGGGAGGGCATCCTTGGGTGAGGGGAGGTTGGAAGTACCCACTATAGAAGAGGGACAGGATCATGTAGGGAATGGACCAGGTGGGGGGTGGGATGAGTGGGAGGGAATTATAAGCAGCCTTGTACAATATATCTACTATGATAATGTTTTGCATAGCTAGACATGTACAACATATACTGAATTACTTATCTCCCAAGAGGGAATGGGTGACAAGGGAGGAAGGAAATGGATCTGAAATTCGAGGTCTTAACATTAAATGTTTCAAATATATATAAATACTATTATTAATACTCTTTTGCTTGTAATAGGGAGATAAGATGTGCAGGCATTGGGACACAAAGATTCACCTTCCTCTAATGGAAAAGTCGATGGGGGTATGGGAGAAGGTATGGGAGAGAGCAGATTGGAGGAAGCGATATCTTGTGGGACTGCTATTCTGGGAGGTTGGGTAGGGGAATAATGGGGGGAAAATGATTGTAACTCAAAATCTGGCGGAAATGAATGATGTAAAACAGAAGTTAATAAAGCATTTGTTTAAAAAAAAATAAAATGAAGAGAAAGGAATAAATATATGTTGTCTAGTAGAATATTTAACAAAATAGTATACCACTGGGCAAAGCCTACAACTCACTTGAGAGTGAAGTAGATCATTAATATTGAATGTTACCATATGCTTGTTAGAGATGAATCGATTCAATTTTTTTTTTACTGTATTCTTTAATAGAACTTACACAGAGGAGGGATCAAGATTGACTCTCTTCATTTGTTTTCTGAGGACTTAGAGCCTATTGATTGGATGTGGAAAATATAATTTTCAGAGAAATGTATGACCTGGGGAGATCATATCATTATTTTTGCCCTTTAAAAATTTTCAAGTGTTAATAAGATTCCCTTAAATGTAGAATCATAGGGGCGGCTAGGTGGCGCAGTGAATAGAGCGCTGGCCCTGGAGTCAGAAGGACCTGAGTTCAGATCTGGCCTTGACACTTAATCCACACAAACAAAGACCTAGCCTTGTAACCTTGGGCAAGTTACTTAACCCCAATTGCCCTAAAGGGGTGGCTAGGTGGCCTTGGAGTTGGGATGACCCGAGATCAGATCCGGCCTCAGAAAATGAGCACCCATGCATAAATAATGACTAGCCATGTAACCTTGAGCAAGTTACTTAAACCCAATTGCTTAAAAAAAAAAAGTAGAATCATAGAACTGTGGAATTGGAAAAGACCCAAGTGGTCACCTAATCTAACCCCACACATTTTTAGATGATAAAACTGAGACCTTGAATCTAAGGTTCTTTCATCTATGTATAGAGATATGTAAATTACCAGGAAGCTTTGCTAACATCTAGATAAAGGATACGTACATTTTCCTGATCAACAAGTGTTTAAGCCTTCTCTGTCAGGTACTTATTTTGCAAGATATCAGGGATACAAGTACAAAAAAATAACCTAGAAGCTTATGTTCAAAAGAGAGAGAGGTACGTATATAAGTATATATTGAAAAAATGTAAGGAAGATAAATTCAAAGTAGTTTGGGGTGGGGTGGGAGGAAGGTACCAGTAGTTGCTTAGATGAAGAAAGCATGTAGAATTGGTACTTGAGCTACATCTTCAAGAATGACTAGGATTCTTTGATATGTAGTGTAAAGAGTGAGTGCATTCCAGAATGGATTCAGTGCAAAGATAGTAAATATAGTAAGTAGTAGGAAGTTCCAGAAAGAAGATAATAGCTACTAGGGGTGTGGAACCTGTGACCTTGCAGCCACGTGGTCCTCTGGGTCCTCACATGAGGCCCTTTGAATCCAAATTTAACAGAACAAAAACCCCTTAAAAAGGATTTGTTTTATAAAACTTGTTTTCAGTCAAAAAGCAACACCCAAGGATCTAGAAGGCCACATGTGACCTTGAGGCCGCAGGTTTCCCATCCTGAACTAGACTGTTTCTAACTATTTGATACATTTATTACTTTAGTTTTAGGAGAATACATGGAAGCAATGAGTGTATCATGGTTAGCTGTGTTCTCTAAGATGAATTTGGGCAAATACTAGCTTGTGGATGTGGTATATTGGGGGCAAGTGGTCATTATAGACTTTTTGAAGAGTTATCTGTGTGCCAGAGTCATTCAGAAGACTTTTTAATATGGACTTTTGGATTTTTAATTGACATACATCTTCCTGTATAAGGAACAAAGAGAAGGTCAATCTGGATCACAGTGTATGTGTATGTGTGTTTTGGGTAAGTTGCAGTGAGTTTGGAAAGATAGTTGAGGAAGCATTATGAAGGGCTTTAAAAGCTAAACAGAGGACTTTATATTTTATCCTAAAGATAATAGCCACCACAGTTTGAGTAGAGGAACGAAAAGATCAGATATGTGCATAAGGAAAATCACTTTGACTGGGAAACCAATCAGGGGGCTGTTGGAATAAATTTTTTTTTTTTTGCTTTTTGTTGGGCAATTGGGGTTAAGTGACTTGCCCAAGTTCACACGGCTAGTTTTTTTGTGTTAAGTGTCTGAGGCCAGATTTGAACTCAGGTCCTCCTTGACTCCAGGGCCACCTAGCCACCCTGTAGCTATTGGAATAATAATAAATTAGAGGTGATGAGAACTCTTAACTAACGTGGCTTTATACCAGTCACACCAAAGTTATGTGAGTAAATGGGCTACAGGAGATGAAGTGGTAGGAAAAGCAAAGCTTAGCAACCGAAATCTATCAGGGATGGTGGAGAATGAGGAATAGGGGATGATGGGGAGATTAAAAACCTCGGAGACTGGCAGGGTGGTGATGCCTCTGACAAAGACGGAAGAGAAGTGAATTTAGGGGAGAGAAGCTAAGTTCTGATGTTGAGTTTGAGATGTCTTCAGGACGTCCAGTTTGAAATGCCTAATAGCAATTAGTGATGTGGGACTAAAGCTCATGGGAGAGACTTGAGCTGAGTCATATTCAGAGATGATAAACCCATGGGAGATGATGTCACTAAGAGAGATACCTGGACAGAAGAGAGCCCAGGGGAGAGCCTTGGGGAACACCCACAGTTAAGGGGCTTGATTTGAATGATAAGCCAGCCAAGGAGGTCGAGAAGAAGCAGTCAGAGAGGTGGGAGAACTAGAAAAGTAGTGTCATTAAGAACCCGGAGATAGACTATCCAGTAGGAGAGGCTGATCAGTAGTCAAAAGTAGCAGAGAAGTCAAGAAGGATGAAAAGTGAGAAAAAGGAAACATTGGGTTTTAGCAACTAAGAAATCATTGGTTAACTTTGAAGAGAGAATTTTAATTGAATGATGAAGTTGGAAGTCAGTTTGCAAAGGATGGAGATGTGAGTGAGAGGAGAATAAATGGAAGCAACGAGTGTATCACAATTAGCTGGGTTCTCTGTAAGATGAATTTGGGCAAATATTAGATTGTGGATGTGGTTTATTGGGGGCAAGTGGTCATTATAGACTTTTTGGAGGTTATAAAATGATGCTTTAAAATCTAGGTTGAGGATCCATTTGACTATTAGAAATACTAGAAATATCTCTTCATCTCTCCTGGGAGTTAAAGGGAAAAAATTAGGTAGTTTTTTTTTTAGGTGAACATTTTAGCTTAAGAAAGTACTTTGGAAATTCTTGTTTTTTTAAATTTTTGTTTGTTTTTTGGTCAACTTTCTTTCTCTTGAGTAATTATGTCAGGGATTTCTGGATCGGTATGTAATTTTAATGCTTCCTGCAGGGCTGGGCTCCTGGAAAAATTGAATTGGTACTTCTCTTTACAGAAGCATCCTTTTTCTTCCTTTTAGTATCCCCTCTGTTTGAGGTGCTCTGTGATTCTCCCATATTGAATCTTCACAAAAAGATCCAATGAGCTCATCTACACAAAAAATGTGAATGAATATAAGATTTTCTTTGCTGGCTTCAGGACTTTGGGATATAAATTGTCTTTGAACTAAAAGGAGAGAACAACTATAGGATAGAACCACAGGACTGCCCACAGTGAGGAGTGGTGAGTGGGACAAGATTGGAGACTTAGAAAGAAGGGGAAACTAATGTTACAGGATGGGGAAGTGATTTCCTGGTCTCAGAGGCACCTTTTTAGCACAAATCCTATGATCTTTGTTTTGTCTCTCCTGTTCCCATCAGCACTGACTGAGTCCCAGTCTTCAACAAAGCCCCCAGAAAATCAGCAATTATGAGAGCTCATGGGCAAGGGAAGAAAAGATCAAAATCCCCATCCTCTTGGCAGACACAATCCCAGGCAATGATTCCTTTGCCAGATGCCTCAGCAATAAGGCAGCTAATCAGGATGACCAGGCAAAAAGCATTCAACATTAAAGTCTTACCAAAGACTTTCTCCTCACATCTATGGAGAAAATTACTATACTTGGAGGATATGTATTGGATTCTACAGTTAGAAATGGGTTAATTTGGGTTTTATCATTTATACTCACAAATTTACAGGATCATAGGAATTAGAGCTAAATGGGGCTTTAACAATTATTCAGTCCTATAAGCCACCTCATTTTACAAAAGAAACTGAGGCTTATAAGGTTAAATTATTCGCCTGAGTCACACAGGTAGGAAATGATGAAATCCAGGATTAGAACTCAGGTCTTCTTGTTCTAAATTTTTCCACTACACCACCACCGACTGGTTTTAAACTAAATGGTACAGGCATTGTCTCCTTTGAGAGGTATGGAAGCAAACAAATACTCACAAGCCTAGCTGTCTCCCTGGGTGTGTCTTCTCTCTCCCACCATCTAGCTGCTCTGACTCCCAGTTTCCTGTGGGTTCTGCTCCACCTTTCAACAAACTCTTCCTACCACAGACTCCATGTGATAAAATTCAGCCTATTAGGGGGCAGGGAAGATCTTAAAATTCCCATTACCTTTACATTTGGCCCCCAAATCTTTCATGTCCCTTACATAGCAAAAAGGTTACTGGGAGTTTGTAAAGCCAAGCACAAGCAACTTTCCAGAGGACTGCTGCTGTGAACAGCATTCAAGATTCTGATTACATAGTATAGTGAACTCTCTATTCAGTAACAAGTCAGAGCAAAATATTCACAGAAAATCAAGATACAGCATTCACAATATCACAACTCAACAACATATCATTAAAATGGCCACATAGTTTTCACCAAAGTGGTCACATAGTTTTAAACAAAGTACAATCATTAAGTAACTCAATCATTCTATGCCTCCTTAAGGGACACAAAGTACAAAAGTTAAAGTCCTCCACCCATGGGGTTACAATTTCATCAGTCACTATTCAGTACCCTCTTAAGGGGTAGTGGAAGGTACAAAGGCCATCCACCCCTAGGTCTCAAGTAAGTTATAATTTTGTCAGTCACTACTCAGTACCCAATTTCATCAGTCACTACTTAGACAATTTCATTAGTCACTACTCAGACCCATGGAGAGGTCTTTTCATCTTGACTCTGGGCAGGCTTTCAGCTCCTATGGTTCCCAGCTCTTCTATGGTCCCAGCTACTGCCCAAATCTAACCAACTACCACCTGAGTTCAAAGGCAGACAGCTCCCAGCTCCTTGTCTAGCAGTTCCTGCTCCACACCGGAGCTCAAAGTGTCCAGTCCACCTCAAGTCCTTCACAGTTTCTGTTCCTGGGAAGACAAGAGTTAACAAAGCCACAATAACATTCATACACATCAACAAAGCCACAACATTTGTGCAAAGTCCCGGCACCACAGTCATACTTCCTCAGTCTTTGGCAGCCCCTGGAAGAAATTGGTAGCTCCTCAGCCTGGTTCTTGGAAGAAGTTTTGCCATCACAAGTCTGCATTGTGTCTGTTCTTGGTTCTCATTTCTCATTTCTCTTCTCAATTCTTCTCAATTCTCAGTTCAATCTCTCTCTCTCTCTCTCCCCCCCCCCCCTCTCTCTCTCTAGCAGCTATTGCTCTGCCTCCACAATGCTTACCCAAGAAGTTCTTTAAGAAGTTCCACAAGAAGTTCTGACTGTCCAGCTTGTGCTCTTCCTTACATATGGTATTAGCTCCTCTCTATTCAGCCCCTTCCTGTTACATCAGCAACATGGGTTTATACTTTGTTTCTTTACAGAGGTTTAATTTGAAACTAAGTGCTAAGTACCTGTTAGCTTGGCAATACAAATTTCATTACTATTACAGAGTTTAGGGGTAACTGGTGTCAATAGAACTTTACAACAATATAACAAGGATAACAGAAATTAAGCACATAAAACAATATCTTAGGATGGAGGCTTCAGCAAAAGTATCCCATCATAACCCCCTCAAATTAATGGGGCTCAAAATCTTGGAGTAAGGGGTGAAGGTCTCTTCTCCAGTAGCTATTTCCTGCTGAAATTGGATGTAGAGCTGTCCCTGCCCCAAGAGGTCCCATCTGAGAGGTCAGTTTTTTTTGTTTTTGTTTTTAAAAAATATATATTATGTATTTATTTTTTTTTAATTTTTTTAAAGCAATTGGGGTTAAGTAACTTGCTCAAGGTTACATGGCCAGTCATTATTTATGTGTGGGTGCTCATTTTCTGAGGCCAGATCTGATCTTGGGTCATCCCAACTCTGGGGCTGGCACTCTTACTCACTGTGCCATCTAGCCCCCCTCCCCCCCATGTATTTATTTTTAGGGTTCAACATTCATTTCCATAAGATTCTGAGTTACAAATTTTCTCCCCATCTTTCCCCTACCCCCCATTCTAAGATAGTTTTAATACTTAATACCCCTTCCCCCAATCTTTTTTATATCCTCCCCCTTCCCCCCCTCCAACTTTTTAGTATGGCATTTCTTTGGATGGATTTCTTTTTTCTTTTTTCCTTTTTGGAGGGCAATTGGGGTTAAGTGACTTGCCCAAGGTCACATGGCTATTTTTTGTGTTAAGTGTCTGAGGCTGGATCTGCACCCAGATCCTCTTGACTCCAAGGCCAGTGCTCTATTCACTGCTGCCCCAACAAGATGGATTTCTATACCCTAGTGCCTGTATATCATATTTCCCAGTTGCATGTAAAAAACCAATTTTTTTAAACATTTGTTTTTTAAAACTTTGATTTCCAGATTCTTCCCTACTTCCCTCCTCATCCACCCCCACACTGGGAAGGCAAGCACTTCAATATAGGTTGTACATGTGTAGTTATGCAAAACATTTCTATAGTAATTATATAGTGAAGAACTAATTATATTTCCCTCCATCCTATCCCACCTCCCACTTATTCTATTTTCCACTTTGACCCTGTCCCTTTTCAAAAGTGTTTGCTTTTAACTACTCTCTCCCCCAATCTGCCCTCCCTTCTGTCATCCCCCTCTTGTCCCCTCCCCCCCCACTTTCCTGTAGGATAAGATACCAAATTGAATGTGTATGTTATTTCCTCCTTAAGCCAAATCCAATGTAAGGTTGACCCAATCTCTTTCACCTTCCTATTCTTCCCCTCCATTGTAACAGTTTTCTCTTGCCTCTTTTATATGAGGTAATTTACCCTATTCTATCTCTCTCTATCTCTTCTCATTATATTCCTTTCTCACCTCTTAATTTTATTATTTAGATACCATCCCTTCCTATTCAACTAATCCTGTGCCCTCTGTCTATATATACATGTACACACATATACACACACTCACACATATATATATTTATATTCACATACACACTCCTATACATACATACATATATACATATACATACACACACACACACACACACACACACACACACACACACACACACACACATATATATATTCCCTTCAACTATTTTCATACTACGAAAAAGTCTCATGAGTTACAATTATCGTTTTTCCATGTAGGAATGTAAATAGTTCAACTTTAATAAGTTCCTTATGATGTCTTTTTCTGGTTTACCTTCTCATACTTCTCTTGCTTCTTGTATTTAAAAAGTCAAATTTTCTGTTCAGCTCTGGTTTTTTCATCATGAATGCTTGAAAGTCCTTTATTTCATTGAATGACCATATTTTCTCCTGAAGCATTATACACAGTTTTGCTGCATAGGTGATTCTTGGTTTTAATCCTAGAATATTATATTCCAAGCCCTTCGGTGCCTTAATATAGAAGCTGGTAGATCTTGTGTTATCCTGATTGTGTTTCCACGATACTCAAATTGTTTCTTCTTGACTGCTTGTAATATCTTCTCTTTGACCTGAAAACTCTGAAATTTGGCTATAATATTCCTAGGAGTTTTCTTTTTGGGGATCGTCTTTTTTATTTTAGTCTTTTATTTATTTATTTTTAGTTTTCAACATTCATTTGCACAAGATTTTGAGATACAAATTTTATCCCCATCTTTCCCCTGCCCCCACCCCAAGATAGCCAGCCTCCTGAATACCCCTTCCCCCAATCTGCTCTCTCTTAGGTCCTTCCCCATCACCCTAACTTTCTAGTGGAGCAAGATGGATTTCTCTTTTTTAAATTAAATTAATTTGTTTATTTACTTTTAGTTTACAACATTCAGTTCCACAGTCCCTTGAATTTCAAATTTTCTCCCTCTCCCTTCTCCTCCCTCCCCCCTGCCCATGATGGCAGCATGCACTCAAATGTAGGATCTACAAATATCTTCACATTAATCATTACTCAGGTTGTAAAGAAGGGTTATAACTTATGGAATGATCAGTGGGAAAGAGGAAACAAAACAAAACAAGAAAAAGAAACAGAGCAAGTAGTTTGTTTCAATCTGCATTCACAACTCCGCATTTCTTTCTCTGGATATGGATATCTCTTTCGATCATAAGTCTTTTGGAGTTGTCTTACAACCTTACATTCCTGAGTGGAGCCCCATCTATTGAAGTTAGTTGTCACACATACTTTGTGTCTGTGATTGTGTACAGATTTCTCCTGCTTCTGTTCTTTTTGCTCTGCATCAGTTTATATAAGTCTCTCCAGGTTGTTATGAAGTCCATCTGCTCCTCATTTCTTATAGCACAGTTGTATTCCATTTCTTTCATATACCACAACCTGTTCAGCCATTCGCCAATTGATGGGCAGCCCCTTGATTTCCAGTTCTTTGCCACCACAGAGCTGCTATAAATATTTTTGTATATACAGGTCCTCCTCCCACTTCTCTGATCTCTTTGGAATATAACTCTAGAAGTGGTATTGCTGGGTCAAATAAGTATGCACTTATTTATAGCCCTTTGGGCATAGTTCCAGATTGCTCTCCAGAATGACTGGATCAGTTCACAACTCTACCAACAATGCATTAGTGTACCAATTTTTCCACGTCCTCTCCAGCATTTATCATTTTCCTGTTTTGTCATCTTAGCCAATGTGGCCAGTGAGATGTGGTACCTCAGAGTTGTTTTGATTCGCATTTCTCTAATCACTAGTGATTTAGAACATTTTTTCATTTGCTTATAGATATATTTACTTTCCTCTTCTGAGAACTGCCTGTTCATATCCTTTGACCATTTACCAGTTGGGGAGTGGCTTGTATTCTTATAGATTTGACTAAATTCTTTGTATATTTTAGAAATGAGAACTTTATCAGAGATATTGGTAAACTCTTTCCAAATTTTCTATTTTCCTCTTAATCTTGGTAACATTGGCTCTATTTGTACAGAAGCTTTTCAATTTAATGTAATCAAAATTATCCATTTTGCATTTTATAATGCTCTCTAACTCTTGTTTTGTCATGAAGTCTTCCCCTCTCCATAGATCTGACAGGTAAACTATCCCTTGCTTTCCCAGATTGCTTACAGTATTAGCCTTTATACCTAGATCATGCACCCATTTTGACTTTATTTTGGTGTACAGTATTAGATATTGGTCTATACCCAATTTCTGCCATACCATGTTTCAGTTTTCCTAGCAGTTTTTGTCAAATAGTGTGTTCTTATCCCCAAAACCAGGGTCTTTGGGTTTATCAAACAGTAGATTACTATAGTCATTGGCTGCTGAGTCTCATGTACCCAATCTATTCCATTGATACACTACTCTATTTCTCAGCCAGTACCAAGTAGTTTTGATTACTACGGCTTTATAATACAGATTAAAATCTGGTATGGATAGGCCACCTTCCCTAGCATTTCTTTTCATTAATTCCCTTGATATTCTGGACCTTTTCTTCTTCCAAATGAATTTTTCTACAATTTTTTCTCTTTTTTTCCCAAATGCTTTATTAACTTCTGGTTTACATCATTCATTTCTGCCAGATTTTGAGTTACAATTTTTCCCCCATTTTTCTCCTACCCATGACCCCAGAATAGCAGTCCCACAGGATATCCCCTCATCCAATCTGCTCTCTCCCATCTCTTCTCCCATACCCCATTCAACTTTTCCAGTAGGACAAGGTGAATCCTCGTGCCCCAATGCCTGCACATCTTATCTCCCAATTATATGCACAATAATATTAATCATAGTATTTATATATATTTTTTAAAAATTGGTTTTAAAAGGGAGATAAGCAACTCAGTATATACTATACATCTGTAGCTATGCAAAACATCACCATAGTAGATATATTGTAAAAGACTGACTATATTTCCCTCCCTTCCATCCCACCTCCCACCTGGTCCACTCCCCACTTTGCTCCTGTCCCTTTTCAAAAGTGGGTGCTTCCAACTCCCCCGCTCCCAGCCTGCCCTCCCTTCCATTGACCCCCCCTCTCATCCCCTTCTCCCCTACTTTCCTGTCGGGTGAGAAACCCCATTTAGTATGTATGTCATTCTCTCCCTAATCCAAATTCAATGAGGATAAGGTTTTGCCTTTTTGCCTTCCTGTTCTTCCCCTCCCTTGTAACCATTTTCCCTTGCTTCTTCTTTATGGTTTTCAGGAATTATAGGTGTCATCTTCCCTTGTAGGGATGTAAACAAGTTTGCCCTTATTAATAACATGTTATTGTTTTTTTTCTTTCCTGTTCACCTTTTTATGCTGTTCTTGAGTCTTGTATTTGAAGACCAAAATTTCTGTCGAGCTCTGGTCTTTCCATCGTGAAGGTTTGGAAGTCCCCTATTTTAATGAATATCCATCGCCTCCCCTGAATGATTATGCTAAATTTTTCTGGATAGTTGGTCCTTGGTTGTAATCTAAGCTCTTTTACCTTATAGAATATAAAATTTCATGCCCTCATTTTTTAATGTAGAAACTTCAAGGTCCTGCTTAATTCTTGACTGTGTTTCCATGATATTTACATTGTTTCTTGTTGGTTGCTTACAGTATTTTCTCTTTGACCTGGTAGTTTTGGAATTTGGCTACAATATTCCTTGACATTTTCAATTTCGGATATCTTTCAGGAGGTGATTGGTGTATTCTTTGTTTGTTTCTTTTTTTTTTTTGAAAATATGTAATATCTTGAGTTTATTTGAGGTTAGGGGAATATGTTTTCTCTTGGGAAGGGGAGTAGGGGGTGGGAAATGTTCTCTTCTTGATTCTGAACTTCAGGCACAGACCAGATCTCCCTCCTTTCCCTGCACACACACAGCCTGGCTCTTCTCGTTCTCCATCCCCAAGTCTCTTATTCTTTCACCAGCCGGTAGATGTGATGTTGAGCTCTGTGTTCACTTGCAGACACTTCAAACACATATGCAATACACAGTAAGGTTTTCTGGATATCTCTATTGGTCACCACCTTCAGAATAGTGAAGTTCTCCAATACACTGTTTATCATGTATTTCTCTGGCAGGTGCTTTAGCTTATGGATGAAGTTGATCATATATTTGCAAAGAGGAGACTGGTGAATTCGGTAGGAGTAGTGGCCATTCTCATAGTGGGCATATTCTGTCTCTACTTTCTCTACAACCTGTTTGCCAAAGGAGCAGACTTTGGTGGAGCAGGTGATGATCATGTTCTCAGGGCTCTCATATTGACTGGAGATGCCATAAAAGGAGCTGCCTTTGTCCTCTATGTTGGTGTTGAGGTCAGCCCAGAACTTGACAAGGAAGAAGGCATTTGAGGGTCCTCGTTCAAAGAGCTCTTTGAGTCCTCCCTTCTTATCAGGGAATTTGTCACAGATCTGGTGGATGTACACTGCTTCGAGGTAGGGGTCACTGAAGCTGGGATTGAACTGGCCAATGTGTACAGATAGGTGCTTGTTATACACGTCTGGGTCTTGTTGCTGCTCCAAGAAGGCAGAGGACTCCAACATCCAGAGCTTGGAGCTGGCCACACTTCAGCCTTGCCATGGAGGAGTTGACGGCGACAGGGTGGACCCAGCAGGAGATTCAAACCCTGGCAGAGGGAGTGGAGGCTGAACAGCGTAGGTTTGTTGAGAGAAAGGTTTCACATCATGGGAAGTTCCGGCTTGGCCTGGCAAAGTACCTTGCCAAAACCCTGAGACTGCTGGGTAGGCTGGTCCCCGGGTAAGGGCCATTTTATTATGGAAGGCTGTAGCAGAGGTGATCTGAGAGGATGACATGGTCGCCATATTCTGCAGGGCTTTGTCCTTAGCTGCCTGGTCCTTTAACTTGGCTTGGATCTCCTGAGCTTTACAGTGGGCCTGGATGTGGCTAGACACCTGCTTCCTGGTTCAAGTTTTCCCAGTCTGGAGCTTAATATAATGAGCAATCAGCTCATTATGGCCATACTTTTTGCCCTCATCTGATAAGATGATCTTGTGCCTGCCACAGGGTGGGTAGATGGCAAGGGCCTCTTGGAAGCTCTGCTCAATGTCAGGGCTCCATACGCCCTCTGCATCATTGTAGATGGGTTTGTCCAAAGCCTCGCTGCCCTTGGAGACGTTGCTCCCCTCAGGGGAGGTGGGAGAGCTCCACTCGTTGGAGGTAATGGTGCCGGCTAGGCCCTCCAAGGCTCTGCTTGGAGAAGGACCCATTGGACCTGCTGTCCTGGGATGGGGGATGAGAGAGGAATGCTGTGCTAAGTAAGTTCTGAGGGGCACTCTGAAATGCACCAACTCTGCTCCAGCTCTCCAATAATGCTGAACAGGGAAAGGGGCAGGAAGACCCTGAAAGGAGACTGCTAGCCAGTGGAGGCTGGGCGGTGGAGGGTGGCAGGGGGCTGGGCTGGGGTGCTAGAGCCTTGGGGAGGCTGCTGTACCAGCCCCCTGGCCTCAACTTTGAAAGGAGGAAGCCTGGTATGTGAGGAATGAGGGCTGGTATGAGATGCATGCAGCTGAGGTAGGGAGTGCCTGACCGATTGGTGTATTCTTTCAGTGACTATTTTATCTTCTAGTTCTAGGACTTCTGGGCAATTTTCTTTGATTATTTCCTGAAAGATGCTATCCAGGCTCTTTTTTTTTGGTAATAGTTTTCAGGTAGACCAATAATTTTTAAGTTATCTCTCCTGGATCTATTTTCCAGGTCAGTTGTTTTTACCAATGAGGTATTTTACATTTTACATTTTCTTCTATTTTTTTTATTCTTTTTTTTATTTTTATTTTTATTTTTTTGCTTTTTGGAGGGCAGTTGGGGCTAAGTAACTTGCCCAAGGTCACACAGCTAGGTTTTTGTTTGTGTGTGTTAAGTGTCTGAGGCCGGATCCGAACTCAGGTCCTTCTGACTCCAGGGCCGGTGCTCTACTCATTGCACCACCTAGTCGCTCTATTCTTTTGTTTTTGTTTGACTGATTCTTGATATCTCATAGAGTCATTAGCTTCTACTTGACCAATTCTAATTTTTAAGGTATTGTTTTCTTCTATTAGATATTTTATATCTTTTTCCATTTTACTTTTTTTTTTTTTTTGCTTTTTGGAGGGGAAGGGCAGGGCACTTGGGGTTAAGTGACTTGCCCAAGGTCACATGGCTAGTAAGTGTTAAGTGTCTGAGGCCAGATTTGAACCCAGGTCCTCTTGGCATCCAGGACTGGTGCTCTATTCACTGTGCCACCTAGGTGCCCCTCCCATTTTAATTTTTAAGGAGTTCTAGTCTTCAGTGAGTTTTTGTGCCTCCTTTTTCCTTTTAGACAATCCTACTTTTTAAGGAGTTGTTTTCTACAGTTAATTTTTGTCCTTTTCCCAAGCTATTTACCCTCTCTTGCATATCTCTCATTTCTCTTCCCAATTTTTCTTCTACATCTCTTATTTGACATTTAAAATCCTTCTTGAGCTTATCTAAGAAAGTTTTTTAGACTTGAGACCAGTTCATAATCCCCTTAGAGGTTTCAGATGTAGATATATTGACAATGTTGTCCTCTTCTGAATTTGTTCCTTAATCTTCCCTGTTTCCATAATAAGAATCTGTGATTGTTGTCTGTTTCTGCTTTTTGCTTATAGTGCATGCTCAATTCCTGGCTTTTAGAGTTGAGCTTTCCTGCTGGAGTTCAGGGGTCACTAAGAGAAGTTTCTTATGCTGGGAGCCTGGAACCTGGTCACTGGCTTTGTGTGCTGGGGCCCCAGGTGCTGGCAGCTGGAGGCTGTAGGGGTCTGGCAGTTCACCTTATGCTGAGTTAGAGTCAGCAACTCCCTCGGGGTGGGAGTGGGGAGTCTGGACACTGGTGGATGCCTGCTCATTTGGGCCTTGTACTGCTGGCTCTTGCTCACCTGGTCCTTGCACTGGCTCCTGCTCACCTGGACTTTGCACTTGAATATTTGGCTGCTGGAGGATATCTGCCTGCTGCCTGGAGCTGTGCCTTCTGGAGTTGTGCTTTCTGGAGTTGTGCTGAAGCACCAGGAGATTTGGCTGCTGGAGAATACTGGCACAGATGGTGGTTTTCTGAACTGGTGTCTGCTGGTTCCCCTGCCTGTGTTGAGGTACTTGAGGGTGGGGCAGGTCCTGGCATTGGCACTTACCTGCTCCACTCTGGGACTCAGGATCTCCCCATGGTTTGCTGAGGTGGGGCTTGCTGCTGGCTTGCTGGGATGCCCCCTGTCCTGGACCTCCCCTTCCCCCAGAGTGAGAAGGGCCTTGTTAATCCTCCAAGATTCCTGGGCTACAAGACTGCTATACCCCATGTTTCTACTGACTCAGCTCTTCCAAGAATTTTCCTGTGGTATTTTCTGGGCTTTCAGAGGTCAATAGGGAAGGGTGAGAGTGACTTACTTCTTATCTGCCATCTTGGCTCCAGAAAGTGGAAGAGAGACTATGCCTATTTGTTATAAGTAATTTTACCCTCAGCTGGATAGGAGTGGGGTAGGAGAGAGAGAAAACAGGTTTATACTACATAAAAAATAAAATTTTTTTAAAAAGGCACAGCTCCATTGTCTTCTACAGGAAGCCGTTTTTGACTCCCTATTGTCACATTCCCTGGTATTAGTACTTTTTCCCATCTGAAATTAATTTACCTTTATGTATGCTTTAATTCTTGTGTATGCACACATGTGCATATGTATTATGTCCCTTTCTCAAAATATAAGTTCCTTAAGAGGAATGTTTTGCTTTGCACATAATGGGCACTTAATGAATGATTGTTGTATTAAACTGGATCAACTATTCATTCAGGGAACATTTGTTAAGTGCCTGTTATGTACTAGGCATTGTGATAAGCAATGGGGTTAAAAAAAGGAGGCAAAAGACAGTCCCAGCCCTCAAAGAGCTTACAAGTTAATGAATCAAAGTTCTAACAAAGGCTCATCACTCTGGGTTTGACGGGCTGCTCAGGGAATTCCCTGCTTTGTCTCTCTACACATAATGTATATGAATTTTGTCTCAACTCTGGTTAGGTGGCTTTAGCTTGACTCACGTACCTCATACTGACTGTCTATTTTGCAGTTGTGACAAATGTTTTTATTCAGTCATTTCAGTCATGTCTGACTCTTTGTGACCCCATTTGGGGTTTTCTTGGCAGAGACATTGGAGTGGTTTGCCATTTCCTTCTCCAGCTCATTTTACAGAGGAGGAACTAAGGCAATGTAATGGAAATGCAGATTTAAAGATCTTCCCTGCCCCTAGGCCCTTTGATAGGCTTAAGAGACTCTGAGAACCTTCCTTGATTTGAAAATATACTCTGCCCTCTAATAGGCTGAATGTGGTCACATGGAGCCTGTGGTAGGAGGCTTGGTTTTCAGGAATGCCCACACCTAGGTGCTGTGTGATTGGGCAGTGGGTCAAGAGGGTGGTTACATTCTCTGACCCAGGAGAAGGCTATATAATCCCTGATGTGAGGCTTTGCTTTGGGGCACACTTTGAGAAGTGTTGTGTGATTTGACCAGATGAGACTCTGAGCAGCCATTGAGAACTCCCTGGTTTTGAAAACCCAAATGTTGATGCTTCCCTCTCTGGTAACTGTGATTTGGTATTGATGTAATGGTCAGACAGTTTGGAAGCCTGCCTGCTTGATCTGTTTGTTTCTGTCTTGTAAGTTCTGTCTGTATACTTTGAAATTCGGGGTGCTGACCTTTTTCCCCTGAACTAGGTAAATGATATATGTTTAATATGTTTGATTGATTAAAGTAAGTTTGTTAACCCATTTTGAGTTGCTTTCCTTTAGAAAAGCAGATCTAAGAACCTGTGTTGGCAGCCACCCTGCGGATGTTGGGGTGGTTGCTGCTACAGGCAAAGAGGGTTAAATTACTTGCCCAGGGTCACCCATCTAGCAAGTATCTGAGGTCAGATTTGAACTCAGGAATATTAATCTTCCTGACTCTAGGCCTGGCACTTTTTCCACTCCATAACCTAGCTGACCTTCTCCCCCCAAGTGAGAAATCTACTATCACTACTATGGAACAAGCAAATGTCCTGTAGTTCTATATTACATAAGACATAGCACCTTTGCTAGCTTGGGGATGAAGTACAAATTACATGTATGAGTCAACCTTCTGAGAGAGTATCTTCCTCTCTAAGATATGGTCATAGCTTTAGAGTTGGCAAGGACCTTAGCAGTACGTAGTTTAACACTCTCTTTCTATAGATGAAAAATGAGGCTAAATGGCTTGTCCAACAGCACACTGTGACAGAGTTGGGATTTAAACTCAAGTTCTCTGACTCCTGATCCATTTGCACCATGCTATCTCCTCTTTCATGAAGAACTCACACAAGACAAGCGTTCACACAAGTGGTCAGAAGACACTTTCAAAGTCTCTCTTAAGAACTTTGTATTTGATTGCATGACATGGGAGACACCAGCACAGGACAGCCTTCATCAGAGAAGGTGCTGTGCTCTATGAGCAAAGCTGGATTGACGTACTTCAAAAGAAATGTGAAATGCACAAATTTAGAGAATCCATCCCAAATGTTCACATGGACTATTTGTCCCCAACCTGTGGTAGAGCATTCTGAGCTTGTACTTGTCTGATCAGCCACACACTGTAACTTGTCTCTAACAGAGTAACGTCATTTTGGTCCTTTTCAAGAATTAAGGATAACAACCAACAAACCATGTTACAGAAGGTAAAAGATATAGGCTTACAACCAAGAAAAACTGAATATTACGTACTTTTGTCGTGCACTGTCTCAAAAAGGGTTGCAATGTTTTTTGCAAGCATTTGGTTAATTATTTGACAATAGTTTCCAAATAGTTTTTTGACTGTCAGTTTGACTTCCTCCAAACAGGGGCCTTTGGGCCTTAATCCTTTATATAAAACAGGAAAAAGCCAAGTGCATAGCCATAGTCTGAGAGAGAGGAAGGATCATGAGTATCCTTATTCAATTGCTACTCAATCCCTTTTTCTGAAGTCTTATTTTATGTATGTGATAGCAGACAGACAGAGACTTAAACAGAAAAGAGAGAAAGAGAGAGAGAGGGACAAGAGAGAGAGAGAGAGAGAGAGAGAGAGAGAGAGAGAGAGAGAGAGAGAGAGAGATTGATTCTTTCCTGGCATTTCAGGTATTTAATGTTATTTTGGAAACAAGATGAACTCCCAGAGCTCTTGATTATTTGTTGATGTTTTAAGTTGGTTGATTAATTTCATTTAAATTACCACCTACTGCCAGACAACATTAATCCTTCTTATTGGCAAATACTATGGGTTTTTGTTTTACCCTCACTGCCAGCTGTGTAGACTGCCAACTCCTATTGGTTCTGGTCTATTATTTGTTGTTACTGGTGATAATTCTTCACAGCAACTCAGAAGTAAAGCCTTTTTCATAACTCTTTGAAGTGTGGTCTGATGATAGACTTCTTTATTTAGCCCACAGATGAGAGTCTTATACTTGGACATACAGGGGATAGGAAAGGGCCTTTGTTATGGAAAGAAATAAGAAAAAGGAACTTGGGCAGAAGAAAAATATAAATATTTCAGCTCATTCTAAAAGACTCCAACAATAGGTTTTTTAAGATGAAGGAGTTGTGTTTTGTAAAGGATGGCCAGTCCAGTGTTTTGTTTCTTGGTGGGTCTCTACAGTATTCCTCTGTTATGGTTATGGGATTTAAAGATCTTCCATGTTCCTTGAATTTGCTGATGTAGCAGGAGGAGTGGGGCAAGAGGAAGCTCAAGCTAAGCTGGAGTGTGTGCTATGACTGGAAGCCTGGCTGCGATGGCAGCGGCAATGGTGCAAACTCCTTCTTTTCTGAGCCAGCCAGAATTTCTGCTAAGGACTCCTGATGAGGACTGCCAGGGACGGGAACTGTGGGGGGCCAGAGATGCTAGGAGCATGTTTCCTGACACTGAGCAGTTGCCCTGACTGGGGAGAGGAGGACTTTTGCCTGAGGTAGCTTATTCTGTTTTGAAGACTTGAGAATGTGGGTGTTTACTACATTAACTACGTGTGCCAACTTCATAACTACTGTGATGGCTTTGACTTTCTGGTTTTGAGACTCGGTTTTCTGGTATGTGAATAAATGTTCTAGCTTTATTTATCATGTAGAGAGCCTGGTATATTTTGTGATTAATAACCATATCATCATATTTATAGTTACCATAGGCATTGTGAATACTGCATTGTTGATACATCCTCCCTGGAGGCATGTTCCTTATCTCATCTTGAACAGTTGCCATTTGAATGTTTTGAAGGGTAAAGGAAAAAACGATGAATTTAGGCATGGGATCTGAGTTCTAGTCTTGGCTTTGTTGTTAACTAGCTATGTGACCTTGAACAAGTTAGCCTCCCTGTTTCTGTTTTTTCTTAACTTTCAAATAGAGATAGTAATATTTACTTGTTTACCTCATAGGGTAGCTGAGAGACTCAGATGAGAAAGTTTAATGGATTTATAATCTATCTCATCAGAATGAGCACTCTTCTATTGTCTCAAGTTGCAACACATTTATGCATATATAACTTATGTGATTTTTGCCAATGCCATTTAGTAAATTATCTGTAAAGGTGGATTCACACAACAAGCAAGAGGCCTTCCTCTATGTCCTGGTCCCCAAATTTTTTTTGTTCCATGAACCCTTTTCAACCACAAAAAATACTGTAAAATCCCAGGGTAATTTAATGTACTACTCATAATGTTCTTTAAAATTATTTATTGCTTAAGGTGCCATTGGATCACCATTGTGAATCCTTTGGGGGTTCATGAACCATTAAATGGGAACTACTGTTCTTGGTTTTAATATTTCATGGATAGAAGATTAACCCTTTATACCATTACCTGATTAGCCTTCCTTTTCTAGAAGTCACACATAGATGTGATGGGTTTTTAAGTCACTTATCATTAATAGTAAAATTCAAATAATAATTTTATTTTCTTTATTTTACGATGATAATTTTCAGAGGTCTTTTGCATCTATACATTCTATAAAAATATAATTTGTAGGGGGGCGGAGCCAAGATGGTGGAAAGGAAGCAGTAACCTCGATGAGCTCCTCTGTCACTAAGTCCAAAAGGGTAAATCTGAGTAGATTCCGGAGTGACGAAGCCCAGTGGAAGACAGAGTGTGGCAGAATCCAGCCCAGGAGGTTGCCCAGAGTGTCCGCACAGGTCGAGCGCAGAGCGTGTGGGGTCTGCACAGCTCAGACCTAAGAGCAGGCAAGCAGACTACACCAGAGAGAGAAAAAGCCCCAGCCTGCAGACTTACCAAGGACGAATCGCAGTCATCTCGCAGAGGGAACGGATCATTGGAGCCAGGTAGGAGAGTCGGGCCCCCAGTGGAGAGAGTGGCTTCTCAGGCTGCATTCAGCCCCCAGCCTGGAAATTTAGAAACTGCCTGCCTGTATGATACAGGGGCTGGAATGGCAAAGTAAATTCTAGCTGCTCCGATCCTCCCATCCCTCCTTCATGAAGCAGAAAACCCAAAGATAAGTCTCCCACCCAGATTGAAATCCCAAGTTAATGGAAATAGCCTCAGGCTTGAGAATCTCCAAGAAAGGGTGTAACTGAGACAGCCAGGAATCTGAAGAGAAGAGAGGGAGGGGACCCAACTAGCCCCACCTCACCTCACCAACAAAAGCCTACTTATAGCCCAGGGGTATAGAGGCAGAAATCTGAAGTGGTCAGACTCATCCCCACCTACACATCTACATTCCTCACTGACTTCCCTGACTTAGCCATAAACTAGCCACCCAGAGGTATTCAAAGTCAAGGATCAGGCCCCAAACTCATAGCCTGAGACACTAAGAAACAGGAAGTCACAATGGGAAGGAAGGAAGCTGAAAAGGAGAAGGGGAAGGCAAGAAAGTCTATTCGAGCATACTATGCAGGGCAAGAACAACAAAACACACAGGACAATATAGACTCTCTGCCCACACCAGAGACCACAGAAGGAAACATGATCTGGTCTCAAGCCCAAATAGCATTCCTGGAGGAGCTTAAGAAAAATTTTAAAGACCAAATCAGGGAGGCAATGACCAACTTGGAAAAAGAAAATACCTCCCTAAAAAAGGAACTTCAAAAACTTACTGAAGACCATAATTCACTAAAAATTAGATACAACCAAACTGAAACTCAGAACTCTATGATGCAGCAGGAGTCAATCGAAAAAAACAAGATGATCAAAAAATTGCAAGAAAATGTAAAATATCTCACTGGAAAAATAACTGACCTAGAGAACAGATCCAGGAGAGACAACCTAAGAATTATTGGTCTACCAGAAAGCCACGATGAGAAAAGCAGTCTAGACAACATCCTCCAAGAGATTGTCAAAGAAAACTGTCCTGAGGTCCTGGAATCAGAAGATAAAATAGCTATTGATAGAATTCACCGGACTCCTCCTGAAAGAGATCCCAAACTGAAAACTCCAAGAAATATAGTAGCCAAATTCCAGAATTATAAGATTAAAGAAAAAATTCTACAAGCAGCCAAAAAGAAACAATTCAAATATCGAGGAACTACAGTTAGGATCACACAGGACCTAGCAGCTTCTACATTAAAAGAGCGGAGGGACTGGAATTTGATATTTCGTAGGGCAAGAGAGCTAGGACTACAACCAAGGATTAACTACCCGGCAAAACTGAGCATAATCTTTCAGGCAAGGAGATGGACGTATAATGAAGTAAGGGACTTCGAGACTTTCCTAATGAAAAAGCCAGAGCTCAATGGAAAATTTGATCTCCAATTACAAGACTCCAGAAGAACATAAAAAGGTAAACAAGGGTAACATAGACTCACACATGCAGAAGTGCACACACCCACACCCACAAACACAAGCTCATTACCTGGGATGCAACAAGAGCAAAATGTTCACATCCCTATATGTGGAGCTGATAACTGTCAATATTTGAAATCTCTATGATTATCATGACCTGCAAAAGGGTTATACTTAGAGGGTGTGGCTATGAATGCACTAACATGGAGTCTAAAAAAAAAGGCTATTAAGGGGATCAATGGTACTGTAATGGGAAAAAGGAAAGGATGAGCTAGGAAAAGGTAAAATATGCCATCTGAAGAGGCATCAAAACACACTATAGAAGAAGGGAAAGTAAGAGGGAGAGGAACATCATTTAAACGCTATTCTCACTGGTTCTGGTTCAAAGAAGGATCAAATTAATCAGTGAAGTTTAAGAATCTAATGTGAATAGACACATAAATTCATTAAATAGAGGAATTGGAGGGAGGGAGAGGAGCATTGTTTGAAATTTACTCTCATTGGTTTGGAATCAAACGGGGAGTAATTTACTCTGATAAGTATAAAAATTTGTTGTGTCCTATAGATAGTGGGAGGGTAAGGGGGCGGTGAAAAGGAGGAGACTAAAGGGAGGGATTATAAGGGAGGGAAATAGTAGTAAGGGGAGAGGGTAGGTTAAGAAGGGGGTCACTGGGTGGGAACACTGAGGGAGGGGGCGGTCAAAAGGGAAAACTTCAAGGAGGGGAAGGGAGAAGGAATAAACAAAAACATAAACAGGGGAGGGAATAGGATGGAAGGGAAGAGACAGATAGTCATCATTACTGTGAATGTGAATGGGATGAACTCTCCCATAAAACAGAGGCAGATAGCAGAATGGATTAAAAACCATAATCCTACAATATGCTGTCTTCAAGAAACACATTTGAAACAAAGGGATACCCACAGGGTAAAGGTAAAAGGTTGGAGTAAAATTTATTATGCCTCAGCTAAAGTAAAAAAAGCAGGGGTAGCAATACTTATCTCAGATAAAGCAAAAGCAAAAATAGATCTAATTAAAAGAGATAAGGAAGGAAACTATATCCTACTAAAAGGCACCATCGAGAATGAAGCAATATCACTACTTAATATATATGCACTAAGTGGTATAGCATCCAAATTCCTAGAGGAGAAGTTAAAGGAATTAGAGGAAGAAATAGATAGCAAAACTATACTAGTGGGGGACCTTAATCTCTCCCTCTCTGAACTCGATAAATCTAACCTTAAAATAAACAAGAAAGAAGTTAAGGAGGTGAATAGAATCTTAGAGAGACTAGATATGATGGATCTCTGGAGAAAACTGAATGGGGATAAAAAGGAATTTACTTTCTTCTCAGCAGTGCATGGTACATACTCAAAAATAGACCATGTACTAGGGCATAAAAACCTCACAATCCAGTGCAGAAAGGCAGAAATAGTAAGCGCATCATTCTCAGATCATGATGCAATAAAAATTATATGCAATAAAGGGCCATGGAAAGATAGACTAAAAACTAATTGGAAACTAAACAATTTAATCCTAAAAAATTGGTGGGTCAAAGAAGAAATTATAGAAACAATCAATAATTTCATTCAAGAGAATGATAATAATGAAACAACATACCAAAATTTGTGGGATGCACTAAAGGCAGTTCTCAGGGGAAGTTTTATATCCCTGAGTGCATACTTAATTAAAGCAGAGAGAAGGGAGGTCAGTGAATTGGACATGCAATTGAAAAAGCTAGAAAAAGAACAAATTGAAAATCCCCAATTTAGTACTAAATTAGAAATATCGAAAACCAAAGGTGAGATTAATAAAATTGAAATTAAGAAAACCATTGAATTAATAAATAAAACCAAGAGCTGGTTTTATGAAAAAATCAACAAAATTGATAGACCCTTAGTCAATATGATAAAAAAAAAGAAAGAAGAAAACCAAATTATGAGTATCAAAAATAAAAAGGGTGAATCTACCTCCAATGAAGAGGAAATCAAAAAAATAATGAGGAATTATTTTTCCCAATTGTATGCACATAAATATGACAATCTTAGTGAAATGGATGAATATTTACAAAATCACAAATTGCCCAGATTAACTGAAGAGGAAGTGAATTACCTAAATAACCCCATCTCAGAAAAAGAAATCAAACAAGCCATCAATGAACTCCCTAGGAAAAAATCTCCAGGGCCAGATGGGTTCACTAGTGAATTCTATCAAACATTTAAAGAACAATTGATTCCAATACTCTACAAACTATTTGGGAAAATTAGTGAAGAAGGAGTCCTACCAAACTCTTTCTATGACACAAATATGGTACTGATTCCTAAATCAGGAAGAGATAAAACAGAGAAAGAAAATTATAGACCAATCTCCCTCATGAATTTAGACGCAAAAATTCTAAATAAAATATTAGCCAAAAGACTCCAACAACTTATCACAAAAATAATACACCCTGATCAGGTAGGATTCATTCCAGGAATGCAAGGATGGTTTAATATTAGGAAAACCATCAATATAATTGAGCATATCAACAACAAAACTAGCAAAAACCACATGATCATCTCAATAGATGCAGAAAAGGCTTTTGACAAAGTACAACATCCATTCCTATTAAAAACACTAGAAAGTATAGGAATAAATGGAGCCTTCCTTAAAATAGTTGCTAGCATCTATCTAAAACCATCAGCAAGTATTATATGCAATGGGGATAAACTAGAAGCCTTTCCAATAAGATCAGGAGTGAAACAAGGGTGTCCACTATCACCCCTCTTATTCAATCTGGTACTAGAAACGTTAGCAGTAGCAATTAGAGAAGAAAAAGAAATCAAAGGAATCAAATTAGGCAAAGAAGTGACCAAGCTGTCACTCTTTGCAGATGATATGATGATATACTTAGAGAATCCTAGAGAATCAAGTAAAAAATTACTTGAGACAATAAATAAATTTGGCAAAGTTGCAGGATATAAAATAAACCCACATAAATCCTCAGCATTCCTGTACATCTCTAATAAAACTCAACAGCAAGAGATAGAAAGAGAAATCCCATTTAAAGTCACTGTAGACATTATAAAATATTTGGGAATCTACTTGCCAAAACAAACCCAGAATCTATATGATCAAAACTACAAAACACTTCTCACACAAATAAAAACAGATCTAAATAGTTGGAAAAATATCAATTGCTCGTGGCTGGGTCGAGCTAATATAATAAAAATGACAATTTTACCCAAACTAAATTATATATTTAGTGCCATTCCAATCAATTTACCAAAAAACTACTTTGTAGAGTTAGACAAAATAATAACAAAATTTATTTGGAAAAACAAACGGTCTAGAATATCAAGGGAATTAATGAAAAGAAATGCTAGGGAAGGTGGACTAGCTATGCCAGATCTTAATCTGTATTATACAGCAGCAGTCATCAAAACTGCTTGGTACTGGCAGAGGTGTAGAGTAGTGGATCAATGGAATAGATTAGGTGCAGGAGACCCAGCAGTTAATGAATATAGCAATCTATTGTTCGATAAACCCAAAGACCCCAGTTTTTGGGATAAGAATGCACTATTTGACAAAAACTGCTGGGAAAACTGGAATACAGTATGGCAGAAACTGGGCATAGATCACTATCTAACACCATATACCAAAATCAAGTCTAAATGGGTGCATGATCTAGGTGTAAAGGATGATACTGTAAGCAATTTGGGAAAGCAAGGAATAGTTTACCTGACAGATCTGTGGAGAGGGGAAGATTTTAGGACCAAACAAGAATTAGAGAGCATTATAAAATGCAAAATGGATAATTTTGATTACATTAAATTGAAAAGCTTCTGCACAAACAAAGCCAATGTAACCAAGATCAAGAGGGAGGTGGGAAATTGGGAAAGAATTTTTACAACCTGTGTCTCTGATAAAGGACTCATTTCTAAAATTTATAGAGAATTGAGCCAAATCTATATGAATACAAGTCATTCCCCAATTGAGAAATGGTCAAAGGATATGAACAGGAAGTTTTCAGAGAAAGAAATTAAAGATATCTATAAGCATATGAAGAAATGCTCTAAATCACTATTAATTAGAGAAATGCAAATCAAAACAACTCTGAGATACCACATCTCTCCAGTCAGATTGGCTAAGATGACAAAACAAGAAAGTGACAAATGCTGGAGAGGATGTGGGCAAATTGCAACACATTGCTGGTGGAGTTGTGAACTTATCCAACCATTCTGGAGAGCAATCTGGAATTATGCCCAAAGGATTATAAATAATTTCATACCCTTTGACCCAGCCATACCACTCCTAGGGTTATATCCCAAAGAGATCATAGTAGTGGGAGGAAGAACCATATGTACAAAAATATTTTTAGCAGCCCTTTTTGTGGTTGCAAAGAATTGGAAACTAAAGGGGTGCCCATCAATTGGGGAATGGCTAAACAAGTTGTGGTATATGAATGTAATGGAATTTTATTGTGCTATAAGAAACGAGGAGGTGACGGATTTCATAATTACCTGGAGAGACTTATACAAACTGATGCTGAGCGAGAAGAATAGAATCAGAAGAAATTTGTATACAATCACAGACATACCATATCTGTGATGACCAACTATGACAGACTGGACTCTTTTCAGCAATGCAGTGATATAAGTTAATCCCGAATGACTCAAGAAAGTGAGAAATGCGCCATCCAGAGATATAACTAGAAAGAACTGAGCCTGAATCCTGATGGAAGCAAACTAAATGATCTTGTTCTTCTCATTGTTTGGTTTTACTTCTTCCTTACCATCTTTCATCCCACCTAGTACAATATGCCTTTGTAATTGGAATAATGTTTAATATGAATGCATTTGCAGACCCTATACTGTACTATATGCTGTCATGAGGGGAGGGGGGAGGGAAGTAAAGGAAATTTGAAAATCAAGGAACTATGGAATTGAATCTTGTTAACTGAAACTAAACTAATAAATTAATTAAAAAAATATAATTTGTATACAGTTTACATACAAAATCAAAACATCATCATTAGTACTAATACTAATATTATTCTCCTCACTAGAAGATTTTCCATAAGATGACTTTTTTTGAGCCAGAGGAACACATAAAATAATATTAATAAGTTTTTTAAAAAATTAATTAATTTTCAGTTTTTAACAGTCATTTCCACATGATTTTGAACTCTGAATTTTCTCCTCCTCTATCCCCTTCCCTCATCCCAAGATGGTGTATATTCTGATTGCTCCTTCCCCCAGTCTGCCCTCTCTTCTATTACACCTCCCCTCTTATCACCTTCCCCCCTATTTTCTTTCAAGACAAGATAGATTTTTCTACCCCATAGCCTGTATATCTTATTTCCCAGTTGCATGTAAAAACAACTTTTTACATTTGTTTTTAAAACTTTGAGTTACACATTCTCTCCTTTCTTCCCTTCCCACCTACCCTCATTGAGAAGGCAAGTAATTCAATATAGGTTATACATGTGTAGTTATGCAAAATAATTCCATAATAGTCATGTTGTGAAAGACTAACTATATTTCCTTCCAGCATATCCCACCCCCACTTATTCTATTTTCTCCTTTGACATTGTCCCTCCTCAAAAGTGTTTGCTTCTGACTATCCTCTCCCCTTATCTGCCCTCCCTTCTATCATCTCCCCCCAATTTTATCTCCTTTTCCCCTTGCTTTCCTATAGGATAAGATACCAAATTGAGTGTGTATATTATTCCCTCCCTAAGCCAAATAGGATGAGAGTAAGGTTCACTCATTCCCTTTCATCTCCCCTCTCTTTTCCTCCATTGTGAAACCTTTTTCTTGTCTCTTTTTTTGTGAGATAATTTACCCCATTCTATCTCCCTTTTTTCTTCTCCCAATATATTCCTATCTCACCCCTTAATTTTATTTTTTAGATATCATCCTTTCATATTCCACTCACCCTGTGCCATCCATCCAATCCATCCTTCTTTCTTTCTTTCTTTCTTTCTTTCTTTCTTTCTTTCTTTCTTTCTTTCTTTCTTTCTTTCTTCCTTCCTACCTATCTATTTCCTCCAACTACCCTAATACTGAAAAAGGTCTAATGGTTTACAAATGTCATCTTTCCATGTAGGAATGCAAACAGTTCAACTTTAATAAGTCACTTATGATTTCTCTTTCCTTTTTACCTTTTCATGCTTCTCTTGAGTCTTGTATTTGAAAGTCAAGTTTTCTATTCAGTTCTGGTATTTTCATCAAGAATGCTTGAAGGTCCTCCATTTTATTGAATGTCTATTTCCCCCCCTGAAGTATTATACTCAGTTTTTCTGGGTAGGTGATACTTTGTTTTAATCCTAACTCCTCTGACCTCTGGAATATCATATTCTAAGCCCTTCAATCACTTAATGTAGAAGCTGCTAGATATTATGTTATCCTGATTGTATTTCCACAATACTTAAATTGTTTTTTACTGCTTGCAGTATTTTCTCCTTGACATGTGAAGTCTGGAATTTGGTTAGAGTATTCCTGGGAGTTTTTCTTTTGGTATCTCTTTCAAGAGGTGATCAGTGCATGCTTATAATTTCTACTTTCCCCTATGTTTCTAGAATATCAGGGCAGTTTTCCTTGATGATTTCTTGAAAGCTGATGTCTAGATCCTTTTTTTTTGATCATGGCTTTCATGTAGTCCAATAATTTTAAAATTTTCTCTCCTGTATCTATTTTCCAGGTCAGTGTTTTTTCCAATGAGATATTTCACATTGTCTTCATTTTTTCCTTCTTTTGGTTCTGTTTTATAATTTCTTGATTTCTCATAGAGTCATTAACTTCCATTTCCTCCATTCTAATTTGAAGGAGTTATTTTCTTCAGTGAGCTTTTGGACCTCTTTTTCCATTTGGCTAATTCTTCTTTTTAAGGCATTCTTCTCCTCATCAAATTTTTTGATCTCTTTTGTCGTTTGGGTTAGTCTATCTTTTAAGGTTAATCTATTTATTTTCTTCAGTATTTTTTGGGGGTCTCCTTTAGCAGGCTATTGACTTGTTTTTCATGATCATGTTTTTCTTGCATCACTCTCATTTCTCTTCCCAATTTTTCCTCTACATCTCTTACTTGATTTTCAAAATCATTTTTGAGCTCTTCTAGGGCCTACAACAAATTCATATTTTTCTTGGAGGCTTTAGATGTAGGAGCTTTGACTTTGTTGTCTTCTTCTGGTTTTATGTTTTGTTCTTCTTTCTCACCAAAGTAAGATTCTATAGTCGGACTTTTTTATGCTGTTTATTCATCTTCCCAGTCAAATACTTGATTTTCTAACTCCCTGTAAAGGCAGGACTCTGCTTCCAGTGGGTGTGGGTATGGGTATGCTGTCCCAGGTTTGTGGGGTTTTACATCAGCCACTGGATCCCCCACCATCTGTAAGCCCAGAACTCCAGAAGCAGTTGCTGTTGCTGCTCTCACTGTTCCCACTGCCACCCCAGCCACCTATGCTGCCCCAGGGCTAGGGCTGGAACACACTCCTCTTTCACCCAGGCCCCACAGAGTTCCCTTACTGACCTTCCATGCTGTTCTTTTAAAAAATTTTTTTTTAATTTAAACAAATGCTTTATTAACTCCTGTTTTACATCATTCATTTCTGCCAGATTTTGAGTTACAAGTTTTTTCCCCATTTTCCCCCTACCTACCCTCCCAGAATAGCAGTCCCACAAGATATCACTTCCTCCATCCTGCTCTCTCCCATATCTTCTCCCTTACCCCCTTTGACTTTTCCATTAGAGCAAGGTGAATCTCTGTGCCCCGAAGCCTGTACATCTTATCTCCCAATTACATGCAAAAGAGTATTGATAATAGTGTTTATATATATTTGAAACATTTAATTTTAAGACCTCGAATTTCAGATCCATTCCCTTCCTCATTCCCCCTGGAAAGATAAGTAATTCAGGATGTGTTGTACATGTATAACTATGCAAAACATTACCATAGTAGATATATTGTAAAAGGCTGCTTATAATTCCCTCCCACCCAACCCACCCCCCACCTGGTCCACTCCCTACTTGATCCTGTCCCTCTTCTATAGTGGGTACTTCCAACCTCCCCTCCCCCCAAGAATGCCCTCCCATCCATCATCCCTCCTCTCATCCCCCTTCCCCCTCTTCTGCTGCAGGTTGAGATATCCCATTTAATATGTATGTCATTCTCTCCCTGAACCAAATTCAATGAGAATGTGGTTTTGCCTTTTTGCCTTCCTGTTCTTCCCCTCCTCTGCAGCCATTTCCCCTTGCTTCTTCTACATGAGATAGTTTATTTACCCTATCCTGTCTCTCCCCATCTCCTCTTGCCACTTTCCTCTCTCACCTCATAATTTCACCCCTTAGGTATCATCCCTTCCCAACAAATTCAACCTATGCCCTCTATCCATGTATAACTGTAAACATATATGCACACATTCACATATGTATTCATGTGACCATATACCCTTCTTCCATTATTTTCATACTGAGAAAAGTTTCATCAGTCACTGTTATTGTTTTTCCATGTAGGAATGTAAATAGTTCAACTTTGATAAGTTCCTTTTGATTTCTTTTCCCTGATTACCTGCTCAGGCATCTCTTGCTTCTTGTGTCTCGATGTCAAATTTTCTATTCAACTCTGGTTTTTTCTTCAAGAATGCTTGAAAGTCCTCTATTCCACTGAATGACCATATTTTCCCCTGAAACAAAATACTCAGTTTTGCTGGTAGGTGACCCTTGGGTTCATTCCCAGCTCTTTTGCCCTCTGGAATATCATATTCCATGCCCTTCGATCCCTCATTGTAGAAGCTGCCAGGTCCTGGGCTATTCTGATTGTGTTTCCACAATATTGAAATTGTTTCTTCCTGGCTGCTTGTAGTATTTTCTCCTTGATCTGGGGATTCTGGGACCTGGCTATAATATTCCTGGGAATTTTCTTTTTGGGATCTTTTTCAGGAGTTTATCTGTGGATTCTTTCAACCTTATTTTGCCCCCTGGGTCTAAAACGTCAGGGCAATTTTCCTTGAGAATTTCTTGAAGGGTGATTTCTAGGTTCTTTCTTTGATCATGGCTTTCAGGCAGTCCAATAATTTTAAAATTATATCTCCTGGATCTATTTTCCAGGTCAGTGGTTTTTCCCATGAGATATTTTACATTGCCTTCTATTCTTTCATTTGTTTGGATCTGCTTAACAGCATCTTGATTTGTCATAAAGTCACTAGCTTCCATTTGCTCCAGTCTAACTCTGAAGGAATGAATCTCCTCTGTGAGCTTTTGAGATTCTTTTTCCATCTGGCAAATTTTACTTTTTAAGGCATTCTTCTCCTCATTGCCCTTTTCGGCCTCCTTTGCCATTTGAGTTAGTCTATTTTTTAAGGTGTTGTTTTCTTCAGTCAGGCTGTTGACCCTCATTTCACAGTTTTCCTGCATTCTTCTCATTTCTCTTCCCAATTTTTCCTCCACTTTTCTTATTTGATTTTAAAAATCCTTCTTAAGGTCCTCTATAGCCTGTAACCCGTTCATATTTTCCTTTGGGGCTTTTGGAGCAGGATTTGTGACCTCACAGTCCTCTGACTGTTCCATGCTTCGATCCTCTTTGCCCCCAAAATAGGAGTCTAATGTTTCATTTTTCTGTTTATTTTGTTTCCTTTGCCTTGGCATGATGCCACTTAATTACTTGACTTTTGGGCTTGTTGCCACAGTAGAACTCTGCCACCAGACAGGGGAGCTTTGTCCCGAACATGTGGGAGGGCAACTTCCATTTCTGGCAAGCTGGAAACCCGCCCCATGACCTCCCCCACAGATCACAATCCAGATCCAGGGAGGTTAAAGCAAGAGCGATTACCCCCCAAGACTGATCGCTGGATCTCCCTACAGTTTGCAGGCCAGGAGCTGGAGCTGCCACTGAAAACTGCAAAATGGTGTGTCTCCTCAGCGGCTTCTAGCTCCCAGGTGAGGAAGCCGACCTGTTCTCCAAATACTGGTCCCAAAGTCCATAGGGCACTAACCTCTCGCTTTGTCCTAGGAATGTCTGTGTTGACCATTCTGGAATAGCCACAGCTTCTGGTGTTCTGGGGTTCCTCCAGACAGCTGTTGGCCTAACTGCCCTGGGGCTAAAACCACGGGACCTGGGCTCAGCTCTCCCCGCGGTGCGCGCTGCGCTGCTGCCTCCCACAGTGCTGCACTGGCAGTTTGCAGGGCTGCTGGGCTGTCCTCAGCGGGAGGTTACCTTCTCTGTGTCGTTCTTTTGGTGTCGGGGCTCCAGAAGTTGTTCAGAGTCCCCTTTTACATAGTTTGGAGGTAATTTGGAGGTGCTGTTTCTACTCCGCCATCTTGGCTCCGCCCCTTCCATGCTGTTCTTGATGTCTGTGAGTTGAGAAGTCTGGAAATTGCAACAGCTGACAGTTATTTAGTTCCCTGAGGCCTGCTCTGGCCTCTTTGTGCCTGGCTCAGCCCACTCTAGACTGTGCTTCACTCCCAGCCCAGTGTAATATCCCCTTCCTGTTGGTCTTCCAGGCTGTTGGGCTGGAGATGTGTGTTTCACTCTGTCATTTTGTGGCTTCTTCTTCTCTAGAATTTGTTTAGAGTAATTTTTATAGGTATTTGGAGGGGCCTGGGGGGCAAACTCAAGTAACTCCCTGCTTTTATTCTGCAGTCTTGGTTCCACCCCTCTATATGAAGTTTCTAAAGGGATTTTGATCTTTGTGGGAAGATAGAGTACACACATCAATGAAACTCCAGTTCTTTTAAAGCACTGTAGTTCTAAAAGTCTTAGTGTAGTTTTAAACTTTAATGCTTGAAGTTTTAAGCTTTATTAGTTCAAATTTTAAGCTTTAAATGCTTCAAACTGAAGTGAGATTTTTGGAACATGCTGTATTACAAATTTATTTACTTAAATTAGATGCCTTTTTTTCTTTTTGATAGGTAAAATTTTATTTTATTTTAATAAATTTCTATTGATATCTTTTGGAGTTTTTTTTACATCAGCATAATTTCCCCCATTTTTCCTCCTCCAGCCCTTTCCTCTTAGAGAACTATCCCATAAAAATATAATTTTTTAAAACAAAAAAGAAGGGAAAAACAGCATAATTGAAAAACACATCAAAAACATCAGAAAATATGTGTAATGTTCAACACTTGTGAACCTCACACTCCTGCAAAGGGATAGGGTGTGGGTGATAGAAATCCTTTTCAATAATATATTTGAAATATTGTTCTTAGCTCTACACCTAGATCTACACAAGGAAGGAAGCATGATTCTAATAACTGAAGACTGAACTATTTACTCTAGAGTGTTAGCTAGGATAGGGACTAAGAAGAGGAAGGGACCTGTTTGACTTTATCACCTATAATGAAAGAAGGATTTGGATTCAGAGGATCTGAATGGTTCAGAGGACATAATCAAGGCTCTTCTACTTACTGTGTGACTAGACAAAATAGGAGGATTGCACAGTATAATTTTTAAGGATCTTTCTAGCTATGAAATGGATCTTCATTATGGGATCGATAAGGTGGCAGAATGTCTTTTTTTCCCCTACATACCTCTCTAAGCCCAAAACTTCAAGAAAAGAGAATACATCCCAGATATGGAGTAACTAAAGCTGATTCCCCAAGATAAGAAAAGAAAAACACCATACAAGTTATAAGCTTCAAGAAATAATATTAGACAGCTATTATATTTAGAACTTCCACCCAATATGCCCATCCTTCCACACAGTGGGTCTATTCAACCAGCATAAACAATTTCACAGGTTTGTGCTTCAGAGTATGATTGTCAGAACCACATATCAAGAAAAGGACAGCACTAAAGAACATGTCCAAGGAGGGGGGTGGGGATGGTTTTTGGTAAGAGGCAGGGTTTTATATAATACAATTGGTCTAGTTGGAATTTGTATATTGGAAAGCCATCTTCTTTTAATTAGTTCTCCTGGGACTAGAATTGCATCCTCAACTAGTAGAGGAAATACTTAAGTCCTGAAGTATTACAAGCATCTGAGTTGTAGGGGGGAATATAGAAATTGAGATAAGATGAGCTAACATTAGGAATGTTAAATGATTATGATAAGGTGGTGCCTAGGACTTAGCCTTAAGATATAAAGTGATTCCCACCACATAGCAATTCTTTAACTTTACATTGCTTCCTTCATGAATTGATATTTCTAAGAGTGAGGCATAGCAGAAGTAAAAAAAAAGATTAAGGTAAGACCTATTAAAATAATATAGAAATGGAATGGAGGAAGTAATTTAAGTTTATGTAATTAATCCCTACCTTCATGAGTATGTGATGGGAATCATGAAGAAATACATTAGAATATATCTCATGCACTGGAGAATAGAATTCAGAGTAATATAAAAGAGAAAGGAAATATGGATAACTATAAGTAAAGCAAAACTTAGAAAAACATGCTTCAAAAGAATATTCTTTAATAATTAGGGATCAGGGACTGAAGTTTTTGAATTAGATGGATTAGGTAGGGAAAAATAAGGGTAAAAAGGAGACACTCAGGTAAGTGAAAGAAAATATAAATATACAATTTAAATACATTTTATTAGATATAAAAAATTTGGAGAGGAGGTTAGACTAGCATTAAAGTAATATAAACAAAACAAATCCTACAAAGTGCTGACGTAGCAGGCAATGGGGATGAAAATCAATGACTAGAGGAAGATACAATATAATAATCATAACTTTATATAAGAATGTATTAAATAATCCAATATTACTGCATTAGAGTGGGAGAATGGACAAGAAAACAAATTCAATAATGTTACTGTAGCACCAATGCAATATTTACAGAATCCACAATCACTATAAATATGCCTGCATGGTACTCAATTACAAAGTTGAACAAAAAACAGACTCTTCATATAGAAGACAGAAGCAAAACATTTATTCAAACACCAGAAAACCAAACCCCAGCACCGGGAAACCAAATCCATCATAGAAACATAGAAGTTAATGCACCACAATGTATCAAAGAGCCAAATCATCCTTTAGCCTTCCCACAAACCAATATTTGACCAATATTTACTCACAAGCCTATCTGCATCTCTCAGAAACAAACTCTCCTCCCAACCATCTGGCAGGCTGTGACTCCCAGCTTCCTCTGGGCTCTACTCCATCATTCAGCAAAATCATCCCACCACAGGCTCCATGTGATTACAGTCAACCCATTAGGGGGCAGAGTTTATTTTCAAAGCAGATAAGGTCTTCAAATTCCCTTAGGCTTATTAAAGGACAGGGAAGATCTTCAAATTCCCATTCCCATTCCAGTTACCTACAAGAATATTTGAAAATGAAGATACATGAAAAATGAAACTGACAAGCTGGAGGAAAATTTACTGTGTAGGGACTTCTGGGAGTCAAAATGGTGGAGTAAGAAGTAAGTCATTCTTACTCTGCCTTATTGACCTCTGCAAGCCCAGAAAACATCACACCCCCAAAATCCCTGGAACAGCTGAGCCAGCAGAAAGATGGGGTACAGCAGTCTAGAACCCAGGAAGCTTGAGAGTTAATGGGAAAGGTCTTTCTTGTTTTGGGGAAGGGGGAGCAGTACAGGACAGGAGGCATCCCAGCAAGCTAGCAGCAAGCCCTACCTCAACAAACCATGGGGAAATTCTGAGGGTGGTGGAACAGGCAAGTGCCAACACCAGGACTGCCGAGTGTCTCAGCACAGGCAGGGGAACTGGTAGACACCAGCTCTGATGGGCACTATGTGCACTGGTAGGCAAGTGTCCTCCAGCAGTCAAATCTCTTGATACTTCAGGACAACTCCAGGAGGCACAGTTCCAAGCTAGCAGATATCCTCCAGCAGCCAAACCATCCAGTGCTTTAAAGAAACCCTTGTGAGCAGGTGTTCATCAGGAGGCAGACTCCCCACCCTCACCCTGAGAGCTCCAGTGTTGCTGACTCCAGCTCAGCACCAGGTAATCTGCCAGACCCCTACAGCGTCCAGCTGCCAGCACCTGAGGCCCCAGCACACAAAGCCAGTGACTAGGTCCCCTGCACCCACCACAAGAAGCTTGGGTCAGTGTCCCTTGTGCTTTACCAGGAGAGCTCAACTTTAAAAGTCAGGAATAGGCAAATGCCATGAGCAAAAGAACAATGACCATAGATTCTTATTATGGGGACAGGGAAGATCAAGGCACAAATTCAGAAGGGGACAACGTTGTCAATCAAACTACATCTGAAACCTCAAAGGGGAATATGAACTGGTTTCAAGCTCATAAAGCCTTCTTGGAAGGGCTCAAGAAGTATTTTAAAAGTCAAATAAGAGAGGTAGAAGAAAAATTGGGAAAAGAAATGAGAGATATGTAAGAGGGAGTCAATAGCTTAGATAAAGAAGGACAAAAATTGACTGCAAAAAACAAGTCCTTAAAAAATACAACTGGGGGATGGAGTAAAAAAATACAATTGACCAAAGGGAAAAAAGTACATTGAATAAAACAACTCCTTAAAAAGTAGAATTGGTCAAATGGAAAAGGAGGCACAAAAACTCACTTTGTGTGATGAAAAACTCTACTTAAGTGGTGGAAAGGGATTGTGTTAGGAGAGGAGGAAAGGAGAAGGCAGACAAGGGTAAATTACATCATATGAAAAGGCACAAAAAGCAGTAGAAGGAAAGACGGGAAAAAGAGGGAGGTAAGCATTATTTGAGCCTTACTCTCACCAGATTTGGCTCAAAGAGGGAATAAAATAATCAGTTAGGTATAGAAATCTAATTTAACTATAAGAAGTAGGAGAGGAAAGGGGAAAAAAGGGAAGGTGTGGATAAAAGGGAGGGGAGAAATAGTAAGGGTGAATGAGAAGATAAGGGAGGGGGCTAATAGAAGGGAGAACAGACTGAAGGAGGTGGTGGTCAAAAGCAAAAATCTAGTGAGGAGGGAAAAGGAGAAAGGAGAGAGAAAAGCATAAACTGTGCATCAGATAATCCCCCAAAAGAATGATTTACAATCTTGTTATCAAAGTAAAAATGTAAATTCACAATGTCAAAGGAGATAATAGATAAATTTTAAATTTTAAAATAGGTAAATTCTCAGAGGTACCATAAGCAATCAAATATTAAGTTGATCCTATGAGTCATTTCCAAAAAAAAAAAAATCTGACTCCATAGAAATCAGGAATGAAAGGATGATTTCCCATCATAGATGTATAAAGGATTAAGATAAGATCCCAAAAGTTAGGGTAAAGTTTTTATTCAGTGAAGTCCAGAATTTATCTCTGACAGTAGTGCAGTGACATTTTGGAGAGCCCATACCAATTGTCCTCCATTAACACAATGGCCACATTAATGACAGATCACATTACTTACCTCAAAGGTGAATCATATTTGCCAAACATCCACAAGTTCCTTGCCTAACACTACAGGACTGTTTTCAGGATTAGGGCTGATTAAGTTGATTATACACAAAAATTTAATGATAATAATGGCACCTTGGACAGTGCCACTACCAGTCATTACAAAAGAGTCTATCATTTGATGCTTACAAAGAATCATCACAATTTTACAAATGAGGAAATGGACTAAGACAGATGAAGTGATTTTATTAAAATCACATAGCTAGCAAATGACAGAATCTTACATGAGGCCATGTGGTGTTACACTATGAATAATGATGATTTATTTATGAATTTGAAGGCTCTAAAGAACCATTTTGTAGAATGGATTTGAACACTCATCTCTACCTTCCAAACTTTTGAAGGAGACTGGGAAGAATCACCTGGTAAAGGGAGGATGGGAAAGAGCTTCACTTAAAGAAGGTGAATGTGACTGCTCAAGCCTTAGAATATTCTTCTCCAGGAATTAATTGCCATTACATTTAACTCTAGAGGCAGCTAGGTGGTGCAGTGGATAAGTGCTGGACCTAGAGTCAGCATGACTCTGGCCTTAGACATTTACTAGCTGTGACCTCACTTAACCCTGTTTGCCTCGTTTTCCTTATCTATAAAATGAGCTGGAGAAGGAAATGGCAAAGCACTCTAGTCTCTTTGCCAAGAAAATCCCAAATGGGGTCATGGGGAGTTAGACATGACTGAAATGATTGACCAGCAACAGCAAATTAACCTTTTTGTCTAAATTTTGCTTTGTTTCATACCAGGGAAATCAAACCGACCTCTATTGCTTAGGAAGATTCACCAATTATTCACTGGTGACAAAGTTTCAGGCAGAAAGGCAAACAAAGAAACAAACAAAAGGGGGTGGCTAGGTGGCACAGTGAATAGAGCACTGGCCCTGGAGTCAGGAGGACCTGAGTTCAAATCCAGCCTCAGACACTCGACACACTTACTAGCTGTGTGACTTTGGGCAAGTCACTTAACCCCAACTGCCCTCCAAAAAGAAAAACAACAAGAATAACAACAAACAAAATCCTCTTAGGAGTCAGGACACTTGAATTTTCTAATCTTTAAGTTTTCTGTTACGTTAATTAGCTATGTGACTTCCAACAAGTTGCTTAGGCTCTTTGTTCCTTAGCATCTTCATCCATAAAATAAGCATAATCATCATCATCATCACCATAAAAACTAAAATCTATATAGCATTTAGAAGTTTGCATAGGGGGGCGGCTAGGTGGCGCAGTGAATAGAGTGCTGGCCCTGGAATCAGAAGGACCTGAGTTCGGAGCCGGCCTCCAACACTTAATCCACACAAACAAAAACCTAGCCGTGTAACCTTGGGCAAGTTACTTAACCCCAATTGCCCTAAAGGGGCGGCTAGGTGGCGCAGTGAGTAAGAGCGCCGGCCTCGGAGTTGGGATGACCCGAGATCAGATCCGGCCTCAGAAAATGAGCACCATGCATAAATAATGACTAGCTGTGTAACCTTGAGCAAGTTACTTAACCCCAATTGCTTTAAAAAAAAATAAATAAGAAGTTTGCATAGGGAAGACTCATGATTTCATGTGCATTCCTTTTTTCCTGTCATATTTTATATATAGAACTATTTCTATTTGTTGATGACTCAATTTTGTAATTTAAAAATACACATATTTTAAGTCTTGGGTTTAAGTACCAAGTCTTCTCCTCACTTGCTGTGTGACCTTGGGTAAATCATTTTGCCTCATTTGTCAAGTGAGGATGAAAGATCATAGATCTAGAACTGGAAGGATCTTGAGAGTCCATCTAGTCCAACCCCTTTATTTTATAGATGAGGAGACCAAGGAGAGGCATCTGAATGACTTGCTTCAATTCAATTAAATAAACATTAAATGCCTACTATGTACCAGGCACTGTGCTAAGTGCTAGAGATAAAAATATACACACACATATATACATGCATACACACATATAAATACATGCACACACATACACACACATAACAATATAATACATACACACATATACACACAAAATACATATGTGTACTACATGCACACAATACACATATACAGTACATGCACTGCAATGCATATACACATACATATGTAATACACACATATACATATATAATACATGCACACTATACATATACAACACACATATAATACATGCATAATACAATACACATACACATATAATACATGCAGGCACTCATATATACACATACACATATACATATATAAAACATGTGCACACATATACACATACACACATATACATATCTCTAATACTGTAATGGGGAATTTGAAGATTTTCCTTGCCCCTTAGTAGACCTAGGGGGGAATTTGAAGACCTTCCCTGCTTTGAAAGTAAACTCTGTCCCCTAATAGCTGAATGTAGTCACATGGAACCTGTGATGGGAGAAATTTGCTGAAAGGGAAGTAGAGCCCACAGGAAGCTGGGAGCCAGAGCTAGCAAGATGGTGGGAGAGAGAGGTGCTCAGGCAAGGAGAGAGAGAGGTTTGTGAATAAATATTGATCTAATATTGATTTGTGGGAAGGCTAAAGGATACTATGGCTCTCAGTGTTGTTATGGCTTCTGAATATCTTTGGTACTATGATGGAATCAACTTACTGGTTTTGGTATTTGGTTTTCTGGTATCTAAATATATGCTTCAGTTCTGTCCTATATGGAGAGTCTGGTATATTTTGCTTTTGAACGTCATGCAATATTTATAGTTATGGTCTTTATCATGATTGTGGGTGTTGTAAATATTGTATTAGTGCTACAAGTATATGCACACACACATATACACATGAACACATATACATATAGAATACATGCACAGACACATATATACACATCACACACATATGGATATATATGCACACATATTACACACACACACATATGCTATATACAGAATAAGTAGGAAATAATTAAGATAGGGAAAGCACTAAAGTTAAGAGGGGTTGGGGAAGGCTTCCTAGATATTAGTTGGACTTAAAGGGAACAAGAAAGGTATTTAATTAGAGCAGAGGAGGGAGAGCATTCCAGGTCTGGGGACAGTCAAAGAAAATACCCCAAAAGGGGTAGCTAGGTGTGTAGGGAATAGAGTACTGGCCCTGGAGGACCTGAGTTAAAATCCAGCCTCAGACACTTAACACTTACTAGCTTTATGACCTTGAGCAAGTCATTTAACCCCAATTACCCTCCCCCACCCACAAAAAAAGAAAAGAAAATGCCGCAAACAGAGAGATGGAATGTCTTGTTTGTGGAACAGCCAGGAGTCCAGTGTCACTGGATTGAATAGTATGTGGTAGATGTAAAAACACTGGAAAGGTAGTAAGGTAACAACTATGAAGGTCTTTGAATGCTGAACAGAATGGAGGCAATAGGGAACCACTGGAATGTATTGAGTTTAATATCATACTGGGAAGTGACAAAAGTAGGATATGAAGTCAGATTCTCTGATTTAAATCAATGATCTTTTCTGGGTACTATTCTCTCCAAGGTGCCTTTCAACTCTGAAGCATGATGGAAGTGTTTTTTTTTTTTTGCTTTTTTGTAGGGCAACTGGGGTTAAGTAACTTGCCCAAGGTCACACGGCTAGGTTTTTGTTTGTGTGTGTGTTAAGTGTCTGAGGCCAGATTCGAACTCAGGTCCTTCTGACTCCAGGGCCGACGCTCTACTCAGTGCGCCACCTAGCCGCCCCTGATGGAAGTGTTTTAAAGAGGTAAAAAGCATTATGCAAAAGTAGGAGTTTGTTCTTGGAAAAGCCCTGTTTTCCCTCAGTTTTGATGAGGATGAAATTTAAAATTGACATTTAGACACCTGAATTCAAACGTGAATATCTGGCTGAATGTCAGGTAGAAAATATCAATCACCTCATTTTAGTTTAAAAAAAAAAAATAGCTGCTTTTCTTTAACAACTTTCCCTCCTGGTACTTCTGTGGGCTTTTGGAACCCACCAAGGCGAACTCCTGCAGGCATGATAGATGCTGCAGAACACTTGTGCTAAATACACTAAGTTGAAGAGTATCACTTGATGCATGATTTATTAATTTTATTGCTGGTGAGACGACAGCTGGTGAGACGACAGCTCAGTCCTTCCCACCACCACCCCTACTCAGAGATGTGTGCTATCCTAGGCAACAAGCTTACTAATCCTCTGTTATCTCCCACAAAGTTTTTTGTCTCATCTTTTAAACTTTCTTCCTTACTTGTTCCATTTTTGCTAACATAGAGAACAAATCTCTGTCAGCAGGGAAAAGTCACAAGAAAAAGGTAGACGGGGCTGGGGAACTACCAAGAAAGGGACAATAAGTTACTTCACAAATAACTCCAGCTTGGTTTCTGAGCTTGAAGGTGGGATCCACACTCTTCTCTTTCCTGGACTTGGATGTAGGACCAAAGAACTGAGATCATTCAGTGGTGACTGCTTCAAGTCTGAGGTCTTCAGAGATGTCAGAGGAGGTTTACCTACTTTGACCTTTGTTGAAAAGAAAAATGAATAGAGAAGACCCCACTACAAAACAACCTTCCATTTGGAGTAATAGGGCCTGAATTCAAATTTATACTTTACTACATAATCTCTGCGTAACTTTGATCAATATCACTTTACTTTAGTGGGCCTCAGTTTCCTCATGTGCAGAATGATGAAGTTGGGACTGCTACTAAGGTATGTTTTGGCAGGAAATCCTATGATTCACCCTGCCCCTCCCATCTGTGATTTTATAGGGCTGTTTTGGCTATAGGCTAGTGGATATTTTAGCCAATAGACTCAGAATTACTGGACTCATATTACCAGATATCTGGCATCAGGGAAATTACTTAAGGCAGTCAGTGCTCAGTGGAGGTCCTGGGCCTGGAGTCAGGAAGACCTGAGTTCAACTCCAGCTTCAGACAGTTTCTGGCAGTATGACCCTGGCAAGTCACTTAGCTTCTGATTGCCTGATAAAATGGATCCTCTGGAGAAGGAAATGGCAAATCACTTCAGTATCTTTGTCAGGAAAACCCCAAATGAGGTCACAGAGTGTTGGCCATGACTGAAATGATTGAACAACAACAACAATCACTTAACTTCTATGGAGCTCAGTTTCCTTATCTGCAAAAAGGACAAAATAATACCTGTGTTATTTATTGTAAGGTATGATTGAATTTTATTTCCACAGAAAATTACATAATAACAGAAATTATTTGAAGCCATACTGACGGCTAATGTCAGAGACAAAAACTATTTGTATAGCAGAATGGGGGAAGCTGGCAAATCAGCATACCTAAGAAGGCCTCTCCTAATATATCAAAAGGGACTGCCAGGCCAGGCAACATTCACAAAGACTAGGCCTCTTAACCCAGACCAGGTATAATAGGGCTTTTATTATTGATATCCTGGGCTAGAATCTTCAAATTAACACTTTTGTCAAATCTATTAGCAATTGGGAAAAATCTGTTCTCCTACTATCTAATTCAGACAAATGGGGAAGAAACTAAAAATATTCTGCTTGGCATTTCCTGGTATAAAGAATAAAGTAGGGGAAGGCTAAATGGCTCAGTGAATAGAGCACCAGCCCTGAAGTCAAGAGGACCTATAACACACACACACACACACACACACACACACACACACACACACAGGCCTTGTGACCTTGGGCAAGTCACTTAACCCCAATTGTCCTGCCTTCCCCCCTCAAAAAAAAAAGAATAAAGTATATGATGATGAGAAGGGATGCTGGAATTGAAATGTGGGAATGGGAGGATGTTGTCAAAGGGTGGGATTTAATGAACCCCCAAATGTTAACCAATGGGATTCAAGGTGTGAAATTCAAATCTGGATGAATTATAAAAAGGACTATGTAATTAGCTTAAATTTGTACTTGACTCTTTACATTGGGATAAAAGGTCAAGTTACATGATATGAAGTGACATGAAATAAAAATCTTTTTTTTTCTAAATTCACTCATGGCCAGGTAAAATCTTGGGTATTTCTGACATTTATCTACCTCAGAGGGGTTTTATAAGAATAAAGTAAAATAATGGCTAAGAAAATGCTTTGGAAAGTATAAAAGAGTATACCAATATAAAGCAGTAATTGCCCCAGTGCCAGGAGTAGAATTGTCAGGAATGAGGCTGACTTACTTATCCATGAATACTTCTAATTTCTAAACAACAGAAGGGTGCAGCTTGGTTTTCTTTAGGTGTAAAATAAGGATTAAGAATGGGAGAAAGGAGGCAGCCATTGTTGATGTAGAGGATGAATTGGGGACTAAGGTAAATTTATCTTTCCTTCTGCCAAAACAATAAATGTGAAATGTAACAGATTACACATATAAACACAGCACTTAGGATATTTTCAAACTAGTTGTTCCTCAGTACCTGATTAATGCTCTAGATATTTCTTTACAGATCCTTTTCATATTTCATTCTGACAGTCCGGTAGAATGTGATGATAATGCATGCTAATCTCATTGCTAAGGGACCCTGGGAGGGCTTTCCTCTTTAGTCACTCATTAAAAGTTTATACGCACTTCTAAAGGAATTATATACAGCTGGGGTGGGTGTCAGGAGGAGGGCTGGGAGATGTACCTTAGGGCAAGTAATGGACCTCCCTTCTCTTTTCCTTTTGTTGGGAATGATGGCTTTACAGTATAATGCTGTGTTTAAAATATATATTGTAAAGAAAGTACAAGGGAAAATAGGTGATGCCATGGATAGAGTGCGAGGCCTAGAGTCAGGAAGACTCATCTTCTTCAATTCAATTCTGGCCTCAGGCACTTACAAACTGTGTGATCTTGGGCAAATCACTTAACCCTGTTTGCCTCAGTTTTGTGTGAGGTGGGGGAAGCCCAAAAATCCCATACCCAAGATTTCATAAAAGTCAGAGGTGTCTTGAGGGAAGAACAGGAAGCATTTACTTGGTTCTTGTGAGAAGAGGGCATCACCTTCACCAGGATGAACTAGTGGAAGGAGGCGTGTTACGGAAGACAAAGCAAGGTTATATACCCTAGCACAGACAAATCCCCTCCTACCATTATCCCTTATTCCCATTGGCTGGGAAGTGGGCTTACAGTTTAGGCATGAAAAAAAAAGACAAAGAACAAGGAAACAGGGTATATCCAATCCAAACATACGTGTCCTTATTTGGCAAACTTAATGCTTAAGTGGCAGTAAAGAAGGGGGAAGGGTCTTAAAGGACTCCTAAAAGACTTAATGCTGATGTAAAAGCAGGGGGAAGGGTGAAACTGAAACAGTAAAAGAGGGGGAAGGGTGAAACTAAAACTCAGGCTTGTTCCCACAAGAAACCTTACTAGGTTTTAGTATAGAGTCTGAGAAATTTTCACCTCTCCCATTAAATCCCTCCTCTTATTTTTCACACTCTGAAAACTTCTCACACCACTGCTGATAAACCCTTTCTACAACTCATCTTCCCAAGATGGGGTCTCCAGGCTGGTACTGATGCAGGAGGGGCTTGTATAAACCCCATTTGTTCCCAAACCTTCTTATCTGTCTTCTTTATTTCCAACCAAACCTTTATTTATTTTCCCAAACTCTCAAATTCATTATTTAGATTATTCAACTTTTTTCTTTAAATCATAAGGTGGGGCAGAGTCAATATGGCGGAGTAGAAACAGGACTTCCTTGGGGCACCGGCTTCCACCTCCCCCAATTCACGTAAAAGGTGACTCTGAAGAAACTTTGGAGCTACAGAAACCACAAAATGACACAGAGAAACTAACCTTCCACTGAGGACAGCCTAGCAGGCTGGCAGCAAGCAGCCAGTGCAGTGTTCTGGGAGCAGAACCCAGCCTGGCCCAAGATGGAGGTTTTAGCCCCAGGGTGGGCCTGACAAGCCTCTGGCTGGAGGGACTTCAGATCACCAGCAGCTGTGGTGGTTTGCAGAATTATCAACACATAGATGCTAAGGACAAAGTGAGAGGGCAGTGCAATTTGGATTTTGGAATCCAGTAGTTGGAAGTGCAGCGGATTTTGCCCCCAGGGTGAAAAGTGGCTGAGGCACGGCAGCCCTGCAGCTGCAGCCACATGTGGCTGCTTCAGCTCCTGGCCTGCAGATTGTAGGGGGACAAAGTGACCAAACTGAGGGGTAATTGCTCTTGCTTTAACCTGATTGGATCTGAATTGAAGTCTTTGGTGGAGGTCCTGTGACCAGCTTGCCAGAGCATGTGGAGGCTTCAGGGAGGGCACCTTCAGCAGCTGAGAAAACCCCAGCTCCCTTGTCTGGTAGCTGAGTCCTACTGTGGCAAAAAGTCCAAAAGTCAAGTAATTGTGTGGTAACATGAGTAAACGAGGGAAGCAAAGCAAACAGAGGAATCCAACATTAGACTCCTATTTTGGGGACAAAAAGGATCAAAGCATGGAACAGGAGGAAGACAGTGAAGTCAGAACTCCTGCACCAAAAGCTTCAAAGAAAAATACAAGCTGGTTACAGGCCATAGAGGACCTTAAGAAGGATTTTGAAAAGCAAATAAGAGAAGTGGAAAATTTGGGAAGAGAAATGAGAACAATGCAAGAAAATTATGAAATGAGGGTAAACAACCTGACTGAAGAAAACAATAGCTTAAGAAATAGACTAACTCAAATGTCAAAAGAAGCTTAAAAAGGCAATGAGGAGAAGAATGCCTTAAAAAGCCAAATTTGCCAGATGGAAGAAGAATCTCAAAAGCTCACTGAAGAGAATCATTCCTTCAGAATTAGATTGGATCAAATGGAAGCTAGTGACTTTATGAGAAATCAAGATACTATTAAACAGATCCAAACAAATGAAAAAATAGAAGGCAATGTGAAATATCTCATTGGAAAAACCACTGATCTGGAAAATAGATCCAGGAGGGATAATTTAAAAATTATTGGGCTACCTGAAAGCCATGATCAAAAAAAAGAACCTAGAAATAATTGTAATGGAAATACAGATTTGAAGATCTTCCCTGACCCTAGGCCCTTTGATCGGTTTAAGTAACTTTGATTGGCTTAAGAGACTCTGAAAACCTTCCTTAATTTGAAAATATACTCTGCCTCCTAATAGGCTGAATTTGGTCACAGGGAGCCTGTGGTAGGAGGCTTGGTTTTCAGGAATGACCACACCTTGATGCTGTGTGATTGGGCAGTGGGTCAAGAGGGTGGTTACATTCTCTGAGCCAGGAGAAGTCTATATAAACCCTGATGGGAGGCTTTGCTTTGGGGCTCACTTTGAGAAGTGTTGTGTGATTTGACCAGATGAGACTCATGGTATCTGTTGAGAGCCCCCTGGCTTTGAAAACCCAGATGCTGATGCTTCCCTCTCTGGTAACTATGATTTTGGTATTGATAATGGTTGGACAGTTTGGAAGCCTGTCTGTTTGATCTGTCTGTGTACTCTGAAGTTCAGGGTGCTGACATTTTCCCCCTGAACTAGGTAAATGATATATGTTTGTTTGATTAAAGTGAGCTTGTTAACCCATTTTGAATTGCTTTCCTTTAGAAATGCAGATCTAAGAACCTGTGCTGGCAGCTACCCTGGGGATGTTGGGATGCTTGCTACTACAATAATCCTTCAAGAAATTCTCAAGGAAAACTGCCCTGATGTTTTAGAACTAGAGGGTAAAATAGAGGTTGAAAGAATCCACTGATCACTTCCCAAAAAAGATCTGAAAAAGAAAACTTCTAGGAATATTATAGCCAGGCTCTAAAATTCCCAGATCAAGGAGAAAATATTACAAGCAGCCAGGAAGAATCACTTTGAATATTGTGGAAACACAATCAGGATAGTGCAGGATCTGGCAGCTTCTACACTGAGGGACTGAAGGGCTTGGAATATGATATTCCAGAGGTCAAAGAAGCTGGGATTAAAACCAAGAATCACCTACCCAGCAAAACTGAGTATCATGTTTCAGGGGAATATATGGTCATACATTTTACCCATAAAACAAGATAGCTCATAAATTATTATTACTTACTAGCACAACTGTTTGTATTGGAATCCCAGCTTAACCAAAACAAAGAGGTTAATGGCTAACCATAGATGTCCTTGTTTCAAGTTTGCTTATTCTTCCCTAATTAGACTCAGTCTGGAAGAATGAGATTCCTCTGGAATCTATGATTCCCCACTAAGATAATATAAAAGAGCTAAGCCATAAAGATTTACCAGGCTCACATACATAAGGGATTCCCTTTAACAATTTTCTCTTCATTAATCAAAAACTTTACCAAGATCCCCATCCTAAATTCCAAATTTGTACTAAAAAACTCAATTACTAGAAATCAATCTTATTGACTTTAAAAGTCAATTTGGAGGCTGACTGTTTTCCAACTCCACTGCCTCTAGTGAGACTTCTTTAGGCACCCTTATTGCAAATGCTGCCTCTCCTCCCCTCTTCTTCCTGATGGGGGTGGTGGTGAAGCTCTCTTCTTAATCTGAACTGTGATAAATCAAATGATGCTTTAGGCAATCTACCTGAATTTCCCAAATCTCAGGGTCCCATCTAGAAACTTCAGAAAATTCACAGTTGGGGCGGCTAGGTAGCACAGTGAATAGAGCACCGGCCCTGGAGTCAGGAGGACCTGAATTCAAATCCAGCCTCAGACACTTAACACAAAACTAGTCATATGACCTTGGGCAAGTCACTTAACCCCAATTGTCCTCCAAGAAAAAGCAAAAAAAAATCCACAGGAAATTTAAATACTATGAAATCTATGTATGATTGATAAAATGACCAGAAATCTTACAAAGTCTTTGTATAATTACTAACTTTCCCTTCAAAAATTTTAAACTAGTCCCAGTATCAAAGCCAATTGTTAGAGATCCCTTTTAATCTTTTGTACATAGACCTACTACTTTTCAGCAAGTCTATTGTTTAGGAGCTTCATAACTAAAACATCCCAGGGTTGATGATCTCGTCCACACAGATTGTTTCCAGGGGGCACCTAACCCCTTCTCTCCATATACATTAACAATTCTATGTTTTACAAAACTTACAAAAGTATTCACAGAGTCTTTTCTTCACATAATTACCAATAATTACTTCTTCACAAGCATATTTTCATAAATACTTGATTTATGTAGTAACTCCAGATAGCTTGGTTAGCAATCTCACATAAATGATAGCAAAACAATCTTAATTGAAACTTCCTTTTAAACAAAGACAAACTTGAAAGTTTATGATTTCTTAAATTATAATATTTAAAAATATTATAACTTGTGGTCATAGTGCCCCATTCATCATTTTCCTGTTTCTCTGACAGTATAATTCTTAATTTAATATCATTTAGACTATAAGGGAAACTGCTTCTCCTATAACACAAATAATACAATTGTTTACTGGTAATAATTATCATGTACCTAAATTTAAACTTTGCAACTATAAGCAAGTAATTACCAATCTGATGACCTTAATTTAGTTGTTTCCAAATTGCTTTGCACAGAAAATCATTCATCCCACAACCATTGGCATTAACGTCACACCTAAGGAGAATTTCACATAAGGTTAACAAACATAAAGCAATTAACTTTAGTTTTAACAGTTTACACTCAAATAGCCTTTTTGTTTTATATCAAGTATTGTGCCAAGCACCTTTATATTAGTCCCATAAAATCCCTAGGATGTGGATTCCACCACCATCCCTTTACTGAACGTAAATTAAGGTAAATAAAACTTTCTGGGGCCATACAGTGAATCAGTTTCTTAATGTCAAATAGCAATATGTACCTTTTTGATCATATAACTATACATTTCTAAGTTCTAATACCTTTGGCCCTCAAAAAGGAAACATTATTCACAAATTTAATTGTTTCCTTAATATTTCAGTTCCCCATTCACATTCCCATTTTCCTGGGAAAGTTTACAAGCAGGTTAAACTCATCTATTATAATCAGGTTAGTTTAAAATATGTTGGGCCAATATTCTAACTGCTTATTTTGGTTTTAGTATTAATTACAAACCACAGTAATCTAAATCTTTACCACAATCAATGCCTATCTTTAAATTTAAATTTAATAACCACCCAATATCAGCCTTTCCACTTAAAAAAAAATTCCCTTCTTAAAGCAGAAACAAACCTTCAAACATGGGAATTCCTTAAAACTAATTTGGTGTATTGATAATAATTCCCCTGCCCCAGGTATACATATTGGGTCCTAAAAACTGATTAACCTGATCAGAACTCCCCCCACCACTTCCCTGGTCTTCAATTAACTTCTTCATTTCTTTCTTTAAGCTTCTAATTTGGGGGAGGTGTGTGACACTGAGTCAAGATGGCAGAGTAGAAACAGGACTTCCCCACGACTCTGGCTCCCACCACCTCCAATACATGTAAAAAAATGAATCTAAACAAATTTTAGAGCTACAGAACCTACAAAGTGACAGAGAGAAACAAATCTCCCACTGAAGCCAGCCCTGAAGGCCGATTGCACTGTCCTTGGAGCAGAGTGCAGTCCTGCATTAGCCTTGAGGTTTTAGCCCCAGGGCAGCCCCGACCAGAGGCTGCCAGAGCAGACTTCAGGAGAGTGAATCACCAGCAGTTGTCACGGTTTTGGGACTTCTCAACCCATGAACATCAAAGACCAAGTAAAAGGTCAGTTGGGAATTCTTTTGGAAGAGGGGGTTAGAAGAGCGTGGTCTGATCCCTGCCCCTGGTGTGACAAGTGGCAGAGGCACAGTGGCTGCCTCCAGAACTCCTGGCCTGCAGATTGTAGGGCAACCAAGCAACCATTCAGAGGCTAAGTGATCTTGCTTTAATCTGCTTGGATCTGGATCACTATCTTGGGTGGAGGTCCTGGGGTGTGTGGCCAGTGGGCCAGAGTTTGTGGGGGCTGCAGAGAGGGTGCCCACCTAATAGCTCCAGCAGCTGTAAAAACCCTAGCAATTTGGGACAGAGCTCTCTCCATTCTGAAAGCAGAGTTCTACCATGGCAAAGAGCTCAAAAGTCAAATAATTGACTGGCAACATGAAGAAGCAGAAGAAATGCAATACCACCATAGATTTCTTTTTTGGGGACAAAAAGGATCAAAGCATGGAATGGGAGGAAGACAACAAAGTCAGAACTCCTGCATCAAAAGCTCCCAGGAAAAATATGAAGTGGTTACAGGCCAAGGAGGAGCTCAAGAAAGATTTTGAAAATCAAGTAAGAGAAGTGGAGGAAAAATTGGGCAGAGAAAGGAGAATGATGCACAAAAATCAAGAAAAGCAAGTCAACAGTCTGACTGAAGAAAATAACACCTTAAAAAATGTAATAACTCAAATGGCAAAAGAAGCCCCAAAAGCCAATGCCTTAGAAAGCCAAATTTGCCAGAAAGTTCTAATTTCAGTGCTGCTTAAGGGGGCATTCACACAACCTATCCCCTGAATCAGCAGGACTTCCCAAAGAAGGAAAAGTTTTAGCAGTTTCTGTAGTCCCAGGGAGAAGAAAATTTTCTTGATCTTTTGTCAATTGTCTTAATTCCCTCTGGGGAGGGGTGTGTACAGGTGTCCCTGGCCTGGCCAAGTCAATTAAGTCAATTAAATCCCCCTCCCTAGATTCCCTTTCAGAGGGCACAGAGGGCAGGGAAGGAGGAGCTGAGGCTGGGTCAGGAGGTCCCAATGGTGGAGGAATGTAGGGCAGAGGTAAGGAAAGAAGGGGGTCCCAGGGATGGGGCCTCTGTTCTTGTTCTTCTGGTTTCTCTTCTGGCTTCTCCCTCTCCCTCTGTGTTAGAACAAATTGTCCTACTGACCCAGCCCAAACCACTAAACTCCTTTCACTATTTGTACCTGATTCCCCCAGGCTATTTACCACTCCTTAATCCCACCCAAATATTCTCTCAGTCTTTTTGTATATAAGTATCAGCCCCATCCCATCCTTATCAAATTCACAGATTCATTTAGAATCTAGCCATCATCTATTGGTGATACTTTGACCCTGTTACTTTGACTGAAAGAAGACTCGAGTGGTTGAATTCTTTCAAAGCAGACCCCCCTGTACCCTTACCTGTTGGGGTTCCCAGCACTTCAAACTGAAACATATTTAGTGGCCCTATTTTAGGGAATTGCTTCCCTGAAGCCCTTCTCCAGTCAAGACTGGAAGGTATGTAAGACTCTTCTCTCTCTATCCCTTTCTCATTCTGTAGTTGGGTTTATAAGTGAGGTGGAGTGTAGGGTGTGTAAAGTGGATTTTTGTTATTATTTCTTAGAGTTCAGTTTTCCAGGATCCATAGTTATAACAATCTCTTGTTCCCAGGTATTAGATATGAATTCTTACAATTATAGTTCAAAATATCTCCACCATGCTTTTGCAGAATTATATAATGATAAATGAAATAAACATTTGTGCTTAAATTGTAAACATCCACTGAAATGGTGCAGTGAGCAACAGGGATGAGGTGATGTAAACTTGTGAGGATATTGCTGACAGGCAATATGTCTTCTTTGTTTGTTGCCCTATAAAACAGGTGGGCACTGGTCAGTGAATGGGGTACCCTTAGGGTTGAATGCACAAGTAAGAATGCTGTGTGTGCCTTGACTGGCTCCCATCAAGGCTTAAGGGAATTTAGGGGGGTGTACAAGCTGTGCCTTCTTTATTGACCCCATTGAGATGTAGGGGTAGTTGCTCCCCTTTCTTCCTGGCCCCTATAAAACTGCAACACCAAGGGGTATATGAAGCTAAAGCTGAGCTGAATGTGGCTCCCTAATGCCTCCTCTTTTTCATCAAGCCTATACTAAAGAAAGGATCCCACTAAAAGAAATGACATTTTCACTGTAAATATTTTTATTGCATTAAATGTGGAGAGTGAGGTCAGTTCTGCATTACTTACGTGATTATCTAAATATTTAAGCAAGCATAGGACTACACATTATGGTCTTATATGTCTTATTATCTACCCTTACCTTCCCAATGTTTATTTTATTTTATTTTGTTTCATTTATTTATTTGTTCATTCATTCATTCATTCATTTATTTATTTATTTATTTTGGAGGGGTGAAGGCAAAGCAATTGGGGTTAAGTGACTTGCCCAAGGTCACCCAGCTAGTGTGTCAAGTGTCTGAGGCTGGATTTGAACTCAGTTTCTCCTGACTCCAGAGCCCATGCTCTATTCACTGTACCACCTAACTGTCCTTCTCCACATTTATTTTTATAATACCATTTTCCTACTTCCACAGAACAAAATTTCTACTGCTGTATCATCCTTGGGATACTTTCTCATTTAGTTTCTATTTACACAATCAGGATTTATTGGACATATCAGAGCTTGGCCAAAGCCTATCACAATGGATCCGGCTGTAAGTGGTCAGATATTACATGATCTGACCATTAGTTGAGTCTGGTCACAGCTATAGTGTCAAGTTTCCCCCTTAAGAGATAGAAATATGAAATAGTCATGGCGGCTAAAATTTCTGCAGTTCGTGACTTGAAAGGGAAACTTCCCAACGGATCCCAACCAGTCTATGAGCCAGGACTCTTATCTGTGATATCTAGAGAAAGCAGTGTCATGTGTCATCCAAGGGTATTTTCTGAAGGTGACAATGTTGTGTGTTTTCCTGGACTCAATTTCCCTGCTATTGCTAATAAATAAGCAACATGTCTCATTGATTAGGATTCAAATCCCTCCTTGAAACGTAAGTATTTGATCTAGCACCTACCAGTTCTGAGTGGTTACATGTTTAGGTCATGCTGTTGATTTTGGCCTGAAGCTGACCCCTTGAATTTGTTCTGAAATTTACCATTTCCTCAATGGTGGCATTTAGATTGACAAAGGCCTTGTCCATCTCAACCACCTATACTCATAGGCATAATCCTCTAACCACTTAAACAAGAACAGTAATGTTCCCTCATCTTCCAAAGCTATTGAATTCAGTGAGTCCTACCTTCCAGCTATCTGGGATCCAGGCTAGGATGAGACTTTATTCCTCAGGCTCAACAGAATCCTTATTTCTGTGTGATCTGTCTGGCCAAGCATCATTGTGACAACTGGAGGCAGCAGAGAGGAACTATATCCACCTGAATTGTGTGCTATCTCCTTCCTGTCTCCTTTTTATTAAATACATTTTTCATTAAATATAATATAATTCATGATTGTGTAATTGCATTCAAATTCCAAGCCTGAACTATGGGACTGGCCTGAGTTAAGGTTGTGACCTATATCGATGGAGAATGAATCAACAAAAGTGAGAGCACTATTCCATTAGCAGCAGATAGCTCAGCCTAGGGAGTGCTGGATTTGGTCTCAGGGAAACCTGAGTTCAAATTCAATTTCAGACACTAGCTGTGTGACCCTGGGCACTTAATTGTCGCCTACTTCAGTTTCCTCATCTATGAAATGAATATAATGTTAGCGCCTACGTCCCTGGGTTGTGGTGATGATACAGTGAAATGATATTTGTAAAGCTCTTTGTAAACCTTAAAGCACTCATAGTTATCCCTTCTCCAATCCAACTTTCCCCATCACAGTTTCAATATATTGTGGGTTAGCATAAGAAATTAAATGGGATTTTTTTTGGGGAGGTTTGTGGAAGCCACAAAAGTCAGGAAGGCCTGAGTTCAAATATGGCCTATGACACTTACTAGCTGGGGGACCCTGAGCAAGTCACTTAACCTCTGTTGCCTAATCCATTGGAGAAGGATAGCAAATGACACAGAAGTTTAGAAACTCAGAAGTGCATAAAATATATGCACAGTATTGTATAATATCAGCATAGTTTATTTTTAATCCCATAATAATTCAGACTTTTTCTGGTATGAAGGGAGGGCCAAAAGAATTTTATACAGATTTTCTAGATTGTGGGGGTGCCATATCCCTAACCTCACAATGTGGGGTTACATAAAATATATTTTGTAATAGATATTTTATGTATATTATATAAAATACTATGGCTACATGCTAGCTATAATAATGATATTAATGATTATTATTGAAGCATTCTGGGTTTTGGGTTAACATTTGGTTTCAATCCAAGTTCCAGAGTAGATAACAATCTCCCAGTGAAAAGTTGAGGCCAACCCAGAGAAGTAAATGTAGTGCCAGTTTCCAAAGTTTGATATCTTCCAAGTAAATCTGTCAAGAACTTCATGAATCTCCTCTCCCTTCAAGTAGCTTGTTTGAATGGATGGGCACATTCAGTTTATCATCAGATTAATCTTTATAATTAATGTACTATGTGTCCAGTCAAATTCTGTAGTGAACATAGAGGAGGAGGACAATGTGGCTCCTCTTTTGTATCTGTTGCTTTCCCCAAATCCCTACCTTGTGTCCCTTGCTATCACCCATAAGCCATGCTACAATGGTTCCACTGACTGCTGTTCTAGATCTAGGAGTTGTGGAAGCTTGGCTCAGGGCACCTAGGCAATGTAGCTGGGAGTCATAAAGACCTGAATTCAAATTTGGCCTCAGACACTAGCTGTGTGACCCTGAGCAAGTCACTTCACCTATGTTGGCTTCAATTTCCTCATCTGTGAAATGGGGCCAGTAATAGCATCTACCTCCCAGGGTTGTCATAAAGATCAGATCAGATAATTGTGAAGTGCTTAGCACAGTGTCTGGTATAATAGTCATTATACAGACATTGTTGTTAATATTATTACTATTACTGCATACATGATTCAGAGACCTGAAAACTAAAAGCAAAGAAAGATTTACTAAGCAATGAGGTGGGAAGACATAAGACTGAATTCCAAATCCCCTCAACAATTTCCCCTACTCTCTCCCTTTCCCACTTCTTGCACTCTGTCTGATGGAGCAGGGCATCTTTGTTTATTTGCCATTTCCTTTTTGGCAGCAATGTATTCTGGTTCATTGAAAAGTATCTTTTCATCCCCTTTTTGGGCTGCCTGGCTGTCTTCTTAAGAAAGAGAATCTGTCAAATGTCTTGTTGAACTTGGTTGAGTAGATGCTCTTGCAGGATTCTTTAAATGTCTATGTAGTACGTGGTTAGAGCATCTGTCACTTTAAATATCATTGACTCCCTTTTCTTTCTTGTTATCTTATTGGCATGTCATTGGCTTGGTGTGAGGTTCCCCCCCACCCCTCCTTTTTGATTAATTATAGTCCACATCACTTAAGTGGCCTGAATGGTAGAACATATGTGTGGCAGCTCTATGCAATATCTTGGGCATCCTGTGAGGGTCGTTTTGAGAAGTAGGAATAATTATAATAATTATGCTTTATAGGTCCCAGATAGAACGATCAGATCAAATTAATTATGGGCTGGCTGGGCTTCTTGTTAACGAAGTATGTTATCACCAACCACCAGAGCTTTTAGTAGAAAAATGTTTTCAAAGCCAAGGCAGAATCTTGGTATTGCTCTTGAGTCTAACTGGCTTTTACTGTCTGTCACTCCTAACTAGTATTGTGACTAAAACCACAAGCAAAACTTTAATGCAGTCTTCTCCCTCATGGGAAAGAGCTGGGAAGAGAGTTTCCATCTAGAGAATTATCCCAGGGAAAGCTTCTCACCCTATTTAGACTTGAAGGATAGATCTTGAGGGGATTTTGACTGTCCCAAGTTCAAGGCATTCGTGAATTCCCACTGATGCATTGCCTTCAGCATTTGACTATAACTTACAATGAGCTTAAAGCCAAGGCATTTGATGAAAATAGTATGAGAAGAATGAGTGAATGATGAAGCATTCATTAAGCGTGTACTATGTGCAAGCACTGTGTTAAAGGCTATGGTTATATATATGTACACACATACATATATACACACATGCATATATATGTGTATATATACACACATGTATATGCATATATATGTATTTGTGAGTGTGTGTGGGTATCCATATATAAGCTAGGTGGCACCATGGTTTAATGGTAATGGTAATTTGAAGATCTTCCCTGCCCCTTAATAAGCCTAAGGGATTTTGAAGACCTTCCCTGCTTTGAAAATAAACTGTCCCCTGATAGGCTGAATGTAATCACATGGAGCCTGTGGTGGGAGGAGTTTGCTGAAGGATAGAGCAAAGCCCATAGGAAGCTGGGAGTCAGAGCCTGCTAGATGGTTGGGAGGAGAGTTTGTTTCTGAGGGAGACAGATACGCTTGTGAGTAAATATTGGTTTGTGGGAAGGCTAAGGGATGCTGTGGCTCTCTGTGCTATTGTGGCTTATTAAGTTCCTTGCTACTATGATGGAATCAGCTTACTGGTTTTGGGATTTGGTTTTCTGGTGTCTGAATAAATGTTTTGCTTCTATCTTCTTTTTTTTTCTTTTTTTTTTTTTTAAAGCAATTGGGGTTAAGTAACTTGCTCAAGGTTACAGGGCTAGTCATTTGATTTATGCGTGGATGCTCATTTTCTGAGGCCGGATCTGATCTCGGGTCATCCCAACTCCGAGGCCGGCGCTCTTACTCACTGCGCCACCTAGCTGCCCCTTTAGGGCAATTGGGGTTAAGTAACTTGCCCAAGGTCACACGGCTAGGTTTTTGTTTGTGCGGGTTAAGTGTTGGAGGCCGGCTCCGAACTCAGGTCCTTCTGATTACAGGGCCGGCGCTCTATTCACTGTGCCACCTAGCCGCCCGCTTCTATCTTCTATATGAAGAGTCTGTTATATTTTAATGACAGAGCACTACTCAGGTATATTTATAGTAATCGTGGGCACTGTGAATATTGGATTGGTGCTACTCATGGTTAGAATGCCAGACCTGGAGTCAGGAAGACCTGAGTCCAAGTATGGCCTATGGAACTTTCTAGCTGTGTGACCCTGAGCAAGTTAATTAATTTCTGTTGACTAATCCATTGGAGAAGGAAACAGCAAACCACTGCAGTTTCTTTGCCAAGAAAACTATGTGAGGTCACTACAGGTCAGACATGACAATGACTGAATCACAAAATAAGACAGTTTTTGCCTTCAAGGAATTTTCCTATCTATCTATCTATCTATCTATCTATCTATCTATCTATCTATCTATCTATGTATATGCATATGTCTGTGTATGTATGCAAATGTACACACATGCTGTTCAGTCATTTCAGTTGCATCCAACTCTTCATGATCCCATTTGGGATTTTCTTGGCAAAAATACTGGGTGGTTTACCATTTCCTTCTCCAGATCATTTTACAGATGAGGAAACTAAGTTAAAAAGAGTTAAGTAACTTGCCTAGGATCACATAGCTATTAGGGTCTGAAGTTGCTTTTGAGCTTAGCTCTTCCTGCCTACAAGCCCAGTGCTCCATCCACTGTGCCACATAACTAACCCCAAGGCTCCCTTGCCTCGGTCAATTCTCAGTTCAAATCTTAATTTTTCCAAGAAGTCTTTCCCAATCTTCCTTGAGATTAAGGAATTAAGCACTGAGATTAGTGCCTTGTCTCTGAGATTGCCTCCATCTGTCCTATCTATGTCTTGTTTGTACATAGTTGTCTGCATGTTTTCTCCCCCATTAGATTGTGAATTTCTTGAGAGCAGACTTTTTATTTTTGGCTTTTCTTCATATTTCCAGAGCTTATTACAGCACCTGGCACATAATTGGTGCTTAATAAGTACTAATTGATTGAATAACCCCCATAACTTTTCTTTGTGGTGCCCTTACATAGCTTTACCCTGGCAGGTTGCTCGACTGGGCTTCTTGCTTCTGTTTTTCTCCCAGTTCACCTCGACACTGACTCCCCTCAGAGTCTGCAGGTCCTGCCATGCCAGTTATTTTGTTGAGGATACCATTTCTGATGGTGGCAGAGAATAAACAGAAATCCTCTCCCCTACTGGGTACATGCAGGGAAAAGACAAAGAGAGATTCCCTTTCAAGAACTTGCTCCTTCCCCTACAGCTGGCTCATTTCTCAGTTGTCAGAAATGACTGCTTCCCTACTGCCATAGGTGATACCTGATAAGCATGCAGAACTGGTTAGCTTACTTTTTAAAGGCCACTACCTGTCAGTTAATGACTTGCTGCCTTATAATTCCACCAAGCTGATAGAACTTTTTTCATACACACAAAAGGAACCATAATATGTAAGCACTTCTTTATACTTCCTTTAAAATCTTTGAATAGGCCACTCAGAGCGCTAGCCACTCAATGTCTCAAATCCTTTAAAAAAGTTTGAAAAATGATATACTCAAAATATGAAAGGGTATGCCTATTACAAGGTGCTATTGTGACTACTCTAAATCTGAAAGGGCTGAAACCTCAACAATTTGTCTCCCTGAATGTTACACTTAGCAATTTCATCAAGTGGCCTGTAGGGACTCAATTGATCAGCAGTTCCCTGATCATCACCCTCACCTGTCTCTGGTAGATTTGAAAGGACCTTAGAGAATCTGTCTTCAATACCTTCAATGCCTCAGGGCTGCACAGTGAATAGAGCACTGGCTCTGGAGTCAGGAGGACCTAAGTTCAAATCTGGCCTCAGACACTTAACACTTGTTAACCATGTGACCTTGGGCAAGTCACTTAACCTCAGTTTCATTGCCTCCCCGCCTCCAAAAAAGCAAAAAAAAAAAAAATGCAGGCCTCTCTGCAATAAGGCATGCCTCAAAACCCTGGGTTGATGGCTTTATGCTACTACCCTGCATCAATCATGGGACTTCTGTTAAGTGATGGTTTTTAGGGAAGGAAAGATAGGAATTCTTAAAGAGAATTGAACTTAAGAGGTAAGATAGTGTAGGGGAAGAGCTTAGCTGTCTCCTCACAAAGGCACTTTTCTCCAATTATCTCCACCCTGTTAGAAATGTGGAATTCCTCCCTCCCACCACTCCTGATTGCTGAGCTCTGATAGGTGACCTGTTGCCTTTCCTGGTGGGGGCCCAAACCTCCATGCCTCTTTCTGGCTGTCACCTCACTATGATGTTTTCTCTATCCACACCTCCCCCCCCCCCAGCCCCAGCTTTTTCAGAACTCTTTTAAATGTTATTTCCTCCCATTAGAATGTAAGCTTTTGAGGGCAGGGAATGTCTTGCTTATATTTGCATCCCCAGCACTTAGCACAGTTCTTGGCACATAGTGAATACTTAAATGCTGTCTATCTTTCTCTCTCTCTCTCCCACCTCCCTCCCTCCCTCTCTCCCTTCCTTCCTTCCATCCTATCATCTATTCTATCTAGTATCTGTCTATCATCTATCTATCTGTCTGTCTACTATCATCTGACTTTTGAGTTAGTTATTTAATCTATCTTGAGCCTCAAGTTGTCTCATTTTAAAATGGGGACAAGACTTATTTTACTTACTTTGTGGCAGTAGATGAGCTAATCCAAGTGAAATGCTTCTGAAAGTACAAAGGCATGTATAACATTAAGGCCTTGAAATATTAAAAGCAGTATATAACTGCAAGGTAGAAATACAGTCATAGGCTATTAGATCTGGAAGGGCTTTCAATAACCTTTCTAATCCTGTCTAACACTCAGTCTATTATTCTCTGACCCTATCATTTTGTTCCTTTCATGAGATGGTGAGAGCATCAGTAATCTGAGGGTCTAGTTGCTCTGTCTGACAGTTGCCTAACCTCTTGGGGATTTTTCTGCCTGGCTTTTGGGGAGGTCATCTTTCCTTTATTGTTCCTTGAAGTGATGCCTCATATATCTGCTTAGGCCTGATTTTCCAATTCTGAGATGTTAGGACCAAAGTGTCACTGGCTTAAGAAGTAGCTGCAATGTTTTCATAGTTCCCTCTAGGCCTCTAGGGAATGAGGCAAGGCCTAGCTGCCTATGATCCATTCCCTTGAATTTATCAGTGACTGGAGTTCATCTTGTACACAAGGCCAAGATTTACTGGTTAGGGATCTAAAGGAGGTAAGAAACAGCTAGGTGCCTACTATATTTCAAGTGCTAAAACAGTCAGAGCTAGTGGGAAACAAAGTTTAAAGGGAAGCTTAAAAGGAAAAAAAAATATCCCTGGGGGTTGCTGGTCCAGGCAACAAATGATCTCAGAAAGCAGCTCTGGAGCCAAGGAGAATGACGTCTGGAGGCTTCTGAACTGGAGTCAGCAATGAGAACCTTGAGGCACAGATGGTGGTGATATATCTGAGATCGATAGGGAAGGGAACAGCTCTGATATAAATCAGAGCTCTGATGCTAGAATGGACATATTTCTTAAAAGGGAGGAGGAGATAGAGAGCTATGAGAAAGAGGCACAGTCAAGAAAGAGACTGAAATAAGAAGGGGTTGATTGGGGTGGCTAGGTGGCACAGTGAATAGAGCACTGACCCTGAGTCAAGAGGACCTGAGTTCAAATCCAGACTCAGACACTTGACACACTTACTAGCTGTGTGACCTTAGGCAAGTCACTTAACCCCCAACTGCCCTGCCTTCCCCCTCCAAAAAAAAAAAAGCAAAAAAAAAAAAAAAAGAGAAAGGATTGATTTATCAGGAAGGGGACAGAACTTCATTCTGTACAATAATTGTGTTGCCAAAAAGTCACATGTAGATTGATTTTTTTTTGGAGGGGGCAAGGCAAGGCAATTGGGGTTAAATGACTCACCCAAAGTCACACAGCTAGTAAGTATGTAAGTGTGTCAAGTGTCTGAGTCTGGATTTGAACTCATGTCCTTCCTAAATTCAATTTTTATAAATGAATCTTTTTTCTTAGTTGATTTTTATTCTAATTTATCCTTTTCTTTATATATAGGGTGACTCTCACCTCCCTAGGAAGCTTATTTTGTAGTAGTTCAAGGTTGCAATGCCTGGAAGTTTATTAACTAAATGAAAATCATAGTTGTTGTTCAGTCATTTCAGTTCTGCCTGACTATGACCCCATCTGGGGTTTTCTTGGCAGAGATATTGGAGTCATTTGCTATGTCCTTTTCTGGCTCATTTTACAGATGAGGAAACTGAGGCAAATGGGGTTAAGTGTCATGCCCAGGGTCACAGAACTAGTAAGTATCTGAGGCTAGATTTGAACTCATGAAGATATCTTCCTGACTCCAGGCCTGATGCTCTAGTCATTCTACCACCTAGCTGCCTCTTATTAATATATAATTGTTTATTAATACTAAAATATGGAGTTTATTAACACATGCTTTGGGGGGGATAGTTGACCTTTTTATATTAGCATATTCCGTTGTTATGTAATAATGAGATTTTGCACTTAGAATTTCCCATGACCTCTTTCTTTGGGGTCCCCAAATTTTATTTCCTGTTCAATGAATATTCTTTTTCCACTCTAAGAATAGTTATCTTTGTAGTTAATATCCTCCATGTCATCTCTACCTCCTCTCCACCAGTAGCCTGGACTCTGTTCTTGAGGCTCTTGGCCCTGATAGTTCAGTTTTGCCTCGTTTTGCCAGTGCCTGGGTCTCCATGCTTCTTCCTGTCCTCACTATATCCCATGCCACCTTGGTGATGCATATAGGGAGAAATTTTCTGAGATCATATAGAGAGTGGTGGAAATGGATAATCCCATGTTTGCAGGAATTAGGATAGAAAGAGGGAGAGTCCCTAGCCATCACTGTGTTGTCTTCTTCCTACAGGATGTAAACTCCTTGATGGCAGAGATTATCTTGCTTACTTGTTTCTGTATTCCCAGTGCTTAGCCTTACACCACATGGTAAACGCTTAATAAATCTTTCATATCTATGTATCTATATATGTATCTATCTACTATCATTCTCTATTTTTCTATCTAGCATTATTAGCTATCTAACTTCTATCTGCCTTCCTTCTATATCTACCATAATCATTATTGCTTCTATCTATCTGTCTGTCTCTCTATCTATATATCATCTATCTATCTCTCATAGATTGCCAAAACAGGTTCTCCCAAGGCTAATGTTAATTCATGAATGTGCTTGCTCAAGTTTTCACTTTCTTTTTGCAGATAAGGAAACTGAGACCCACAGAGTACTAACCACACATAGGATTTTATAGCTACAAAACAGAGTGCCATACTGGAGCAAAGCTTTCTGTGCAACAGGGCTAATTAAGCAAGGACTAGAAACAGAAGCCAGCCAGACAGGTGATTAGAGCTAGGATAAGTAGAGCAGAAGTTAGGAGCAAGTCAAAAGTTCAGAAGCTAAGAAGTCAGTTATAGGAAGGAGGAATCTGACCTTGAGGTTTGTAGCAAATTGAGTCCAGAATCCAGAAAGTCCAGATAAATCGGATATGGCGCCATATCTAAAATTACACCAATGATTGCAATACAGAAGTGAATGTGATTCTAGAGGGTGCTCATACTTTGGCCTTCTTTCTACTTCTTTCTTGGGGTAAGCAGCCTTAGATTATGAAGGAAGTGACCACAACTAGGGGAACTGTGGTTTTACTGGGAGAGTAAAATATCAGCCCTCAGAGTGGTTAGAATAGGTAGACCTGACCTTTTGGAAGGGATGAGAGACAGAGAGTCCCTACTTTCCTTTCAATGCCAATGGTATGGCAAATTGATTAATTGTATGGGTGTCTAGTTCTGCTCCCATGAGCCTAATCCCATATAGTCTATTTTGTTGGTGGATGGATTTTTTGGCACTCTTTAGGGGTTGTTGATTTTCCCTCCTGGCATTCTGTTCTGGTTCATCACTTTTTCAACTATCCTATGTAAAACATCTAAGGGCAGCTGGGTGGCACAGTGAATAGAGAACTGGCCCTGGAGTCAGGAGGAACTGAGTTCAAATCTGGCCTCAGATACTTAACACAAAACTAGCTCTGTGACCTTGGGCCAGTTTCCCCTGCCTTCCCTCCTCCAAAAAAAAAATTCAAATTCAGCCCGACACTTACTAGCTGTGTGACTCTGGGCAAGTCATTTTACCCTATTTGCCTCAGTTTCCTTATCTGTAAGATGATTTGGAGAAGGAAATAGCAAGCCACTCCAGTATCTTCACCAAGAAAACCCCATAAAGGGTCACAAAAAATTGGATATTACTCAACAATGTTAAACATCTAAAATGACTATTCTTGTTGTGAGTCTTTCTCTGTCATACACTTAACAATCAACTATGTGTCTCCTGGCATAAGGGCACAACAGCTGATGGTCTGTATTTACTGAATGGTGAGCCAGTTGACTTTCATTTACATTAGAGTCTCTTTGTGTCTTCCTTAAGATGAAGGGGGAGCGGGAATCAATTAGCTACATGTCATAGTATTTTTATTTTAATTTTTCTTGATCCAACCAACTCACTGGTCTACCTCAAGTTAGTCACTTGTAGGACAGACCATGTCATATGCTGATAAGCTTCTGTGGAGATTGTAGCACTCATTCCATGGGGCAGTATTCGTCTTTAGTGGAAAGAGTTCTGGCTCAAGGGTTAGAAAGCCTGACTTTTAGTTCTAGTTCAATGGGATGCTAGGCAAAATATTTTGCTCTCTGTGAACAGGTATAGTTTGGAGATATTGTGGGTTTGGTTCCAGAACACCATGATAAAGTGAATATTACAATAAAGTAAGTCACATGAATTTTTTTTATTTCCCAGTATATATAAAGTTATGTTTATACTATACACATGTCTAAAAAAACCCAACACACATACCTTAATTAATTAATTTAGGTTATACATGTACAATCATAAAAGGGAAAAACCATGAAAAAGAAAAACCAAAAAAAAAAAAAGAAAGATAAAACAGTATGTTTCAATCTGCATTCAGACTCCATGGTTCTTCTCTGAATATAGATAGTATTTTCCATCATGAGTCTTTGGTAATTACCTTAGATCATTGTATTGCTGAGAAGTGCTAGTCTATTATAGTTGATCAGTGTACAATGTTGCTATTATTGTGTATGATATTCTCCTGGTTCTGCTCACTTCAGTCAGCATCAGTTCATGTAAGTCTTTCCAGGTTTTTCTGAAGTTCGTCTGCTCATCATTTCTTACAGCACAATAGTATTTCATTATATTTGTATACCAAAACCTATTCATCTTATTCCCCAGTTGATGGGCATCCCCTCATTTTCCAATTCTTTGCCATCACAAAAAGAGCTGCTATAAATATTTTTGTACATGTGGGTCCTTTTCCTGTTTTTATGATCTCTTTGGGAGACAAACCTAGTTGTGATATTGCTGGGTGAAAGGGTATGCACAATTTTATAGCCCTTTGGGCATAGTACAACTTCTCAATGGTATTTAAGTAATGGCAAGAGGCATTGTGGTGTAGCTTTGTTATCTGTCCTGCACCTGCTCTGATGTTGCACCCTAAGGGCCAGGCCTTTCTGTATGTTCTACAGCTGAACTTTCTTAAATGTGCTATCTCATCTTTTATTTTGTTTGTTTATTTTTAGTTTTCAACATTTGTTTCTACAAGGTTTTGAGTTACAAATTTTCTTGTGTTCTTTCCCCTACCTAGCACCCCAAAATAGCAATCCTACTGAATACCCCTTCCCCCAGTCTGGTCTCCCTTGTATCCTCCCCCATCCTGTCCCTAACTTTCTAGTAGGGCAAGATGGATTTCTATACCCCAGTGCCTGTATAGCTTATTTCCTAGTTGCATGTTAAAAAAATTAATGATTTTTAACATTTGATTTTAAAACTTTGATTTCCAGATCCTTTCCCTTCTTCCCTTGTCACCCACCCCTACTGGGTAGATAACCAATTCAATATAGGTTGTACATGTGTAGTTATGCAAAACATTTCCATAGTAGATATATTGTGAAAGACTGACTATATTACTCTCCATCCTGTCCTGCCTCTTATTATTTTCTTTTTTTGCTTTTTGGAGGGGCAATTGGGGTTAAGTGACTTGCCCAAGGACACATGGCTAGTTTTTTGTGTTAAGTGCCTGAGGCTGGATTTGAACTCAGGTTTTCCTGACTCCAGGGCTGGTGCTCTATTTACTGTGCTCCCTAGCTTCCCCCACTCAACGTATTCTATTTTCTACTTTGATTCTGTCCCTTTTCAAAAGTGTGTGCTTCTAACTACCCTCCCCCCTAATCTGTCCTCCCTTCTATCATCCTCCCTCTTATCCCCTTCTCCTCTACTTTCCTGTAGGGTAAGATATCCAAATTTAGTGTGCATGTTATTCCCTCCTTAAGACAAATTCAATGAGAGTAAGGGTGACCCATTCCCTTTTTGCTTCCTGTTCTTCCCCTCCATTGTAATAGTTTTCTCTTACCTCTTTTATATGAGATAATTTACCCTATGCTGTCTCTCCCTATCTCCTCTCATAATATTCCTCTCTCACCTTTTAATTTTATTTTTTAGATGTCACCTTCCTATTCAACTGATCCTGTGCCCTCTGTCTATGTATACACATACACATATATGCACACACTCACATATGTATTTATACACACATATACCCTCCTATATAAACATATATATGTATACATATATACATATTTATTCCATTCAACTATCCTCATACTGAGAAAAGTCTCATGAATTATAATCATTTTCCCATGTAGGCATGTAAATAGTTCAACTTTGATAAGTTCCTTATGATTTCTTTTCCCTGTTTACTTTCTTGTGTTTCTCTTGCTTCTTGTATCTCTGAATGACAAATTTTCTATTCAACTCTGTTTTTTCATCAAGAATGTTTGAAAGTCCTCTATTTCATTGAATGGCCATATTTTCTCCTGAAACATTATACTCAGTTTTGCTGGGTAGGTGATTTTTGGTTTTAATCCTAGCTCTTTTGACTTCTAGAATATCATATTCCAAGCCCTTCAGTCCCTTATGTAGAAGCTGCTAGATCTTGTGTTATCCTGGTTGTGCTCCCATTATAGTAAAATTGTTCATTCCTGGCGGCTTATAATATTTTCTCCTTGACCTAGGAACTTTGGAATTTGGCTATGATATTCCTAGGAGTTTTCTATTTGGGATCTTTTTAAAGAGGTGATCAGTGAATTCTTTCAATTTCTATTTTGCCCTCTGGTTCTAGAATATCAGGGCAATTTTCCTTGAAGGATGATTTCTAGGTTCTTTTTGATCATGGCTTTCAGGTAGTCCAATAATTTTGAAATGATCTCTCCTGGATCTATTTTCCAGGTTAGTGGTTTTTCCAGTGAGACATTTCACATTGCCTTATATATATATTTTTTTTTTTGGATCTGTTTTATAGTATCTTGATTTCTCATAAAGTCATCAGCTTCCATTTGTTCCAATCTAATTCTGAAGGAATTATTCTCTTCAGTGAGCTTTTGAAATTCCTTTTCCTTCTGGCAAATTTGACTTTTTAAGGCTTTCTTCTCCTCATTGGCTTTTTTGGCCTCTTTTTCCATTTGAATTAGTCTATTTTTTTTTTTTTTTTGGTTTTTGGAGGGCAATTGGGATTAAGTAACTTGCCCAACGTCACATGGCTAGGTTTTTGTTTGTGTGTGCGTTAAGTGTCTGAGGCCAGATCCGAACTCAGGTCCTTCTGACTCCAGGGCTGACGCTCTACTCACTGCGCCACCTAGCTGCCCCTGAGTTAGTCTATTTTTTAACATGTTATTTTCTTCAGTCAGGTTGTTGACTCTCTTTTCATGATTTTCTTGCATCATTCCCATTTTTCTTCCCAATTTTTCCTCCCCTTCTCTTGCTTGATTTTCAAAATCCTTCTTGAGCTCCTCCATGGCCTGTAAGCAGTTCATATTTTTCTTGGAAGCTTTTGATACAGGAGTTCTGACTTTGTTGTCTTCCTCCCATTCCATGCTTTGATCCTTTTTGTCCCCCCAAAAGGAATATAAGGTTTTATTGCTCTGCTTGCTTTGCTTCCTCTGCTTGCTCATGTTGCCATTCAATTACTTGACTTTTGAGCTCTTTGCCATGGTAGAACTCTGCTTCCAGAAAGGAGAGCTTTGTCCCAAATGACTGGAGTTTTTGCAGCTGCCAGAGCTATTGGGAGGGCACCCTCTCTGCAGCCCTCACAAATTTTGGCCCACTGGCCACACACCCCAGGACCTCCACCCAATACAGTGATCCAGATCCAAGGAGGTTAAAGCAAGTGTGTTTAGCCTCTGAATGGTCTCTTGGTCCCCGTATGATCTGCAGGCCAGGAACTTAGGAGGCAGCCTTGTGGGGAAGCAGCTGTAGCCACCATGACTCCGCCACCTCTTGCCCCAGGGGCAGGGGCTGGACCATGCCCTTCCTTTTCAACAGAGGTCCCAACTGACCTTTTACTTGCTATTTGGTGTTTATGGGTTGAGGGGTCTAGAAACTGTCATAGCTGCTGGTGATTCACTCTCCTGAAGTCTGCTTTGGCAGCCTCTGGTCAGGGCCACCCTGAGGCCAAAACCCCATGACTTATGGGGACTGTGCTCTGCTCCCAGCATTATGCGATGGACCTTTTCTGTAGGTCTGCAGGGCTGCCTTCAGCAGGAGATTTGTTTCTCTCTGAAACTTTGTGGGCTCTATAGTTCTAAAATTTGTTTAGAGTCATATTTTGTAGGTATTTGAGGTAGATGTTGGGGGAACCCACAGAATTTCCTAGTTCTATGCTGTCATCTTGTCTCTGCCCCCATACCTTAATTTAGAAGTAAAGTATTTCTAAAAAATGCTAACCATCATTTGAGCCTTCATCAAGTCACAATCTTTTTACTGGTGGAGTGTCTTGCCTCAGTTTTGATGTCTGCTGATTGATTAGAATGGTGACTGCTGAAGGTTGGGGTGACTGTGGCAATATCTTTTTTTCCAATGCTTTATTAACTTCTGATTTACATCATTCATTTCCATCAGGTTTTGAGATGCAGTTTTCCCCCCATTTTCCCCCTACCCCTCACCCCAGAATAGCAGTCCCTAAGGATATCCCTTCACCCTATCTGCTCTCTCCCATATCTTCTGCCACACCCCCTTCGACTTTCTCAGTAGGGCAAGGTGAATCTCTGTGCCCCAATGACTGTATATCTTATTTCCCAATTATATGTAAAATAGTATTAATAATAGTATTTATATATTTTTAAACCTTTGATTTTAAAACTTTTAATTCCAGATTCATTCCCTTCCTCCCTTGTCACCCACCCTTACTGGAAAGGTAAGCAATTCAGTATATGTTATACATGTGTAGCTATGCAAAACATTATCATAGTAGATATATTGTAAAAGACTGACTATATTTCCCCCCTCCTATCCCACCTCCCACTTGGTCTATTCCCTACTTTGATCCTGTCTCTTTTCAAAAGTGGGTGCTTCCAACTTCCCTCCCCCCCTTTCCTCCCATCCTCCCTTCCATCATCCCCTCTCTCATCCCCTTCTCCCCTAACTCTCCTGTAGGGTAAGATATCCCATTTAGTATGTATGTCATTCTCTCCCTGATCCAAATTCAATGAGAATAAGGTTTTGCCTTTTTGTCTTCCTGTACTTCCCCTCCCTTGTAACCATTTTCCCTCGACTCTTCTATATGAGATAGTTTACCCCATTCTGTCTCTTCCCATCTCCTCTTGTTATATTCCTCTCTCACCTCTTAATTTTGCCCTTTAAGTATCATCCCTTCCTATTAAATTCGACCTGTGCCCTCTATCTATGTATACCTGTACACATATATACACACATTCACATATGTATTCATATGTCCATATACCCTTCTTTAACTATTTTCATACTGAGAAAAGTTTCTTCAGTACAGTTATCATTTTTCCATGTAGGAATATAAATAGTTCAACTTTGATAAGTTCCTTATGATTTCTTTTCCCTGCTTACCTTCTCAAGCATCTCTTGCTTCTTGTATCTGAATGTCAAATTTTCTATTCAGCTCTGTTTTTTTTCATCAAGAATGCTTGAAAGTCCTCTATTCCACTGAATGACCATATTTTCCCCTGAAACATGATACTCAGTTTTGCTGGGTAGGTGATTCTTGGTTTTAATCCCAGCTCTTTTGCCCTCCAGAATATTATATTCCAAGCCCTTCGATCCCTCAGTGTAGAAGTTGGCAGTTCCCGTGCTATCCTGATTGTGTTTCCACAATATCAAAATTGTTTCTTCCTGGCTGCTTATAATATTCTCTCCTTGATCTGGGAATTATGGAACCTGGCTACAATATTCCTAGGAGTTTCCTTTTGGGATCTTTTTCAGGAGGTGATTGGTGGATTCTTTCAACCTCTATTTTGCCCTCTGGTTCTAAAACATCAGGGCAATTTTCCTTGAGAATTTCTTGAAGTATGATTTCTAGGTTCTTTCTTTGATCATGGTTTTCAGGTAGTCCAAAAATTTTTAGATGATCTCTCCTGGATCTATTTTCCAGGTCAGTGGTTTTTCCCATGAGATATTTCACATTGCCTTCTATTCTTTCATTTGTCTGGATCTGCTTAATAGCATCTTGATTTCTCATAAAGTCACTAGCTTCCATTTCCTCCAGTCTAATTCTAAAGGAATAATTCTCCTCAGTGAGCTTTTGAGATTCTTTTGCCATCTGGCAAATTTATCTTTTTAAGGCATTCTTCTCCTAATTGCCTTTTTGAGCCTCTTTTGCTGTTTGAGTTAGTCTATTTTTTAAGGTGTTATTCTCCTCAGTCAGGCTATTGATTCTCATTTCATACTTTTCTTGCATCTTTCTAATTTCTCTTCCCAATTTTTCCTCCACTTCTCTTATCTGCTTCTTAAGGTCCTCTATGGACTGTAAGCAGCTTGAATTTTCATTTGGGGCTTTTGGTGCAGGAGTTCTGATCTCCCAGTCCTCCTCCTGTTCCATGCTTTCATCCTCTTTGCCCCCAAAATAGGAGTCTGATGTTGGATCTTTCTCTTTATTTCCTTTTCCTAGGCATGTTGCCACTCAATTACTTGACTTTTGGGCTTGTTGCCAGAGTAGGACTCTGCCATCAGCCAGGGAAGCTTCCATCCCAAACACGGGTTTTCTCAGCTGCTGGAGGTATTAGTTGGGTGCCGTCTCTGAAGCTTCCACACACTCTTGCAAGCTGGACACATACCCCAAGACCTCCACCTCAGACCACAATCCAGATCCAAGAAGGGTAAAGCAAGAGTGATTAACCCCCAGACTGATCACCGGATCCTCCTACAATTCATGTGCCAGGAACTGAAGCTGCAACATGGTGCTTGCTGCACCGTGGCTACTCAGCAGCTTCTGGCCCCCAGGGGAAAGAGGCCGACATTCTCCCCCAACCAGTCCCAAAGTCCATACCTCAGTGACCTCTTACTTTTCCCCAGGCTTCTATGTGTTGATAATTCTGGAAATGCCATAGCTGCTGGTGTTCTGGGGACCCCCAGCTGGCTGCTGATCCGGCCATCCTGGAACTAAAACCTCCAGCCATCCTGGAACTAAAACCTCTGACTCACGCGGTCCTGGGGTTGGCTCCCAGAGTGCTGTGCTGGCCACTCCCTGCTGGGCTGCCAGGCTGTCCTCAGTGGGAGGTTATCTTCTCTGTGTCATTTTGTGCGTTCTGTAGCTCCATATTTTGCTCAGGGTCCCCTTTTACATAAATTTGGAAGGGGTGGGAGCAGGAGCTGTGCAGAAATGCTGTTACTACTTCGCTATCTTGATTCTGCCCCCAGCTGTGGCAATTTCTTAAAAGAAGACAAGAAGGAAATTTGCCACATTGATTAATTCTTTCTTTCACTTGAACCCTTAGAGGTAATTGGAATATAATATATAATATAGTTGGCCTAATTTCAATACTGTTTTGTCTCAGGGAATAAGGAAGCCTGAGGTGAGAGAGAGAGATGTGGACTTGTCCATTGATGGAGCAGTCAGAACACACAACATTTTTCTATAAGCTTGCTGTCTTATATGGGTATGGTTTGTGGCACCCTAAAATAATTACAATTTTAACATCAAAAATTACTGGTCACATATAATGTATAAGTACATGTGATAATAATTAAAAAATTTGAAATATCATGAGACTTGCCAAAATGTGACATAGAGACACGATGTGAGCAAATGCTGTTGGAAAAATGTCACTGATGGACTTACTTGATGCAGGGTTGCCAAAAGTTTTCAATTTGAAAAAAAATGCAACATCTGCAAAGCAAAAAATAAATGAGGCATGTATGTATCAGCTTCTTCATTTGTAGAGGAGAAGGATAGCAACTGCCCTATCTATCTTACAGAGTTATGGTATGCACTGAATGAGAAAATGTATGGGAAAGTACTTTGAAATGTATAGGATACAATGTAAACATAAAGAATAAAATATGTAGCTCAGAGATGGAATTTTGAATTGTGTTTTTGGATGCTCTAAGGTAATTTCTTCAGTGGCAAAATGAAGGGTATCAGGCCAGAACTGTAACATTCTTTTCAGGATCTGTCCCATTGAATAGTGTTGTTATAGACAGAATATTATTTTGACTAATTCCTTCTGGTATACTATCAGAGGTGAGCTCCTAGGGACCAAAATCTAAAGCGGCTTGTCTTTGTATTGACATCCACAGCCTAATGGGTTATCTCTTTCCTGAAAGGCAACATAGCATAGGAGATAGAGAGACAGCCTCAGAGTGAGAATGACCTCCATTTAAATCCTCCCTCTGACATATTCAGACTGTGTGAGAGAGAAATAGAGAAGGGAGAACACAATTGTTTAGAGTGAGTTTATTTGAGGGGGTGGTGGCAGTAATGGTATTGTAAAAATACATTTTGCTCTCAAAGAAGCTGTAGTGTGTTTTTCTTGCCTAACAGTAATACTTTTTAGTTCCTTGTGACTGAGATCAGCATAACTCCCTAAGCTCAATTCCTGGCCATTCATTAAACATGCTATGAAGTTGGTAGAGATTTCTCATTATATACCTTTAGTAACTATCAGAAGTTTCTGTCTCAGAGTGCTGATAAAGGTCCACCATCCTGGGGACTACTGCTTCAACTTTGTCCCTTTGATTGATCTGTGCTGTGTTGCAAAGATCATGAAAGAGATATTCTAGATGATAGTTACCGGTTAATTTTGCTTTGAAATTATCACCTACCCTGTGGTAGTTTTTCTATATCACAAGGGAAAACAAAATAAACAGAAAGAGGAATACTATTTTAAAAAAAACTGGCAAGAGAAAATGTGCTTCTGTAATTTATTATTTATAATACTCACTGGGCTAGTGGTGCATTGAAGGACATAAAAGTGCCCACGTCCTAGCTCAGTTGAGATTTCAAGTTGAGTCCAATTTGCTGAAGGTGATAGCATCCAACGGTGAAAACAAACCAGTGGGGTAGGTAAGGAAGAGATACTTCCCCTGTAATGCCAGACAGGGAAGTTGACCTTGAAGTAACTGGCCATTCCTTGATGACCCAGGCAAGTCCGAATTCCCTTCACTGACTCCTTTTGCACTTATTGTTGATACAGTATGATTATTGTCTTATTTGTGGTCAGATGCTATTTGTTCCTCATCCTTTTATTTTTTTGAATTGTTTTCCTCTGTGCTTGAGATGATTCTCTCTCTCTCTCTCTCTCTCTCAGAAGTTAAAAGAACTCGGGGTGGCTAGGTGGCGCAGTGAGTAAGAGTGACGGCCTCGGAGTTGGGATGACCTGGGATCGGATCCGGCCTCAGAAAATGAGCACCCACACATAAATAATGACTAGCCATGTAACCTGGAGCAAGTTACTTAACCCCAATTGCTTTTAAAAAAAAGAAGTTAAAAGAACTCTTTCTATACTTTGTGTATACTTTCATTTTGTCTTCCTTCCTGTAGTTTTGGATAATATTTTTTTTTTCTAAAATGGCAGTAATAGAGGGAGAGGACATTGCTTGAGGTTCCATGTGTAGTGGTGGAAGGCAGTTTTTTTTTTTTTTTACAAAAATTTATTTTAATTTATGAAATAAAACATTTTCATAACCTAGTTGAATAATAAAAACATGATTGTACATGAAATTGCAACTCTGTTTTGTATAATCTGCTATTCCTTTTAAATATATAATAAATGTATCATAAAAATTTCCTTTTTTTTCTTCCCTCCCCTTCCTCTAGAAATGACTATCATTAGACACAAATACATATGTGTAAAATCATTCCATACATACTTCTATTTATCAGTTCTTGCTCTGGATGCAGACAGCATCTTCCTTCATATGTCCTTTGTAGTCAATTTGGGTATTTATAATAGTCAAAATTACTTAGTCTTTCCAAGTTATTTTAAAAACATTATTGTTGTTACTGTATACATTGTTCTCTTGGTTCTGCTCATTTCTCTCTTAGTATATCCATGTTTTTCTAAAATCAATGAGCTCATGATTTCTTGTAGCACAGTAGTATTCCATCACAATCATATACCACAACTTGTTGAGTCATTCCCTAATTGATGGGCATTCCTACAATTTCCAGTTCTTTGCCAACACAAAGAGAGTTTACTCAAAATATTTTAGAACATAGAGGTTCTTTTATTTTTTCCTCTAATCATCTTTGGAAATAGACCTAGTAGTGATAGGCAGTTTAATAACTCTTTGGAGGATGTTTCTACTATTAGAAGCTCAATCTCCCATTCTTGTGTATTTTTCCTAATATTATCAGCTAAGAATCATTATAGTCAGCCAGACTAAAGTACTTTTTATTTTTATTAATTAATTAAATAAATTTTAATTTTCAACATTCATTTCCAAATTTTCTCCCCATCTCTCCCCTCCTCCCACCCCAAAATGGTATGCATTCTGATTACCCCTTCCCCCAGTTTGTTCTCCCTTCTATCACCCACTCCCCCTTATCCTCGTCCCCCTTACTTTGTTGTAGGGTAAGATAGATTTCTATACTCCATTGCCTATATACCTTATTTCATAGTTGCATATAAAAACAATTTTTAACATTTGTTTTTAAACTTCTTCTTCTCTCCCTTCTTTCCTCTCCACCCACCCTCATTGAGAAGGCAAGCAATTCAATATAGGTTATACACGTGTTTTTATGCAAAACACTTCCATAATAGTCATGTTGTGAAAGACTAACTGTATTTCCCACCATCCTATCCCCCCCCCACTTATTCTATTTTCTCCTTTGACACCATCTCTCTTCAAAAGTGTGTGCCTCTTAATACCTCCTCCACCAATCAGCCCTCCCTTCTATCATCCTTCACTGCTGTTAGCCCCTTCCCCCTTACTTTCCTATAGGGTAAGATACCCAATTGAGTGTGTATGTTATTCCATCCTTAAACCAAATCTGATAAGGGTAAGGTTCACTAATTCCCTCTTATCTCCCCTCTCTTCCCTTCCATTGTGAAACCTTTTTCTTGACTCTTTTATGTGAAATAATTTACCCCATCTTATCTCTCCCTTTTTTCCTTCTCCCAATATATTCCTCTCTCACCTCTTAATTTTATTTTTTAGATATCATGCCTTCATATTCAACTCACCCTGTGCCATCTATCCTCTATCTATCTATCTATCTATCTATCTATCTATCTATCTATCTATCTATTTATCTATCTCTATTTCCTCCAACTACCCTTATACTGAGAAAAGTCTCATGAGTTACAAATATCATCTTTCCATGTAGGAATGTAAACAGTTCAAATTTAATTTAAGTCCCTTATGATTTCTCTTTCCTGTTTAGCTTTTCATGCTTCTCTTGTTTCTTGTATTTGAAAGTCAAATTTTCTGTTTAATTCTATTTTTTTCATTAAGAATACTTGAAAGTCCTTTATTTCATTGAATGACCATTTATCCCCCTGAAGTATTATACTCAGTTTTGCTGGGTAGGTGATTCTTGGTTTTAATCCTAGGTCTTCTGATCTACAGAATATCATATTCCAAATCCTCCAATTCCTTAATGTAGAAGCTACTAGATCTTGTGTTATCCTGATTATATTTCCACAATACTCAAATTGTTTCTTTCTGGTTGCTTGCAATATTTTCTTCTTGACCTGGGGACTCTGGAGTTTGTCTACAATATTCAAAGGAGTTTTCCTCTTGGGATCTCTTTCAAGAGATGATCAGTGGATTCTTTAAACTTCTATTTTACTTTCTGGATCTAGAATATCAAGGTAGTTTTCCTTGATATGAAAGATAGTGTCTAGGCTCCTTTTTTTTTTAAAATCATGGCTTTTAGGTAGCCCAATAATTTTAAAATGATCTCTCCTGGATCTATTTTCCAGGTCAGTGTTGTTTTTTTTTCTTTTTTCTTTTTGGAGGGCAATTGGGGTTAAGTAACTTGCCCAAGGTCACATGGCTAGGTTTTTGTTTGTGTGTGCATTAAGTGTCTGAGGCCAGATCCGAACTTAGGTCCTTCTGACTCCAGGGCTGGCACTCTACTCACTGCACCACCTAGATGCCCCAGGTCAGTGGTTTTTCCAATGAGATATTACACATTGTCTTGTGTTTTTCCATTCTTTTGGTTCTGTTTTATAATTTCTTGACTTCTCATAAAGTCATTAGCTTCCATTTTCTCCATTCTAATTTTTAAGGAAGTATTTTCTTCAGTGAAAATTTGGATCTCCTTTTCCATTTGGCTGGAATAAGTTCTGCTTTTTAAAGCATTCTTTTTCTCATTGGCTTTTTGGACCTTTTGCCATTTGGGTTAGTCTATTTTTTTTAGAGGACAGAACTGAAGCATTTATTTAAATACCAGAAAACCAAATCCCAAAACCAGTAAGCTGATTCCATCATAGTACCAAAGATATTCAGAAGGCATAATAACTCTGAGAGCCACAGCATCCTTCAGCCTTCCCACAAACCAAGACAAGACCAATATTTACTCCAAACCTCTCTATCTCTTTAATGCATGTCCTCTCCCCACCACTGTCTGGTTTGCTCTGACCAGCTTCCTGTGGGCTCTGCTTCCATTTAGCAAACTCCTCCCACCACAGATTTCATGTGACTACATTCAGTCTTTCAGGGGCAGAGTTTATCTGGGTTAGTCTATTTTTTAAGGTGTTATTTTCTTCAGTATTTTTTGGGTCTCCTTTAGCAAGCTATTGACTTGTTTTTCATGATTTTTTTTGCATCACTCTCACTTCTCTTCCCAATTTTTTCTTTATTTCTCTTACTTAATTTTCAAAATCCTTTTTGAGCTCCTCCATGGCTTGCAACCAATTCATATTTTTCTTGGAGGCTTTGGATGTAAGGAGTTTTGACTTTGCTGCTTTCTTCTGGTTGTATATTTTGATCTTCTTTGTCTCCAAAGTAAGATTCTATAGTCTTAGTTTTTTTATTGTTTGTTCATCTTCCCAGCCAAATAATTGGATTTCTAACTCTTTATAGGAGTTAGGAATCAGTAGGACTGTGATTCCAGTGGGGGTGAGGGGGAGTAGGTGTACTGTCCCAGACTTCAAGGATTTTATATCAGCTGCTCAATCCCCCATCATCTGTGATCCCAGAGCTCCAGAACCAGCTGCTGCTGCTGCTGCTGCTGCTGCTGCTTCCACCACCAATACCTCCCCTGGCTGGAGCTGGGGCCAGACCTCAGCTGGACCATGGTCCTCTTTCACCCAGGTCTCACAGAGTTTTCCCACTGACCTTCTATGCTATCTTTGATGATTTGTGGGTTGAAAAGCCTGGAAACTGCCACAGATGCAGTGATTCAGTGCCCTGACGCCAGCTCTGCCCTTGTCTATGCTGGCATGGCCCATGCTGGGACTATGCTCCCCTCCTAGCCCAGTGTGATAGACTCTTCTTGTAGACCTTCCAGGTTGTCTTGGCCTGGAGATTTGTTTCACTATGTTACTTTGTGGGTTCTGTAGCTCTAGAGTTTATTTAGAATCATTTTTTACAGGTGTTTGGAGGGGCTCGGGGAGAACTCAAGCAATCCTTGCTTTTACTCCATCATCTTGACTCCACTGTTTTTAGAAAGGAGTATTTCATAAGGTAGTATGGCAAGAATGGTGGCTACAAAACACTCTCCTTGAAGTCTGTGAAACACTCTCCCCCAAGTATATATAAAGTCCAGGCAAAAGTGGACTGCTTAGAGAGCACATATGGTGAAGGCATAATTCAGAACTTCTGGTTGCTGGAAGTCCTTTTATTCCCTCTGTGGGGGCTGCTCAAAGAGTTCCTCTTAGACATGATCTATTTTCTTTGTGGACTCCTTATGATGCTTTAACTCAACTTCCATTTTGCCTTTGGCTCCCAAAGCCATATGTATTCCATATGTAATGGAGTGCCTCACTCCTAATGTACTCTAAGCTTACATCAACTCTTTGAATGGGCACTTAGTATTCCATGTTAATAAATAACTTTGCTTATTGCAATCGTGTCTATTGGATAATTGTTAATAGGAGGCACATTGGTGGGGGTTCATGAGCCTATAGTTTTAGAGTAGGATACCCACAAGGTACTCTTTAATCCTGAGAGCAATCAGTCCTTTGGGGACCCAACCTGCAAACCTGACAGTACAAGTCAGAATAACAGCTCTGAGGGAATGCAGTATAAGGATAGAATTGAACAGGTAAGAATAGTGTAATTATATTGGTTGCATTGGAGCTATACATGACAAAAGTATTTTTTTTTTTTACTATCAGGCTGGGTTCTGGTAACTTCAGAATCTTTCCTCATGCAGATTTTGATTCATAGTAGTCTTCCTATCAGTGCTTCTAAAATTCTGACTTTGGAGAATGGACAACTGTGGGTCCCCTTCCTAAAATCCCATTCCTTTGTTGAACCAGATCCTCCTTGTAAGCAGTTAATGTGGTATTTTGGATTAGGGTCTTAGAGTCAAGAACACAAATGTCATACCCCAAAATGGAGGCAGCAATAAAAATTTGAGAATAAATTATTGGGCTAGGGTCAGGCACTCAGAGAACAGATAAGACACCAAACAGGGAATACAAGTCAGATTGCAAGACCAAGGTGACAAATATCAAGGTCAGGTGGGGGAAGAAAGGAAACCTCAAAGCTTCCACTAGGTGTTGAATATTCTATATGCTGAAATCCCTTGGGTTGGCAAGACTTCTGGAATCTTTTTCTTTAGTGAGATAGTTATTCAATGGGAAATATCACAATATGTATCATAGAGGAATTTTTAGCTTAGAGTGGAGCATACCAAGAGAGTATATGTTAAATTACCAAGTGCACAGACAATCTGGAGAATCGCTAGCTCAACAACAAATAAATCTTCCAATAATGACTCCTATATTATAAAAAGATCACTAAGCAGTAATCCTAAACATATAAATCACATTTATTTCTATAAACAGGATTACAATGAGTACAATCAATACTTGTCCTAAGCTCAGTAGAGCTTGTCCATATGTAAGAGCATGTATACTTCTCTATTTGTGTGTGTGTGTGGGGGGGGGGCGGGGGAAGCAGGGGGGAAGAGGAGACAGAAAAAGAGATAAAGGGTGAGGGAAGGAGGAGAAAGTGTGCAGAGACAGAGATGGGGAGAGAGAGATAGAAAGAGATAGAGATAATAACAGACACACAGAGAGAGACAGACAGACAGAAACAGACAGACAGAAAGAGACAAACGTAGAGAGAAACAGAAATCCAGAGAGGCACAGACAGAAACAGAGTTACAAAGAGAGATAGAGAAACTGAGACAGGGAGACACAGAGGCACAGATTAAGAGATGGATAGATAGATAGACAGACAGATAGATAGATAGATAGATAGATAGATAGATAGATAGATAGACAGAGACAGAGGGAGACAAGCTGCAAAGTCAGACCTTTGCTTCTCTTTCATGATTACCTGGAAAAAACTTGGGCACAACCCAAATGCTATTCTCTTCACTAGTCACAGGAGAAGACAGAAGTATACTCAGGCTTCTTGTGTTTGTTGGGGGCAGTCAGAAAAGAGAGAAACAGAAAAATGTAGTTCAAGAACCAAGCTCCAGATATCCGAGCTACTATTTAGGGTCAAACTCAGTCATATGGTTAATCACGTATCAGTTCCTCAGATCTCTTTCATAGGATGAGGCAATTCCTATCTAAATTAAAAGCTCTGGAATTAGCCAATTTGAAGTCTGACCCCTGTTGAGTGGGCAGTCACCTTCTTAGTACAGTTTACATTACCTTTCAGGAGCCATATCTTTAGATTAAGAGGGTCCTGCTATATATAAATTTGTGTGTATATGTGTGCATGATAGAAAGCTCCATCCTTAGTCCCCATTGGGAAGGATTCCTGTATAGTAAGATCTAAGAGGAAGGAGGGACAGATAATCCTACCAACCTCATCCCTATTCAAAGAGTTATAAGGTTTCAGGGACTAAATATGGTCATACCAAAGAATGTGGAATTGAGGACACATCTTCGAGGTACAGGTGGTTTTCTTATAACAGTGGAAAGAGTACTGGCTCTAGAGTCAGAGAAACTGGGTTTAAATTCACTGTTTTTGTTTTTTGCTTTTTGGAGGGGGAAAGGTAGGGCAACTGGGGTTAAGTGACTTGCCCAAGGTCACACAGCTAGTAAGTGTTAAGTGTCTGAGGCCACATTTGAACTCAAGTCTTCCTGATTCCAGGGCCAGTGCTCTATTCACTTGGCCACCTAGCCACCCCTAAATCCACTTTTGACAATTATTACTTGATCTTCAGTTTTCTTGTCCACAAAATCGGGTCATAGTCTCCAAAGGTTCCGTGAGCCTATGTATCAGTTATTAACCATGTCATTGACAAGTACAGTGGGAAGCTGGGGACACATCACAATATTACCCCCCTCCCCCATCAATGGCTTAATGATACAAATCATAATTTTACCAGGTCTGGGAGAAGCTTAGAAGTCTGACCTAGACTTATAGGTTCATCTCTATTCTTCCTTCCAGTCTGCTGGAAGAAATAGGATTTTAAGAGTAAATTCTTGGAACCCCAGTGAGAAAGTTAGCACAAATGCCTTGGTTCTTTGCTACTTGAGAACCAGTGGTGTTCTCCTTTGTCCTGCTCCTAATCCAATCCTGTACTGTTTAGTGACTGGTTGTTCTGATCCTTGGCATATTGAAGGATGGAACTTTGGTGAGATGTTTTTTTCTCTTTGAGTCTGCAGGTTTTTTTTCCTTAAAAGAAAGTCTTTGAAGAATAATTTTTTTTAATGCCAAATGGCAGAGAGAGTAATGCTTTTAAGTGTGATGACAATTGATTGCTCTTTTAAGCCAGCTTTTCTCCCACTGTTCAATGAGAGGAACAGAAGAATTTTTGAAAAATACTGAAGCTCCTGTCCAGGACTATGGTTAATTGGAGTGTAAGCTTCTTGAGGGAGGTGCTTTGACTGCTATTCTGGAGCAATTTCTTATGCTTTTCTCACATCAAACAAACACTCTGTGCCTAGGTTTAGAAATATGCATTGAATGAACTAGATTCTCAACATTAATAAAATAACTTTTCTCTCCAGTATTTGGCTAAATTGTAAACATCTGAAGGATCAATCTCCTTTGAACCCTGGTAATTCATAGCTGTGCTGAATCACCCATGTTGTGATACCTTCTGATTCTGAGCCTAATAGTTGAAAACTATATCTACTGGGAGGTTGGTATTTTTTGGGGGGCTTACTCATGGGAAGAATGTGATTTGGCCAGATGAGACTCTGGGTAGCCATTGTTAATGAGCCCCCCATCTTTTAGAATCCAGATGTTGGCACTTCTTGGTCTAGTGATTATGTATCTATTACTTTGTTTAGACAGTTGGAACCCTGTCTATTGGATCTCTGTCCTAATTTCTCTATGTTTCTCTGCTTATATTTTCTCCACATTCAGGGTGCTGACTTTTCCTCTGAACTAGTGAATGAATTATATATGTTTAATTAAAGTAAGATAGTTGACCCTTTTGAAACTGTTTTTCCTTTAGCAAAGCAGATCAAAGAACCTGTGCTAGCAGGCCATCCTGAATATGCTAGGGTGCTTACTAATATAGCTCCCTGGCCAATGGAGAGCCTCTGGTACTCATGAGGTGGCATAAGAAGACAAACTGAATGCTTTCTAATTATAATGATCAACTATAACCTAGAAGCAGAGGAAATAAACCTATCTCTCTTCTTTGCAGAAGCATAGGACTACAAGTATGGGGTACTGCTGATATGTTGGTCATTTTTGTTCAACTACCTCGTTATTAAATATCTGAACCTCAGTTTCCTCATCTATAAAATGGGGATACTAGTGTCTAACCTACCGACTTCACAGTGTAGTTGTGAGGAGCAGACATATAAGGGGAATATGATGGGCACAAAGGAGAGATTTTGCTTACTTGGAGATTTTGTAAGGGTAAGCCCTTGGGAGAGTTCAGCATATAGGATATTGTTGTTGTTCATTTGTGTCTGACTCTTTTTGACCACATTTGGAATTTTCTTGGCAAAGATACTGTAGTGGTCTGCCATTTCCTTCTCCAGCTCATTTTACAAATGAGGAGACTGAAGCATGCAGGGTGAAGTGACTTGCCCAGAGTCACACAGCTAGTCAATCTGAGGCCAGATTTGAATTCAGGAAGATGAATCTTCCAGACTCCAGGTTTGGCGCTCTATTTGCTCTGCCACCTTGCTGCCACCTATGGGATATGCATGTTCCATTTAGAATTGTTAGGCTTTTGTTTGAATACTGAACATATTCTGAACTTTCTTCCTTCCTTCCTTCCTTCCTTCCTTCCTTCCTTCCTTCCTTCCTTCCTTCCTTCCTTCCTTCCTTCCTCCCCTCTTCCTCTTCACCTGTCCATATGGGGAGTCATACCCTTATATGTAGGTACTCTGTCTAAAGGAATATAAATTTTAACTGCTTTAAAACTTGCAAGATATTTTGGGGCTTGAGAGCTAGTTTTTCTTCCCTACTTATTTATTCTATCATTTAAAAAAAACTGGGACAATTAACTCTCTGGTCTTATGTGGTTTTTATTTATGATTTCTTGAAATAAAGTACTGAAAAACCAGACTTTGATAAAGCCAATTGGGATTAAAATGGAGTTACCTGACTATGCCTTTGAACCCAAATCACTCTGGCTCTCACTGATTGGTCAATAATAGGTCCCAGTCCAAGCTTCACTTGACCATTGGATTTTGATGGCTCAGAGTGAGTGTAAATGGCAATTGTTTCTGTTCTGGTCAGAAACTCTGAGGGTCTTCTCCTCCCAGATTGATCTTCTGAGTAGGCAAACTAGGCCATCCTTTGCCTCAATTCTTATCTAGCTTTTAATTACTGAATGGGTGTTGCCTTAGACAAACTGAGACCTGGGAAAGACCTTAGCTTAAGAAGATAAAGTCTCCCACTGCATCCTGGGCCAACACCAGTCTTCCTGAACTATGTCTCTCCACTGGACCCCCATGACTCTGGAGGAGAGAGCGAGGGTGGTGACTTTGCATAGCTCTGCATCACTTAGATCCAATTCACTTGCAAGCCAAGACATTATCCTCCTGATATCATTGGTCCTCTTCTAGAAAAGACAAACAATGAACATATTCTGACCAGGGAGAGGTACTTTTGTTCAAAAACAGTCAGTGACAGCATTGGACCAAGTTCACATAAAGAGCTGTTAGATGTCTCAACAAAGGACATAACTTTGGGGGCATGAAGCTAAAGGTATCTCCTCAGAGAGGAAATATTCAGAGCATAGTCAGGGGTAGATAGATAGATAATGCATTTATTAAGTGCTTATAACACCTCAAGTGCTGTCCTAAGTGCTAGAGATATAAATAAGAGAAAGGAGGACAGTTTTTGGCTTCAAGAAGCTTGAATTCTAATGGGGAAGACAATCTATAAAGGGAACCTGGAAAATAAGGAAAGGGAGGCCACCTTTGAGGGGATAAGGATACCGGTGAAAAGGTGAAGAAGTTGGGAGAGCATGGAGTAGAGCCAGGAGTGACATGAACACCCCCTGGACACTTCACAAAAGAGTGGTCCAGGTCAGGGACTGACCAATCAGAAGAGAGTGCCGCTGGATAGAGGTTATCTCCAGGGTGAGAAGGCTGCTGGCGGGAGACAAAGAAGTTCAGGTATCAGCTGAATGATGCCTACCCTTGTACTCCAATCATGCCCCAAAGTTTATAGGATCATAGGTTTAAGACTGGAAGGGACCTTAACTCCCTTCTTTTATAGTAGAGGAAAATTGAGATTCAGGAGAGTTGAGTCAATTGTCCAGGGTCACAAGTGGAAGTGATAGATGTGGGATTTGGAGACATCTGGCTTGAAATACAGAACACATTCCACTTACACTGGAAAACCAGGAAGGGGTTTAGGTGGTCTATAATGTTGTAGCAATATTTAACACAGTTTTCAGCAATCTAATGAAATATGCAAACTCCTTAAGGGTAGGTTTTGTTTCTTATTTTCTTTTCATCTTTGTATCCCTAGTGGTTAACACAATTTCTTTTACAAAGTATCAGTTATTAACTGTTGAATGCAACTAAATAGACCCCAATAAGGTGCTATGCTTGTCCTGGAACTGGTTTATTTTAAAAATATTTTTATTGATGTGTTTTGTTTTTGTATTTCCAAACGTTATCTCTCCTGATTATTTTTATCTATGTATTTTGTTTATACATTTCCAAATGTATCCCTATCTCCCCTCCCTTGCAATAAATAATAAAAAAAGAAAGAAGAAAGCAAAAATGAAAAAAAAAGTTCAGCAAAATATATGATATAATGTTCCAAACCCATATTCTCCGACTTTGGCAAATAAAGGATGAAAGCAAATTTTCTCTTTTCTTCTCTGGGGACACACTTGATCATTATCATTACAATGCATTCAGAGTTTTGTTGCTCTTTATATTTTTGAAGTCTTTGTGTATATTATTTTCTTGCTTGTTTGCTCTACATCTGTTCATGTGGCTTCCTATACTTCTTTGCATTATTCACATACAATGTTTCTTATAGTGTAGTAACATATTCTACTACAACAATGTTCCACAATTTGTTTATCCATTCCCTAGTTTAGGGGCATCAATTCTAGTTCTTTGCTACTACAAAAAGTGCTCTTAGAAATAGGTAACATTGACTACTGTGGTCCTCACTGTCTAAAAGGTCAAGTAGGTTATATTTCACCCCTTCCTCCTGGGATCTGGGGGTCCCTTGTACCCACAGTTTCACTTAACCACTAATAGTCAGAATAGCTTTCATTTGTGAAAGGCATAATCCTCCTTTCCCTTGTGTCACTTCAGTCTAAGGGGAGGGGAAGGGGAAGGGGATTAGAATTATAATTTAGCTCAGTTCTAGAGCACATCTTGGCTTCCAAGTCCACCCCACCTTGGGCTTGAGACCTGGGCACACTAATTTTTTTTTTCAAGGTTTTCCTGTTGAATTGACTAGCTGCAGTGTCCTGAATGAAATCCTGACTCCAAGGTCACATCAAGCTTCTGGTGAGGATTGCTTTGTAGCAGCAAGCACCCCAACATCCCCAGGATGGCTGCCAACACAGGTTCTTAGATCTGCTTTTCAAAAGGAAAGCAACTCAAAATGGGTTAAGCTTACTTTAATCAATCAAACATATATTACCTAGTTTAGGGGGAAAAGGTCAGCATCCTGAACTTCATAGTATACAGACAGATCAAACAGACAGGCTTCCAAACTGTCCAACCATTATCAATACCAAAATCACAGTTACCAGAGAGGGAAGCATCAACATCTGGGTTTTCAAAGCCAGGGGGCTCTCAACAGCTGCCCAGAGTCTCATCTGGTCAAATCACACAACACTTGTCAAAGTGAGCCCCAAAGCAAAGTCTCACATCAGGTTTTATATAGCCTTCTCCTGGCTCAGAGAATGTAACCACCCTCTTGACCCACTGCCCAATCACACAGCATCAAGGTGTGGTCAACCAAGCCTCCTACCACAGGCTCCATGTGACCACATTTAGCCTATTAGGAGGCAGAGTATATTTTCAAATCAAGGAAGGTTTTCAGAGTCTCTTAAAGCCAATCAAAGGGCCTAGGGGCAGGGAAGATCTTCAAATCTGCATTTCTATTACATGCTTCTATCATTGAAAAATGAGAAGGACAAATGAAATAGAGCAGAAATAAATACCCTCAGGCCCATTTCTCAGAGAGGGTTAAAAGAGAAGGATATCAGGGAAAGGAAGTCCTTCCCTGCTTCTGGTTCAGTTCATGGCACCCCTTCTGTAGGTGAACTCTTATCTTCACCCTCTGGACACAGTAGGAAAGAGTACAAGCCAGAAAGAGAGAGACTGCCTCACCAGTTTTTAAAGATGCAACATGCCTGACTACATAGTCATCCCTGTGGTTTGTGAAATAGAGCACCACCATCCTATGAGATGTAGACATGACAAGTCAAGCTCCTTTAGGGTGCCTCTATGTTTGGTGATCTGAGTATATTCCAAAGGCAAACCCTATTGCAAATACTTAAGTACAGTGGTTCTCAAACTTTCCTGTATTGGTGGAATGAGTTCATCTTCATGAGTTCAAATCCAGCTTCAGACACTTGTTAGCTGCATGACTGTGGGCGAGTTTCTTTCTTTCTTTTTTTTTTTTTTTAAGCAATTGGGGTTAAGTAACTTGCCCAAGGTCACACGGCTAGGTTTCTTTCTTTTTTTTTTTTGTTTTTTTTTTTTTTGTTTTGTGTGTGTTAAGTGTCTGAGGCCGGATCCGAACTCAGGTCCTTCTGACTCCAGGGCCGGCGCTCTACTCACTGCACCACCTAGCCGCCCCTGTGGGCAAGTTTCTTAATCATGTTTGCTGCAGTTTCCTCACTTATAAATTGAGCTGGAGAAGGAAATGGCAAACCACTCCAGTGTCTTTGCTAAGAAACCCCAAATGGGCACACCAAGAGTTGTACATGACTCAACAACAACAGAACTCAACACAATCCACAAAGCAAGTGCTTTAGTTGGCTAGTTTAGGCACTTATCTTAAATGGGGGACCTGGTCGAAGCTTTTAATTTTCTACTCTCTACCCTTCAAGTTTGGAGGGAGGGAGGTACCTTTAGGAATGTAAATTTCTAGAAGCTAGGACAAGTACCTAGTGGCTTGATTAATTAATTAATAAAAAATAAACTGTTACCATACATGTACCTCTTAGGTTGACATAGGAATTTAAGATGAGCTGATTTTTGAACCCATGCATTCAACAATATCTTTTTCTTACCCTGAGGAGGTATTAGAGAATATTTTATACCAACTACTCAAATTGGGAATGTGCCCTAGGAGCTTTGAAAATGGAGATCCCAAGCCCTGAAATTCTAAGGCAACAGCATTTGTCAAAGGCATTTTGGTGAGTTGTTATAGCATGTTTCCTCTAGTGTTGGATCATGCAAATATTTATTGGGAGCATTAAATAATGGATGAAAGATTCTGAGGATGTGTGAATCTGTTGTGTTTTGTTTCAGCCGGGAACCTTGATAGCTCTGGAGTTGCTGTCCATTCCACTGCCTCTGCCCTCCAGTGATGAAAGACAAACTGGTGTTTGCTCACAATGGTGGAAATAAGCTGGCTTTATTAGACACCTGGAAGTGTCAGAGAGGTGCAACTATGCATAGCGATAGAAAAGTGCCATTGCTTTGTTGCCAGGACCAACAGGCACCAAGACCAGTCAAATACTGGGTAAAGTTGAGCTCTCTTGATTATATTCTTGCCTCGGTGGCATTTTTGGACACAGTCCAATTATCCACAAGAGGAAACATGGCACATATACAAGAGTTCTTAGCCGGAGTTCTGTAAAGTTGTTTTAAAATATTTTGATATTATAATTCAGTCTTATTGATTTCCTTTGTAATCCTATGCATTTTATTTTATTAATTTTAAAGTATCATTCTGAAAGGGGGTCCATAGACTTCACCAGACTATCAAAGGGGTCCAGGACACACAGAAAAATGAAGAACCTTTGGAAGAGAATAAAGAGCCAGAATTGAACCACTTGAACTAACTCTTTAGAACTGTAAATTGCAAAGAAAATGACTCTTTGCAGAGTACAGACTGCTCTGTCAGAGGGAGCTTCTTCATCTGGAAGTTCCTTATACCAATAAATTCATAAGGCCAGTTCCATATCCCGTCAGTTATTAAAGTTATATGAATACCCCCCTCCTTGATATCATATTTATATGATAGGGGTTGGCAACCTTTCAAGACTGATGTGGTGAAGTTTCAACCCTTTTTCCTTAGGGGATGGGAGTGAGGAAGCAAGGTGAACACAGCCTGCCACTAGTTCTTTTTAAAAAAAATTAATAAGCATTTATTTTCCCTCCCCACTTTCCCACTGAGAACAAAAAGAAAACCAAATCCCTTATAATACATATGCGTAGGTCAAGTAAAACAAATTTCCATATTTAGTCACATATGTGAAAGATCTGTACTTGTGTATGTGCATGTATATGTGCATGTGTGTGTATGTGTGTGTGTTTGTGTGTGTGTGTGTGTATGTGTGTGTGTGTGTGTGTGTGTGTGTGTGTGTGTGTGTGTGATTGCTTGCAAGCCTTTTCCCTCACTTTGAAATCAAACTTCTGTTTGATTCCTGAATCTCCTGTCTCTAGTCTGCTTTGGGTGATGGGTCTCCACAAGATAGAGGGAGTTGGTGGTAGGTGGAGACAATAGTCAGCTTGTGAACCAAATCCCAGTTTTAGCATGTGTTCTATTTGTGTTCCATTTCTCATTTTTTGGCTTTGGAAGGTTTTTTTTCAATGAAGAGAATCCTCAACTTCCTGAAAGAGATAATCAATTTACCTACTAAAAGTAGGGTGGGAGTCAAATCCAACCTCAGACACTTACTAGCTGTGTGACCCTGAGCAAGTCACTTCACCCTGTTTGTATCCGTTTCCTCATACTGGAATGAGCTGGAGAGGGAAACAGCAAACCACTCCAGTATCTTGGCTAAGAAAACCCCAAATGAGATCATTAAAATATTACTGAAAGTGATTAAATAACAACAAAAACCAGATGTAGACTCTATCTGAAATTCTAATATGCTAAGAGCATCATTGAGAATGATAAGACTTATTTTCACATCAGGGCTAATTTTGTGCTTGAGACAAGAATACAAATTTCTTCTTCCTTCAAATCTGACCTCAGACATTAACTAGCTACGAGACCCTGGACAAGACACTTATTTAACCTTGTTTGCCTCAGTTTCCTTATCTGTAAAATGAACTAGAGAAGGAAATGGCAAACCACTCCAGTATCTTTGCCAAGAAAACCCCAAATGGGATCACAAAGAGCTGTACATGAGTGAAATGATTGAACCACAAGACTAAAGGCATAGCATGCTTAAGAAAGTAGGTACATATTTTATAAACTTTCTGGGACTCTTAGCTTTGTAAGCCCAGGCCAAGAATTGCATTTATTTTACCCTTGTTACAGCTTTGGTTTGTATAGGATTTTGCTCTTTTCAAAGGACTTTTACATTTATTAATTCCAATTGATCCTCACGCCAACTTGAATTGGGGTAGGGATTATAATCTATCCCTGTGTACAGTTGAGGAAATTGAGATGAAGAGATCTAAGGTTTAAATTTGGGGTTCTTGGCTCCTAATTGCTCTTTCTATTTCTCTGTGTTGGCATCCATTCAGTCAACAAACATTTATGTAGCTCTTATTATGTGCCAGGAACTGTGCTAAGTGTTAGCCATATAAAGAAAGGTTAAAAGAGGGTCCCTGCCATCAAAGAGCTTGGATTCTAATTGATGAGACAACATGTAGATATTTGTGTGCATACAATATATGTTGGTTGTATGTTTTAGGAGAGGACCAAAAACATCATGGAGTGAAGTCTTGACTTGTGTGTGAATTGGGTTTAAGTGAGGCAGAGTTGCACAAAGGCATATACTTTACTCTATCTTTCACAGTCATTGAAGTCCAGTGGCAGGACAAAAGCCAAGGTGACCGGGGTGGCCTGGGATGAAGTGGGTGACCTTGGTGTCTTCAATGTCTGACCAAGCTCTGAGCGCTCCACAGCACCTGCTTCAGCCCCTTCATGGCTGTTAGAACACAATGTTCTCCTCTGCCTGTGGGAGTGGGGGTGGGAAGTCTTCATATACTTGGAGAAGACATGCCCCTAACTTACTGAAGTGTCTGAAGCCTGTTGGTTACCCTCAACCTGGGTTAGTCTGTCTGCTGATGCTGTTTTACCCAGGTGTGGCCAGCCATGGTGTATGTTATGGCTTCTTGGAACCACAGGTGAAAGCTGGGTGAAATGTAGACACCAAAAGTGGATGAGCAGCCCCCACACCAGAAGTCCTAAACACTCCATATATCCCCTACAATATGTAAAGAGTAGATGGAAGTAGTCTTAGAAGTAAGCTATTTCTGCAAGTCTGTTGGTTGGGGGCTACCTGAAGAATGGAATAATCTGTTATTTGTTAATAATTTTTGTTGTTATTCATTAATTTCAGTTGTGTCTGACTCTTTGTGACCCCATTTGGGGTTTTCTTGGCAAAGATATTGGAGGGGTTTGCAATTTCCTTCTCCAGCTCATTTTACAAATGAGGAAACTGAGGGAAACAAGGTTAAGTGACTTGCCCAGGGTCACCCAGCTAGTATGTGTCTGAGGTTGAATTTGGTGTCAGATCTTCCTCACTCCAGTCCCAGTGCTCTACCCATTGTGCCACCTAACTCTCCCTCCTAAGGATTAGAGCTATCCAGGAATAGTGGAATGGGCTGTTTGAGGGGATCATGTGTTTCCCTTCACTGGAGATTTAAAAGAAAAAGGTTAGTGACTACTTTTGGGGGATGTTGTTCAGGGAATTTTTTTTTTCAGGTATAGGTAGAACCAAGTGACTTCAGAGTTCTTGCCACCTCTGAGATTCTGGGGCCTGATTCTCAGTACTGGCTCTACCATTTTCTACTTGTGTGAACAGTTTCCTCATCTGCAATATAGTGCTTCTTTATAGGGTTGTTGTGAGGGAAGGACTTTGTAAGCTATAAAGTACAATATAAAATGGCTATTATTAATGCCATTAATATTATTATTTAAAGTAATAATAATAATACTAATCTATGCCTTCTGCTAGTGGTAGTAACTCTCCTCCTCCAGGACACATTTGGAGTATTTTCTGGATACCTAAATCCTTAATTTGATCACCAAACTTGGCTCACAAACAGTTTTTTTTCTGTTGACTGTTGTCTTTACAGAATGATAATCTGACATTAAGGGGAAAAATCCCTGCAGAGAAACAAATTTCTCAGAAATGTCAATTATTACACATTTCTCTACTGTTTCTGCTTCCAAGAAAGGGCTCAATTTGGTCTCATTTGATCATCAGATGAATACTTCAGTCCTTTGGAAGCCAAGCCAACCTATTGTATTCTTGCATTCTGATTTTGATAAAGTTGGGGTTATGTTTTGCCTTCTTGGGTAAAGAGAAGTTTGGCTTGAGGGAATTGATGTTTTATTATCTTTGCCTTGAGCACTCTAGGCTGTTGACAGAAAACAAAGCAGGGAAAGTATGCATCAAGAAATTAAATCATTTCATTTTCTGCTTTGTGCTTAGTCCACCGGGAAATGGGAAAATAGATTCAGATAAGATAACTACCTCCCTCCTTTTCTTCTCTGCTTTTAAAACTGAACTGAAAATAAATCTTTCTAGCTTTGTCATTTTCTGTCCAAATTCAAATATAGGACTGTTACATGACTCAGCTGGGGAGACAGTGGGGCAAAGGGTAGCAACAACTGGGATTTCTCATCCCCTTTTTACTTTTATATGCTTAAATTTTAACAACCCATAAATGAGGAGGGCAGTGGTGTGAGGCTGAGCTGTTGTACTTGTGAGTGCTGCCTAAACTGGATTAAAGTGTAATTGGGAGAAGTTTAACAATATAAATAAAAATACAACAAAAGATGGATAATATTAATCTATGGTTTTCTAAGTCAATATAGGAAGGCAGGTATCCATTTCTATTTGAATTTGATACCAGTAGTGTGAGTCATTCAAGATGACTAATAATCCCCAAGCAATTGTTTTTGACTTCTGAATTCATTAAATGAGTTTTTTGTAATAATCCATTCCACAAACCTTTATTGAGAGCCTACTTATATGCAAGTCACTATTCTAGAACTGAACAGTCTCTACCCTCAAGAAGTCCATGGTATTTTAGGAAATGATTTATTGATGCCCTTTCTTTTATACATCACTGTCATTTCTGTACAAATCCATTCCTTATCCTCATCCCTAAACTGAACTCTTCTTCATAAAATATTAAGTCAATCAAAAATAGCTGATACATCAATTGTGTCTGATTACATAGGCAATGCTCCGCCGTTGTAGTCCCTCCCCTCTCTGCCAAGAGAAGGGATGTAGATCATATCTGTTTTTGGTTACTCAGAGTTTAGTTTCCTATTAGTGATCTTTGTATATGTTGTTCTTCTGATTCCGATTATTTCGCTCTCCATCACCTGATACAGATCTCTCTATGCTTCTTTGAATTTCTTATGTGAATTATTTTTTACAACACAATATTTTGCTGTATTCATATGCCACACATTTCCCAGCTATTCCCTGATAAATGGGTCCCCCATTTTCTTCTTCCAGTTCCTAGAGGAGCTCATTCTGCTAGAGCAGATTTACCTTTTTATATGTCTTACTTGGGTCCATGCTCTAACTTGTAGTGACTTTTCCCTTCTCTGAATTTCCACAGCATTTGCAGTCCCTTCTACAGAGTTTAGCAATTCTTTTATTATTGGAGATGTATTAGTTGTATCTTCCCAAGTTAGAATATAAACTATTTGAAGGCAGGACTAAGGTCACATGATGATGCCTAATAAATAAATATTGTTTTATTGAAACAGATATGATAAACTAATTTACCTTAAAGTTTTCATGACTGAATATATTTTCCCCCACAAAGAAGTGTGTGTGTGTGTGTGTGTGTGTGTGTGTGTGTGTGTGTGTGTGTTTAGAAAGAACAATATTTAAGCCAAAAGAATGAATTTCAAATGGTGGAATTTTAAGTACCTGTGGTTTTTGGGTAGTGATATTTTTGGGGTGGGGAAGGCCATCCCAGAGCTTTGAAAATCATAACAAGCTGGCCAATACTTACTCCACTTACATATAAATTGGGCCCATTCCCAGAAATTGTGACAACTGGATATGATTTTTACCATCTTAAGCAGCAAAAGAATACATTTCAATATTCCAATTCCACTCTACTGCTACGGTTCTACTGGAAATTATGGAAACTAGGGTAGACGTTGGATATTTGAGAGTGTAGGGAGGGAAGAGAAAGAGATGAAGGCTTACGGGAGAGAGAAGACATAACTTTGGGGAGTAAACAAGGGAGTTGGCAAAAGATGAATAAAAAATCAAGGAATAGAAGAGTAATAAAAATATCAATGAAAAGGATATTAAATATGAAGTCAGATCTAAATTTGCACCCTGGTTCTGCAACTTGCTACCTTGTGGGAACCTAGGCAAGTTCCTTAACCTCTCTAAGCCTCAGTTTTCCCATCTATATAATGAAGGGATTGGAGGCACTCAAACCCTGTATTCTATGCACTTTAAGTCCTACCCCTATCATCCTATGAAATATCAGGATGGGATGGTGCTGGGAAGTGGGTGGAGGCATTGGGCATCTGTGGGAAGACGGTACACTGAAGACTGACTTTATTTAAGAATGTTTTTTATTTCTGAACTTAGCAAACACAAGTAAAATAAGCATTTTGATCTGCAGAGAGGAGGAGAAAAGGCGGGGTTATTCAGGGAGCAGTGACTATTATGTTCAGTTTGCTTTTATTTTAAAAATATAATAAATTCATAATGTATCTCTCAAAGCTGTCCTACTTATCTGTGACTTTTACTGGCTGAAGACAAGTTTCTGTGTCCCCGTTCTTCCAGGACTATTAACTGGCTTTCCTTTTGCCCCTCCTCCGCTTCAATAAATATGGAGAGGGAGCTTTTCAGTCTTGTTTACAAGAATTAAAAATAAGCATATGGCACGTCCTCACTACAGATTGTGTTCTCCCCTGCTGTTGCCACTGCTGGCTGGCCTTAAGTGATGGGTTATATATTATCTGAACAACAGTGATTTGCTGCACGCCTGTTCTGTTGAAGCCAGATGGTGGGGAAGAATGACTCCAGGAGCAATTTGGAAACTCTGGAGTGCTGAATCTTCTTCTAAATCTAGGAGGAACAACAACTCTAAATGTGTAGACTGAGCTCTGAATGCCTGTTTTTGCTGTCCAAAGGTGGTACCCTGATCTGACTGGCCTGGGAAAGATTGAAGGAAATGGTTCTCACCTAGAAAGTGTCTGCAGTGGTGATGAGCTGGCTGAGTGCTAGGCCTGTGGCTGGGGCCAGTGAGAGCTGAAGGGGGTCTGGGAGAGAAGGGAGGCAGGTGCTGATCATGGCTGATCAGGAGCAAACATTGGCCAGGCAGACACTCTGTGGGCCCTTGGCTGCTGTCCCATTGTATCTCTGTCTAGACAGGGACCTTTTCATTGCCTGGCCCCCTTACTCCACTTATCCAACCCTGGACCTTCTTGAGTCAATGCTTCCTAATACGCTTATCTCCTGGAGGAGGAGTAGGAAGGGAACAGGACACACTGGTGTGTACCCTATCAAGATACAAAGACGTCACTCAATCCCTAAAACATCTTTCTGGTGGCAGAAAAGCAGCCAAGAGATATAAAACAAAAGTTAATAATATGGTGGCATAAAATAATTTTTCAGCTGCTGTCCCATACCCCTCAATGTATTTTCCCTTATCCTTTTTAATTTGGAAGAATGTAAAATGTAATCTTTTTTTTTTTTTTGGCTTTTTTTTTTTGGAGGGCAATTGGGGTTAAGTAACCTGCCCAAGGTCACACGGCTAGGTTTTTGTTTGTGTGTGTTAAGTGTCTGAGGCTGGATCCAAACTCAGGTCCTTCTGACTCCAGGGCCGACGCTCTACTCACTGCACCACCTAGCCACCCCCAAATGTAATCTTTTTGAAGGCAGAAACCATTCTGTTTTTCTACATATCTCCATTACTCAGCACAGTGCTTTGTACATAGTAAGTACTTAATAAATGTTTGTTGATTTCCCACCCCTCCCTTTGATTCTTTACTGATAGAGTAGAGATATATGGGTGCTTCTGAGTTATTTCTACAGAGAAGAACTGGGTCAGTATAGTCGGGGATTGATTATAGCTTCATCAGTGGCAATTTTTCCTCATAATCTGACCCAATAAGCCTAGCTACCAAATTCCTTTCTGCTATTTGTAGAGAGATATAAACTCCATCAGGGATTCTTGCTATACCAGCAAATAGAATTGAAGAACTGCAACCTGGAACTGAAACCCAAGTGTGCAGGAGCTATGGGAGATACATAGACTTTATTTTATATTAGAGGGAGGACCTTCCACATTGCTGGCATGGTCCCTGATAGCATGGTCTTATGGAGACTCGTAATGAAGGGCCTACCAATGATGATTTGCCTTGACAGACCACAGACAAGTACCTAGGTTGGCTCCTGACCTTTGCATAATAATAATTAATAATACCTGAAAGAATGGAACTCAAGTAACCCAACTTCCTGTCTTGACCTATAAGGGTGAATGAAAAAGGGGAATATGCCAACGGATCAAAACCCTTTTAACTATATAACTCCCACCACTTGTCTTTTCTCTCTCCTTCTACCCCATCTCCATCTCCACCCTTCCCATCTACACCTGTGTATTGGTGATCTCGTGGTTTGCATTGCTAGCATTTCTGTCCTCCCATTATCACCTCTGCAAAATGAAGTATGGTATAACGAATAGAGATCTTGGAGTAAGTCCTGTCTCTGACATGCTCGAGCTCTGGACACTGCTAGTCCATTTAACTTTTCAGTGACCTGAAGTCTTGAAGACTCTGTAAATTGCAGAGTAGGTATCTATCTGCATTAGTAGAGGGATTCTTCTTACTGGAAGTTCCCTATAACAATGACATCACAGGTCTGGTTGGTATGTAGATCAGAGAGAGATGGAAGATAGGGTGTTGTATGTGAGGAACAGGATGGCTGTATCTCAAAGTGCAGGAGGGATTGATGTATAATGAGGCTGGAAAGTTGCTCAGGCCCAGGTTATGAAGCACTTTAAAAACACAGGGAGCTAGTAAGGTATCTAGCCTGGGTTTTTCTCACTTCCAGCAAAACATTTTGGAAGAGTATCCAGATAGTGTAGATGGCTCAGGGGTCTTGGCTCTAGCAGTCATCTGGATCAGGCACTGATTCTCAGCTCTTTCATCATGTACACATTTATTTTCAGAAGACAGAGGTCTTCTTTCTCACCAGCAAGTGTGTGGGGGTGGGGGAAGAGAAGATTTCTTTCTACTGGGCATTAAGTAATCTAGATGTCTCAGTCTTGTCCAGTCGTGTAGAGAGGACAGAGCTCCTCTTAGGCGGGTGGAATTGCTCCCAGGCTCTCTGCCAAAATCACTTTAGCCCTTCTTTAAAATTGCTCATGACTTTGGTTTCCCCCATCATCTTGTCCTGAAGCTTTTGAAAAGGGGCCCACCGGGATACATAGAGATGAGAAAATTAAGGCTCAGGAATGATCCATGTTAACCATAATCCCATAGTTAGTGCCTGAGGTGCGATTTGAACCCAGGTTTCACTGATTTGTTTCCCAGTGCTCTATCTGCTACGTGCCTCACCAAATGCCAAATTGGCTCCTAGGTCAGTCTGTCCCTTTTCTCTAATTATGTTTTCCCTTTTCTCCAAAGTGGTGACACCAGATAGGAAGCTCTATCTTGTAAAGAAGTTAATTCACCACCACTGGAGGAATTCTCTCACAAGTAGAGGCTAGATGACCACCTTTGAAGGATAGTGCAGCGGAGTTGTAGTTGTGGTTGTGGTTTGTCCTTTGTTCTTGAAGAGGACCACGACATCAGAAAGATGATGCCATGACTTGCAAGTGAATTGGATTTAAGTGAGGGAGGGCTGTGCAAAGTCACCAGCCTCACTTTCTCCTCTTGAGCCATCTGGGCCCAGTGGCCAGATATGGATCAAGATGACTAGAGATTGCCCAGAGTGCACTGGAGATTTATGCACTGGACAGGTAGGAAGACTATATATTTTCTAAGGCTTCTTCTTCTAAGATTATGTGATTTTAAGAATTGATGATGATAGAATATCAGTAAGGAGAGACTTTGGGTCAAAGAGACCTTACTGAGTACCCTTTAATTCATATAGTTCACTTTGCCTCTTTGTAAGACTGGTTTTGTCCAGTATCTCCCCCTTGCCTGTGGGTCTGCAGGGGAAGCCTCTATCATCAGAGAGTTAGGATGTAACAGGGACAGTGGAAGAGCTGGCTGGAGCTTCCTGTTCCCTACACCTATTCCCACAGGTTCTTAATAAAGTAAGGATGTAGGAGTCTTACCAGCTGCCTCACACAGATGAAAGCAGCAACGGGTGGTGGGATTTTGGCTCCTCTACCTCAATTAAATGCTGGCAAATTGCAGTAGCCTGAGATCATCTCTAGACATACGTTACTTACCATGAGCTACTGAGAAGACAACACACCTCAGTACTCTGACCTGGGAGTACACCAACATTTAGTGTCTATAACAAGCATTCAAAATGTAAGGAAAACTTTCCTGCTTTGACTATGTGCTCTGTGTTAAGCAGTCACATCACATATTGGCATAACATGGAGTTGATGATGGCAGAGGTAGAAGTGAGGTGAGGTGATGGAGGTGAATAATATATACATGGTATTATGGGACTTAAAAAATGCCTTTGTTCTGATCCCAGATTTTAAAATCTATTCTGCATTCTTTTTTTAGCCTCAAGGAGAAAGATTTAAAGTGTAAGTTCTGAGAGAAAAAATTTTTGAATCTGAAATGGTTTTAGAAAGAAATTTATTTGGTCCTTTGGTAAAGGAGAGCCAGAAGGAGGGATGGCTTGCTTTCTTCTCAGTCTCTTTGAGGTTGACATTATAAAGGGTTCCGAGAAGTGTGCTAGCACAGGAACCACAGCAGTCTAGCCATTTTGTAGAGAGGATAATTCCTAGGCAAGGTCCATTTAGATAAATGTCAGTAAGCATAAATATTCAAATTAAAGTTGATGGAGATGTAAACATAAAACTCAAATCTGGGCAACCCAAAACACAGTAGAGTAGACCCTAGATCTTGTTGAGATCTAAGCTTCCCTGCTGTCATCCAGTTTTTGTAGTTCATCTGTGCAGTCAGTCTGATCTTTATAGTAAACTTTCGGATTAGACAATTTCTAGCCACATAAAGTTAGGTTCAATAAATGATAAAGAATAAAGTATTTTTTCACAAGAGTTTGTGTGAGAGAGGACGAAAGTAAATTTTGTTCAATGGGGTTTGAAGCTCAAAGGTCATAGGATAATAGATCTAGAGTTGGAATAGCTCTTAAAGGTTATTTAGAAACTGAGCCCAGAAGAGGAGAATGACTTGCCCAAGGTCATATTGCTAGTAGGTTGTAAAACTTGAATTCAGATTCTGACTCCAAATCTGATTCTCTTTTCACTGCACCATACTGCAGGAGAGAAAAGGAGGTAGGCAACACTTAACCCTTCCATCTTCTCAGTCCCTTAGACTCAAAACTTCAGTCATCTTTGACTCTTCCCATATCATCATCCCCTATGTCTAATTAGTTTCCAAGTCCTGTTGATATCACCTCTGCAGTCTCTCTCATTTTCCTTCCTTTTTCCCTCTTACTGCTGCATCCTTGCTCAAGCCTTCATCATCTCTTATTTGCATTGTTGTAATAGCCTCCCAACTCATTTCCCTATCCACTCTTCCATCTTTCATCACTGCTAAAATAACATTCTTAACACCCAGACCCAATTACATTACTTCCTTGCTCAAAAACCTTCAATGGCTTCCCATAATTACCCCCTACATCTCTGCTTGTCAAAATTATTTTCCTCTTTCATGGGCTTGGTTCAGGTGCTTCTACCATGAAGTCTTCACTCATCCACTCAGCTACCAGTGGTACTTCAACTTATCAATATAACAATATTGGATGAAGCAGGGACATCTATCTTGCCATGGCAACTTAATAGTATTGTGGTGATGAAATAATGAAATGTACATGTCAAATGTGTCTGAATAATGCAAATAGCAAACTCTTAGTAAGTTCCTTAAAGTTGACAAAAGGTGATTGCCTTCAAAGTTGTTGGTACTGTCAAATAGTTCAATATCAGAAATGGATATGGTTTAATCAATGGAAATGATGCTAAAGAAGGTACATTGCCATTTGCCTTACTGCTGTACTCTGACGACCATCTTATTTGTAGCTGAAACCTCCTATGTGTGTTATTCTTTTAGAAAAGTGACTGTCTCACTTTTCTCTTTGTATCCCCAGTACTTTGGGCAGTGTTTGCACATAGTAAATGGTTAATAAATCTTTCATTCTTTCTCTCTTCCTCCCTCCCTTCCTTCTGCCCTCATTTCCTCCTTCTCTTCCTCCCTCCCTTCCTGTTTTCCTTCCTCCATTCTTTAGTGGTAATGGGAATTTGAAGATCTTCCCTGCCCCTTAATAGGCCTAAGGGAATTTTGAAGATATAGCTTTGAAGATATAGCCTGTCCCCTAATAGACTGGATGTAATCACATGGAGCCTGTGGTGGGAGGAGTTTGCTGAAGGGTGGAGCAGAGCCCACAGGAAACTGGAAGTCAGAGCAGCTAGACAAAGTGGGAGGAGAGGATGCATCTGAGGGAGACAGGCTTGTGAGTAAATGTTCACCTGCTATGATAGCTAGGTTTGTGTTGTTTTGTGGAAAGGCTAAAGGATGGTGTGGCTCTCTGCTATGTTGTGGTGCATTAACATCAATGTTGCTGTGATGGATTCCATTTCCTGGTGTTGGGATTTGGTTTTCTGGTGTCTGAATAAATGTTTTGCTTCTGTCTTCTATATGGAAAGTCTGTTATATTTTGTGATAGAGCACTAGGCCAGTATATTTATAATGACCATTGTTGCTATGAATATTGCATCGATGCCACATCTTCCTTCTTCCTTTTCTCCTCTCTTACCCCCCTTTCTCCTTCCCTCCCTCCCTCCCCTGCTCCCAACCTCCCTTCCTCCCTTTTCCCCTCCTATCCTCCCTCCAATTCTTCCTTCCTTCCTACTTTTACTTCCTAATTTCCTTCATCTTAAACAATGTTTGTTGAATTGATTAAATTGATTAAACAAATATAAATTTTATTATTATAAGCTAAATCCCTCAGCTAAATCGCTTTTCTGTGGTCTAGTCATTGTACATAGGTGGTCCTGGTTTCTTAAAGGCTATACTGGGAAAACATAAACTCTAGCAGATCCTACTGAGCTGAAAAGACTTCAAGTGTGGGTCCAGTACTTTATTGTATGTCTGTCATTTGAACCTGGATAAGTTTAGAGAGGCTCATCACTTGGTTGACTGCAGGACAATGAATTTTCTAGCCACCCCAACTTATGAAGACAACCTTAACCTCCACTTAAACAAAGCAGAGATATTTGAGGAACATTTTTTTGTCCAGACCTGTAATTTCATTAGCAACATACAGTTTTATCTGAAAAATATACTGTAAGAGAGTTACCCAGGTCACTAAAAAGTGGAGTGACTTAGAGTCACACAGGATCTCAGAGCCAATATGTGTCAGAAATGGGACCAGATATTTCTGAGGCCAAGATTGACTCTTTATCTACTATAGTTTGCTTTGAATTATATAATTGCCTTTAATAGTAAAGAAATAGAGGCAGCCTAGTACAGTAGATAGAGAGTAACCTACAAGGTTAGGAAGGTCTGAGTTCAAATCCTGCCCCTGATAATACTAGTTGTTTGACCCTGGGGAAGTTAATTAACATTTCAGTGCACTAGGTATCTAAGGCAAATTGTAGAGGAAGTGCCTATTTGAATTGGTAGTAGCATTTTCTTTACCTGCAAGTTCCTTATATCAGTGAAATCAAAGGTCCAGTGCCCACCTCTATTCTCATAATAATAATAATTGATAATACCTGAAAGAAAGGAACTCAAGGGACCCAACTTCCTGTCTTGGCCTGCAAGGGTAAACATCAATGGTTTCATAAGGTTGGTTTTTTAAAATTGAAATTGACAGGTATTATTGGACTATGTCTATCTACACATGTAAAATGACCACTGAACTGATTGTAATTGTCCAAGATAAATGAGTTTCTAACCACCATTGCTTTTATTGTATTCTCTCATAATGTGCTCTGGCTCTCCTCCAGTGCAGAGTTTGCAAATGCAAGTAGGCAGAAGGAAAGATATCTTTGGTCCTATCCAGTTGTTAGTCTAGTCAAAATTAGGTTTCTCTAATTCTCAGCTTCCTCTGTTAATGTTACAGTGTTAGATTTTGGTGGCTGTTCATCACTAGCCCAGTCTCTTCATAGGATATATTTATTAAAATTGTGTGGAGTGTCTCCATCTCTATCTCTGCCACTTTGTTGATTCTGTGACGATTGATTGTGAAATATTTTAAAGCCCAGAGAAGATCAAGATTAGATAGAAAGTATTTCTGTAATCTCTGAGGAGAACACCTCATGAAAAACATGATTGTTTTATGTAAGTCTGTCAAAGTAGGACTTGAAACTAAATAAAGAAAATTTTCAGCTTTTTTGAAGTAGTTTGTTTGATTCAACATACACATAGACTCATAGAATCTTAGCATCAAAAAGGATGGTGTAGCAAGGGTTTGTAATATAGGTCTATAAACTTATTTAAAAATGTTTTGGGGTGGCTAGGTGGCGCCATGAGTAGAGTGTTGGCCTTGGAGTCAGAAGGACCTGAGTTCAGATCCGGCCTCAGACACTTAACTCACACACAAATAAAAAACTTAGCTGTGTGACCTTGGGCAAGTTACTTAACCTCAATTGCCCTCCAAAAGGCAAATATATATATATATATATATATATATATATATATATATATATATATATATATATATATATATATGTTTTGGTAACAATTTCAATATAATTAGTTTCCTTTGTAATCCTAGGTATTTTATTTTATATATTTAAAAACATTATTTTGAGAAAGCAGAGGTCCATAGGTTTAAACTAGAGGAGCCTGTAAAACAAAAAAGATTTAGAATTCCTGCTGAGATGTTTTCTAGTTCAGGTCTCAAAATCAATATACAAATTTCTTCCATAATATCCCTGACAAATTAACTGATCTACTTGCATACTTCTGATGGGATGCTTGTGCTTTGACCCTAGCACTAGGATAATATCTTTCCCCAGTCCAAAGACCCTATCTTTAGCAATAATTCACAAGTGGACCCTAGTGAGGCAAACTATCTCTCCCTGTTACAAGAACAAGCTGACCTCTATAGAATTTCCCTTGCATGAATAGGACCATCTTGTAGCAGCAGAACTATCATGTACTAATTCCTACAGTTACTGTATATAATCCAAAGGTGAAACTATAGATGTTAATTCCTGAGGCTATCTGGTTGCAGTTGTAACAGATCAAAAACACATCCTTTAGAACACCACCCTCCTCCCAGGCCATGCTAGTAGTGAATGACGCCTATACCCAAGGTACAGAAAATGTATGTTCACCACCTAATTAGCATACTTGGCACACAATGCAGTAACTTTTAGCTTTATCGTCACTCCTATTAGGTTTCAAGTTCCCTAAAAGAACTCTGCCCACTACATAGGATTATAATAAACTTTTTGTCATTTGATTGGAAGACTACTTGAGTCTGTGAATTCTTTCCAGACAATTCTGCCCTGAACCTCAGTATTTTGGGGCACCATTGGGCATTGGGCACCATTAAATGATATGGTTTAGGGATGCAGGGACCCACAAATACCAAGGTGCAGGGTAGAGTTGTCTGGAAAGAATTCATAGACTCAAGCAGTCTTCCAGTCAAGTAGCAAAAGTTTATTGTAATGCTACATAGTGGACAGAGCTCTTTTAAGGAACTTGCAACCTAACAGGAGTGATACTAAAGCTTATGTAAAAAAAGTTAGTACATTGTGCGCCAACTATGCTAATAAGGTGGTGAATATACAGTTTTTGTACCTTGGGTACAAGCTTTATTCACCACTGACATGGCCTGTGGGCAGGAGGAGGGGGAGAGCTTCTAAGAGGTCTGTATGTCTGTATGTCCACTTCTATAACAAGATTGACTGGGAGGTGACATCTATGACTTGACTTCTGGATTATATATAGTTAACTGTAGGAATCAGTATGTGATAGTTCTGCTACTACAAAATTGTCCTGTTCATGCAAGGGAAATTCTACAGTGGTCAGTATGTTCTTGTAACAGGGAGAGATAGTTTGCCTCACAGGGTTTTGCCTCATGAGTAATATATTGCCAGAGAGAGGGTCTTTGGGCTGGGGAGAGATATAGTCCTAGGGCTGGGGTCCAAGCACAAGCACCCCATCACTTCCAATGATAATGATGGGGTGCTTGGGATATATATTTGTAACATCAGTCCATGTTTGTAACATCAGGGGGTAAAAGGAGTGCTTGGGATCTATGTCTGTAAAATCACATTTCCCCCTCCCCAGCCTCAGAACATTAACTCTGCCCCTTCCTCCTGCCAGCACTCTGCCCAGCAACAGTTCATGAACTGTTATCTCTGCTTGAAACAATAACAGGCTACCTATGAATCCTTCACTAAACTATCTATAAACATTTTAGCTTAGGCAAATGTTATATCCCTTAGTAGAGTGGCCAGCTGCATTTATGAATCCTTCAGTGCACTATCTATAGGTTAATTCCTTAGCCAATTATACACATTCTGAGTCTCCTTTAGTCTTGGTTCCCAACATCTATCTAGTCAAACATGACACTGATGGGTGGCAGACAAGGCACTTCTCAGTCAGCCCTGACCCCTAGATGACTTAGTGACCTTCCCTTCCCTTCCCTTCCCTCCCCTCCCCTTCCCTTCCCTTCCCTTCCTTTCCCTTCCCTTCCCTTCCCTTCCCTTCCCTTCCCTTCCCTTCCCTTCCCTTCCCTTCCCTTCCCTTCCCTTCCCTTCCCTTCCCTTCCCTTCCCTTTCCCACTGTCTTGACAGGATCTTCTTGTAGTCAAACTCACTCACCAATGTTTGTTGTAATCCCTCCATGATGTGACCTGACCTGCTCTCTTCACCCTTATGCAGATTCTCTTCCAGGGATCTGGCCTAGCTCTGCATTGCTGAACCCAAGGTAACACATCCCTTTGAATCAGTTTGGATCTTTTCTTTCAGACATGCTCTTGCTATTCAGGCCTGGATAATTGTCCTTAATAATTTTGTCAGTCCCATTTCTATAGTGGGGTTGGGACAAAACATCCAGGCTCAGCATCCTTAGTTCTTTTAATTATTCTTCATATGGACTAGTTTTCAGATCCCTCTCCACCCTGGCCACCCTACTTGCTTTTGCTTGGCAATGTCTATCCTAAAACATCTTGCCCCGAGTTTAACATGATAGTCCTGAAGAGGGACTTTAATTCAGGAAGTACCTATTGCCTTCCATGACTTATAGTTGACTTATTAATTGGCCAACTGATTGGACAGCAGGAAGCTTTGGTTAACTGATTTTTTTGGTTAACTCAGAACTTAAGAAAACAATGAACACACCTGTTTTGCTTCTCACTTGTTTGTTTCCCTCTCTTCTATTTCCTTTACAAATACTCTTGGGATGATATAGCTTAGTTTGATCTCACACTAAGCTTTCATTAGACTAGTTTTAGCTCCCTCTTCCCAAATTTTAAGTGTTTGTATTCAAAATATTTTACCCTTGGTTGCTGTGTGTCTCCTTTTGGCAAGGAGACCAAATGTTTTTCTCTAAGGTGGTTTCTGGGCTCTTTTTTTTGGCACTGTCCTCCTTGCTATTCCTCTCACATCTCTCCACTCCAGAGCATTTTCACTGACTGTTCCCCAAGCTTAGAATTCTTTTTCTCTTCATCTCCACCTCCTGACTTCTCTGGCTTTCATGACTTTCTTCAAGTACCAACTGAAATATCACCTTCTACAAGGAGTCAATCTCACTTAATTCTTGTACCTTCTCTGTTGGTTTTTAGTTTTTATTTTTTGTTGTTGGTAATTGTCAATATATCCTTGTTTATACCTTAATGTATTGTCTCCCCCATTAGACTTATGAGTTCTTTGAGAACAAAGACTGTCTTTTGCCTTTCTTTGGATTCCTAGTGCTTAATAAACTGGTTATGTATAATCACTATACTTAATTCACACAGTTCTTGGCATGTAGTAGATAATAAATGTTTATTGGATTGAATTGAATATTAAGATCATGTAAGATGCTTTGTTAAATGCAACCAGAGATAGCTCTGCTCAGTGATCTTCTGATTATTAAAATCATGTGAGGCATTGGATATTATTTACTGTTGGGGAGAAAATCCTATGCGGGGTCCAAGTGGATGAGGAATTTTCTATACAGGTGAGGTTCTCTAGCTGCCTTTCTTTGTGGACATCATTGTACTGATTGATTGCTTCAAGGCCTACCCACCACATTATAGGGCTTCTTTAATGAGGTTCAGATTGCTCCAAAAAGGCCATCTAGCCAACCACATAGAAAAAAATAAACCTAATTGGGCGAAAAATGTTTTTTTCCTCTAGTGAGTCAACTAGGTGACTGAGGGAATGGAATCCTGGGCCTGGAACCAGGAAGACTTGAGTTCAAATATGACCTCAGACACTTACTAGCTGTGTGATGTTAGGTAAAATGCTTAAGCTGTTTACCTCATTTCCCTAACTATCTAAAATGGGGAAATAATAGCTCCTACCCCTAATGATAGTTGTGAGGATCTAGTAAAGTGCTTAGCACAGTGCCTGGGTCTTAGTAGAGGCTTAACAAATATTTATTCCTTCCATTTTTTCCCCTCCTTAAACTATAATGCAAAATTACATGACCAGTCCATATCTGTATGTACGATTTTTATAAACACTGAAGATTGAGAATAAGTTAAATCTAGAAGTAAGTGGAAGATCTAGAATGTATGGGATCATGTTTGGGGAACTGCACTTCTTTCAGTGATCTCCAGCTAGACACAAAGATTAGGCACAAAGACCCATCTTATTAAGTGTCCTCTGAGTGAGGCTGTATGGCCGTTGGCCTTAGAATATCACTATTTCTGAAGAAAAGAAGTTGCAGGTGACCCAAAGAAAATCATATAAGCATAAATGGATTGTAGAATATTTTAAAGGAGGACTTGTGTGCAAGGAGTAGGATAAAGGATGTCATAAATGAATAAAGAATAAAGCATTTATTAAGTGTCTACAAGCACTGGGGATATGAATAAAAAACTAGATAGTCCCTGCTTTCAAGGGGCTCACATATGAAAGGTTTTAGCTGCAAGTCAGATATTATTAATAAGATGTATGTGGGGAAAACCCAATTGCTGCTCTAGCATCTGTGAAATCTAAAGAACCCTAGAGCAGGGGTTCTTAATATTTTTTTCCTGGGTCCTGAACTTCTTAGGCAGTCTGGTGAAGCCTATGGACTCCTTATTAGAATAATATTTTTTAAAATGCATGAAATAAAATATATAGGATTGCAAAGTAAAATAATTATATTGAAAGACAGTTACCAAAATATATTTTAAAAAGCCTATGAACCCAAAGTTAGTAATTCTTGACTTAGGACTATAAATCCAGATTAAAGCATACATTTTAACTTTATTTTTATTGTTTTATTTTATTTGTGTTTTCTTTTGCAACATGGCTAATATAGAAATATGTTTTACATGACTTCACATATATAACTAAAATAAAATTGCTTTTCTTATCAAGGTGGGGGGGAGATAGGGGGAAGGGCAAGAATTTGAAACTCAAAATTAAAAAAAAGATCTTTTTACATGTAATTGGTAATTATTTAATGAAATAAATAAAAAATTTAAAATAATTAATTGATTAATTGAGGATTGATTTTCACTTACAACATTCAGTTCCACAATCCCTTGAGTTCCAAATTTTCTCCCTCCACCCCCCCCCAGCATGCAATCTGATATAGGATCTACAAATACCTTCACATAAACATTAGCTAAATTGTAAAGAAGAATTATAAACAATGGTGTGAATGAGAAAGAAGGAACAAAACAAAAAACAAAAGAGAGAGAGCAACTAGTTAGTTTGCTTCAATCTGTATTCAGACTCCATAATTCTTTTGGATAGCCTTTTCCATCAAGAGTCTTCTGGAGTCGTCTTATAACTTTGCATGGCTGAGAGGAGCCCAGTCTATAAAAGTCAGTCATCACAGATACAATGTGTCTATAATTGTATACAAAGTTCTCCTGATTCTGCTCTCCTCACTCAGCATCCGTTTATATAAGTCTCTCCAGGTTATTATGAAGTCTGTCTGCCCCTCATTTCTTATAGCACAATAGTATTCCATTACATTCATATACCATACTTGTTTATCTATTCCCCAATTGAAGGGTATCCCCTTGATTTCCAATTCTTTGCCACCACAAAAAGAGCTGCTATAAATATTTTTGTGCATACAGGTCCTTTTCTCACTTGTATGATTTCTGGGATATAGCCCCAGAAGTGGTATTGCCTGGTCAAAGGGTATGCACATTTAATAAAAATAATTTTAAAAAAGAACTCTTGGCTTAGCTCTTGCCTTCATTTGGTAGATGCACTGTGAAGGATCTATGGTAGAACATGGATTAGAATCATAGATTATGAGAAAGAATTTTTGAGTTGAGATCTGCATGGAGGGAAAGCACACATCAATGAGTTCCACTGAGGCGTGACACTTAGGATTAACCAAAAACTTAAAAAAAATTACATCTTGTACTGTTGAAATCCTTTGTAATGAGGCTATGGGCAAGTTACTTAACCTCTGTCTGCAAAATTGTGCAAAGCAATAGCACCTATTGTGCAGGGTTGTTGTGAGTGTCAAATGAGATAATGTTTGTAAAAAAGACTGAGTGAGGGGCCGGGCACACAGCAGGTGCTATGAGAATGCTCATGGCAGGGTGTCTTTCACTACAGTCCTAGTCTGACACCTCATCCTGGGCTGGAGGGGACTGTTGGTTGTTGAAAGCTATGGTATCCCAGACACCAAACTGGAAAGACCACAGTGTTATGCCAAAAGGAGCGAGATAAGAGACCCCGACGGTAGAATCTGGAAGTGGATTTTATTTTCCCTGGGATTGTCCGGGGTCAGGCCCAAATCGAACAGTGAGTCTGCAAGACAATGTGCTGGCTTTTAAAGGGACGCCACTTGGCCAGCGGCCAATGGTTAGGTACTAAAAAGCAGAAACTTGCAGGCCAAGAACAGTGATTGGTCAGCACACACCTGAAATTCCCACCAGCGCCAAGTCTCCCCGACCTGGAAGCCCGCTTACCTCTGTGAAGGTTAACTGACTGGGTAAGGGCGGGGAGGGGAGAGGGAAGAAGGGGGTCATACATGACAGTGAATTTACCCTAGGCTGAAATTTCTACTCAGGGATCCACTGGGGGCAGGTGGAGCTGACCTGGCAGTCTGCTCACTTCCCTGAGGGAGGGCTGAGGTTGGGAGATGGGAAAGCCAGGTACAACAATAGACAACTGCTGCCCAGGAATGAGCCTGGCTAAATTTGGAAAGGCTCCTCACTGTGATGTTTACCAACAGCTGATGAAGGATTTTTTTCCCCTACAATAACTCATCAGTATCTATTAAAGTGAGCCACTAAAGGGTTGTAATCTGTGCTGGTGGGAGGAAGACACCAATGAAATTGCTGGTTCTTGAAGGACTGATGTTAAAGTAGAGCCTGGTGACCACAAATGAATCTTGGCCTGACTTAATATCTTGCAGTAAAAATATTCTAAACTTGAAGTCTTGTCCAAGGCAATTACTACAAATTTCAAAGGTATAAGAAGTTGGGTTGAATGTGTGAATACCCTAGATCAGGTTTTTTAACCTTAGAGCAGTTGGACCCCCAAAGAGTTGATAAATAGATTTTAGGGGATCTATGAACTTGGATAGGAAAATTTTGCATCTTTATTTTTACTAATCTTCAGCTGAAATTTAGCATTTGTTTCACTGATGAATGTGGACATCATTTTTCTAAGTAGAGGTACTTAGGTTTCACTAGGTTGCCAAAGTGTCCCATGAGACTAAAAAAGGTTAAGAACTTCTGCTTTATATGGACTCTCCCTTCTTTTTTTTTTTTTTTTAATAAGTACCCAATATCAGCTTTGTTTGTTTGTGTTGTGCCTAATTCTAAAACAGGAGTGCAGGAAAGAAATCAACTACAAAGGGCCATAGATTAAGATCTGGAAGGGACCTGAGTCTTTCTAGTTAAGCCTGTTTAGTTGTTTTAGTTAATTGAAGTTTTATTGTCATGCTTAAGAGGAACTATTTTATTTTTAACTTGGATCTTAGTTTGAAAGCAAAAAATCTTATTCTTATGATAAAAAGAAAACAAGAGGCCAGTGATTTTATGAAAAAGAATAATGTGTGGGATTTTTTTGTTCGTTGGTTTGCAATCATTGTCTTCTCTGAAATACATAACAACAGTGTCCTTATTTGAGATTCTTGTCCAACTTTGTTGTTTTAATAAACTGTCATGTGACTGAAACTCTTCTCAGTTAATTTGGATTATAACCTGGTGACTCAGTATGAGTTGAGAATCTGACTGTTGTTGCTGCTGTGTGTGTGTGTGTGTGTGTGTGTGTGTGTGTGTGTGTGTGTTTCCCTATCTGCCTGCCTGCTTTGTCCAACTGCCAATAACTGAGTAGTTATGAGCAGTAGATTACCCTTCTCAGAATCATTTCAGAGTTTGAGGAGAGGGACACTGGATTCCTGGCTCAATGCCAAAAACATTCCCTTTTTATTAGGGACTTACTTGAAATAGGGTCGTATTGGATTTCGAAGTGGAAAAGTCGGCTTATCAGGAGACTCTTGGAGGTGAGATTGACCACGTTTATCAACCTTCTGAAGTTCATGGTATAGACTGATGAGGCATGGACTCAGAGGGTGCCCTTGAATCTATTTAACTCTTTACAGATATCAATTCAATTAAAAAATATATTAAATATCTCCTATATGCCAGGTCCAATGCTATGTGCAAATGATACAAATCTATCTAAAAATATTTATTAATATCTGCTATATACTTGGTACTGTGCTTAGCACTGGAGATATATAGATAAAGCCATACAACTTGGTAGGGAGACAGTTGTCATGGAGGATAATCAAGGCAGTCCTCCCCTAACTACTAGACTGAGGCCTGCAGGAGCTATCCTACAAAGTAAGAAGGTGATGGGCCTGTGGGGAAAGAGGTGGTACCAGTGTCTGGAGGCTGTACCCTGGACCATTTCTCCTTCCTCTGCTGTTGTTTAGTCATTTTAGTCATGTCTGATTCATTAAAGGTTTTCTTGGCAAAGATACTGGAATGGTTTGCCATTTCCTTCTCCAGCTCACTTAACAGATGAGGAAACTGAGGTAAACAGGGTTAAGTGAATTGCTATATGATTTGAATGGTTGAGGCCAGATTTGAATTCAAGATGGGATCTTTCTGACTCTAGGCCTGGATCTCTAGGCCCTGTGCCACCTAGTTGCCCTTTCCTTGCTCTGGCTCTTTGTTAAACCATGTAGCTCCTTGTTGATCTCTTGATCCATGTGATAGAAAGGGAGGATAGGGGAAGGGTTCCACATACTGTGGCATGGAGGACTGAGCCAGGAAAAGCATTCTACTAAATAGGCTTAAAAGGAGAGACCAAAGTCTCCATCCCTCTCTGTCTTCCCCTTTCACTGAACATGTAGTTTGGGGCCTCTGCCCTTTCTTTCTTGGGCTTTTATTGAGGTGGAAATGAGGAGATTGTCTTCTCCTCTCTGCTCCAAGAGCAGCTATGGTGGCTATATGTACCTAGCAGTGAAAGCATGTGCTTGCCTTTGTGTCTGGGACTAATGACATTTTCTGCTTTGTGTTTCTTTCCCAGAATATGGGTGAAGATATTGAACTTAAGGGAATTGTTGCTTGGATAGTGAAGACTATCCAAAGTAAAATTTGCTGAGTAATATTTTGAGTATACTACTCCTATTATTACGTATATTAAGTATTTTAAGGTCATGCAATGGAAATGATGGATGACATGTTTCTGTATCTGTTTCTGTGATTCTTTTTTAAGGCACTTTGAGTACCTCATCTTTTCTTTATCTGTTTTTCTATTCTTGTGTTTCCTTTGTTATATGGGTTACTGTTTTATTGATCAATCAGCCAATCAACCAACCAACCAACATTTACTAAGCATGTATTATTCCAGGTACTCTATGAAATGCTCAGGATTTAAAGAAAGACTGTGAGAAGCACGCTTGTGGGGATCACAGGACTTCCAAGGTAGGGCTGGAGAGTTAGCCCGGATGAGCTTGGGGCCTTTAGGAAGATCCATGTGATAGAGGAAGGGGTTTATTACACTTCCTGAGAGAGAGTGGGTGTAGGGCTCACTAGGAACACACACCGGTACAGAGGCAGGAGTCAGTTCTATCATTCCTGCCAGAGATAAAGTTGTTTTACTTTACATTCCCTTATGCAAATTATGCATCTTATGTAGGTATGGCAGTGGTAGTAAGGATACTTGTGACCAGGGCATGATCCCTCGGGTTTAAACTGGTTTTTCCAGTTTAACCTCTCTAGTCCACCTGGAGCCAGGATGGCAACTGTCTTAGTAAAATAAGTTAAGTTAGCTTCCCCACAGCTACTGATCATCTTCCAACACTTTTGAGGGAGCAAAACAAGTTACCATAATATCCCTACTTACAAGACAAAAACATGGTCCTTACTTTCAAAGAAGGGGCAGTCAGATGGCTCAGTGGATAGAACTCTGGGCCTGGAGTCAGGAAGACCTGAGTTCAAATCCAGCCTCAGATAATTATTAGCTATGTGACACTTAAACTCTGTTTGCCTTAATTCACTGGAGAAGAAAATGGCAAACCATTCCAGTGTCTTTCCAAGAAAATCCTATGAATAGTATGTTCTACAGGATCATAAAGAGTTGCATATGACTGAATGACAACATTCATGCAGCTCGCATTGTGATGGGAGAGACAAGACAACTTGTAAATAATTAGGTACACAAATGATATATACAGAGTAGATAGAAAGCAATTTCAGGAGGGAAGGTACTTGTAGCTGGGGAGAGGGAAGAGAACTAAGAAAGGCCTCTTGTAAGAAGGTAAAATCTAAGGTGAGTATGGAAGGAAGGCAGAGAAACTAAGAGATGGAAGTGAGAAGGGAGAGTATTCCAGGCATGGGCACAGGAAAGAGATACAGGAGGCAGAGTGTTATATACAAGAAATAGGACATAGGTTAGTGTAGTCAGATCATTGAATACATGAAGAGGAGTTAATTATAAGAATATGTAAATGTTATGAAGGGACCAGGTTTTGAAGGTCTTTAAATGACAAACAGAGCTTTAAATGTGATCCTGGAAGTAATAAAATGGCACTGGATTTTATTGAGTAGGGAGCTGACATGATCAGACCTATATGATAGGAAAATCACTTTTACAGCTGGAAGATGGATTGGAGTGGGGAGATAGTTGAGACAGAAAGACCAACTGGAATTATGATTAAGGAGTGAAGTGATGAGAGTAAGGTCTCTAAGTGGAGAAAAGGTTACTTATACCTTCCTATTTTGGGAAGAGGTAGAAATTGAGATAGAAAAGACAAAATCTCCAGGGGTGGTTGGGTGGTGCACTGAATGGAGCACTGGCCCTGGGGTCAGGAGGACCTGGGTTGGATTTGGCCTCAGACACTTAACATACACAAAAAAACCTAGCTGTGTGACCTTGGGCAGGTCGCTTAACCCCAGCTGCCTTCCAAAAAAAAAAAAGCAAAGACAAAATTTGGCAACAGATTGGATACATGGGGTGAGAGTAGAGTATAGAACATCACTGAAGTTTTGAGTTTAGGTACCTAGGAGGATGATGGTGCCCTTAACAGCAATAGGGGAAGTTTAGAAGAGTGGAGGTATTTTGGGGGAAGTTTTGTTTTGGACATTTTGAGTCTGCAAAATCTGTAGGACATCTATTTCAAGATGTCCAAAAGGCAATTGGTAAAAAAATGGTTGGAACCTATAAAAAAGACTAAGGCAATATAGAGCTGGCAATCATTTTGCCTAGAAATTATAATTGATTCCATGAGATTGCTATGTTTTAAATATTTGTCATTAATTATGAGTATGCAAATACTTTGCATTTTAAGTATTTCTGTTTGTGTTGGCAGAAATAAATAGCTGTCCCATACCTACTATCTATTACTTTGTAGCATTTTGTAACTTTTCTGGAAGGGACTCTGCTAGAGACTGCTATAGTAAAAGAAAAACCTGATTTCCTGCCCTCCCTCTCTCTTTAAGATCAGACTCCACTAGAAATGAACTTGGTCTGTGTGAGTCCAGTACAAGTTGGCACTTGAACTAATTATAAACTTGAAGGAAGCTAGGGATTTTGAGAGAGACAAAGAGGGAATATATTCTAGGTATGGGGCATAGCCAATACTAGGACATAAAGACTAGATGGAATGTCATGTTTAAAGAACAGCAAGATAGTTTGGCCAGACTGGCCAGGATGCAGAGGATATGCTAGGGCCAAATTATTAAAGACTTTAGATGCCAAACAGATAGGTTTTGATCCTGAAGGCAATAGGGAGCTACTGGATATTGTTGAGTAGGGAAGTGAAATGGTTAGATCTCAGCTTCAGGAAAATTGCTATGGTGACTGTGTGAAACTATGATTGAAGAGAGGAAAAACTCGAGACAGAAATTAGGAGGCCATTTTAATATTCCAGGTGAAAGGTGGCAGTTGTATGAGTGGAGAAAAGGGATGAATGGAGAAGTTGCAGAAGTTGAAAGGATAATTTTAGTCTGGCAAGTGAATGGCGATGATGGGTGAAAACAGAGTAAAATTTAACATTTGCCAGCCTGGGTGACTAAAAGGATGGTAGTGTCCTCAACAGAAATAATGAAATTGAGAAGTGGGGTGGGTTTGGGAGAAAAGATTTTTAATTCAGTTTTGGATATTCTGTATTTGAAATACTGACAGGATTTTTTTATTTAATGAACAAAAACCCATTATTTCTCTCTTCTCCCTCCCCCATCTCTACTGGCAAAACAAAACAAACCCTTGAAAGAAATAAGCAAAGTGAAACCAAAAAAAATTACTATTGGTTATGTGTGTCTTATTCTGTATATTTAGTCCATCACTTCTCTGTCAGGACACGGGTAGCAAGGATCAATAGTACTCTGGAATCATGGTTGGCAATTACAGTGATTGGAATTTTTAAGTCTTTCAAAATTGTTTGTCTTTACCACATTGTTGTTATTTGTTTAACTTCTTATGGTTCTGCTTACTTCACCTTACATCAGTTCTTAAAAATTTCTCTCAGGCTTATCTGAAACAATTTCTTGTAGCGTTCCCTTACATTTATATACTATCAATTTGGTGATCATATACCAATTGATGGAGGAGATGCATAATAAGGAATAGGTGTGGACATGGAGAAGTAGAATTAGGGGACAAGCCTCAGAAAAGCTCTCTTTACCCACACCTTGGGCTATATATCAAGGATAATATTTGGGCATGAACGATGCTGAGTATTACTGTCTGAGAGGGGTGATTGTAAGCATATATAATACATACATATTCCTAAATAATAAAATATAGGTAATGTACTTTGTAAACCTTAACGTGCTATAGAAATATTAGTTACTATTATTATTATTAGTAACAACAACTACATGCTATCCATAGTAATTTCTTTGTATTTTGCAAGACATAGCACATACCAGAAAGAGGAGCTCAATGGATCTTTGTTACAGACTCAGTGTAGTAACTGTGTCATCCTGGTAACGCTCTACTGCCTCATTGCAGGCCCTGGATATACTGATCACTTATAAGTCAGAACATTTAGCCATTACCTTATGGAGTTGGGGGTTTGTTTGAAATTTTCTCCAGTGGCCCCAGGATATTGTCTGTGACTGAAAACTTTTCATGTCACCAAATCGTGTGTATATATGTACGTATGTATGTAGGTGTGTGGATGTGGACAGTTGTGTGTTTGTGTGACAGGGAGACAGGGATATTTCATCATTTTGTGTTACTACAAATTACCAACATAAATACAAGGTATTGATTCCCATTAATGCATGTATAATTAATTGCATAAGGGAGATTTAATATGCTTTTTAAAATGAAGCTACATCTACCATTACCTCAGTGAGGTGAATAGGGTCTATGCAGCTGGGAGAATTTCCTTGGGCTATTGAGACAATTTATTGCTCCTTCAATCACTTTCTGTCTTCATGTACCAACTTGTGGAACAACCTTTATTACCAATCTTTTCCTCTTTGAAATCACACTCTGAAATTGGTGGTAAAAAGTGTGGAGGGAGACTTTTATATAAAGCAAAATGGGCCAATATTGGGAAATGACATTTTTATTTTCTTTACAAATGGAGTTGATATAATGTGGATGGATCCCTGAATGTGATGAAATATTCTGCTGATCAGCCAACCCAAACCATTCATCCTTGTACGACTGCAAAATGCCACATAAATGGATTTGATTCTGCTAGAGCTAGCTGTTTTGTTTAGAGTAAAAAATGTTGGAATTTTGGAAACCAGCAGTAGATAAGGCTAATTAAATCTGGTCCTCTACAAAAATGTGTGACTTTTCTTCTCTTTCTTGGGCAAGTTGAGATGCTCTAAGAAGTAGAGGCTTTTTTCTTTCATCATTTTCTTTTCTTTATAAATTCAGTTAATTAATTAATTTTTTTGAGGGGAAAAGGCAGGGCAATTGGTGTTAAATGACTTGCCCAAGGTTACCCAGCTAGTTAAGTGTCAAGTGTCAAATGTCTGAGGCCAGATTTGAACTCAGTTCCTCCTGATTCCAGGGCCAGTGCTCTATTCACTGTGCCCCCTAGCTGTCCCAATTTATTTATTTTTGTTACTTTTAAAGTCCCAAACTGTTTCCCTCTGTGTCTCCCCAACTCTGCCCTAAAGAAGGCCACCATTTCACACACACATATACACGCATACATACACAAAATGTATGTAAAGCTATACTATGCATACTTCCATTTATCAGTTCTTTCTCTGGAGCTATATAACATCTTCCTTCATAGGTACTTTGTAGTTGATTTGAATATTTATAATATTCAGAATAACTTAGTCATTTACAGTTATTCTTTGAACAATATTGCTGTTGCTGTATACAAAGTTCTCTTGGTTCTGCTCATTTCACTCTTCATTATTACATGCAAGTCTCTCCATATTTTTCTAAAATCAACCTGTTTATCATTTCTCACAGCACATCTCTCATCATTTTTAAGTGTCTAGCTTTTTGCCCAATCATGGATGTTGATAGGTTGACTATTGATGCATTGTAAATATCTTGAAAGAATCAATGCTTTGGAAAGAACTTTAGTCAACATATCCAAAGTTCTGTAGTAACATTTTAGTAGATATGTTAATTTAGTAGCTCCCCATTAATGAGAAGGTAGTCTTTATAGTGGATTTGAAATTGGAGGACCTGAGTTTGAATCCTAGCTCTGCTATTTATCACCTTTTGATAATTTATTTCACTTTACATTTGTAATTTACTTCACTTATCTTGGGCCTCAAGTTTTCATTGGTCAAAGAGGTTGTACGAATGAACTTTAAACTCTCTTCCAGCTCCAAATCCTTGATCCTATAATTTCCATCTTCCACATTAATGCCTATAGGTTCTTTCGCTGGTAGAATGTAAACTCTTTGAAGATAGGCGATAGTAGTGATGGTGGTGAGTGTAATCTGGGTTTCAAGGCAAACCTGGGGCATTTTAAAAAATACTGCATATAAGTGAGTTGGGATTTTTGGAAATAATGCTGAATGCAACATGATATATAGCTGGAAGAATTGGTGTGAGACCTTTTAAGAAGTCAAATATTTTTCTTTTTCAACTTCTTTGAGAAACACATGGTTCTTTAGAACTGACTCCAGACACATGGAAAAAGGCAGACTTTGGAAACTACAAACTTGTAGGAAAAACTGGCTCCTCAACATGTGTCTAATTTTCAGTTTGTCTCCCTAGAAACTTTGGGAAATTTTCTCTTGGATGAGATCAGGTCCTCTTTTGGTTGGGTTGAAGTATTATCATTCTCCCATTTAAAGAGCACATTCTCTGGTATATTTTGATCTGTAGAACTTTGATTTTTGTATGCTGTTTGCTTAAATAAATGGGTTTATTTACTATTTATGATGATTTTTTTGTGTAACTAACATTTTGTGAGGATTCAAATTAGAGAGTATAAGGCTTGGGGTAACTCCCCCTTAAGAAAAACCATGGATGTGGTTTTTGTTTGAACTTGTTATATTCCGAGGCCAGCAATATTTAAGGGACATATTCTTGGTCTGGTGCTTATCTGAAAGAATGGAGACAAGAGTGCCAAGTACCCAGCCTTGCTGTGTGCTTGTGCAGAATTGTGCAGCCTTGGGACTCACCTTCCTGGAATACTTTTCTTCCTCTTGGAATCCTTAGTTTCCTTCAAGTCTCAACTACTGTTGCTTTCTATTGTGGCTTTTCATAATTTTTCCAGTGGTTTATGCCATCCCCGTCCCCTCTCTCAAATTTCTTTGTCTACTTTGTATCTAATTTTGTCCATTTATCTGTGTACATGTTGTTTTCCTTGAGGGAAGGGGCTTTTGATTTTTGTCTTTGTATCCATAGCTACTGGTATACTACCTTATGTGATATGATTTATCAAAGTGGATGAAAAGACTGTAAGTTTTTAGTGAGGACGGGGGCATCATGCTTTTTACTTTAGTCTTAGGACCTGGAACAATGTCTTTGGACGTAGTAGATGCCCAATTAATACTTGTTAATTTGTCTCTAGGAAGCCTTTTATGGTTAACTCTACACATTTCTTCTTTAACTGTCTCAAATTAAAAAAAATATTATGAGCTAAAAAAAAAATCAGCAAACATGAACATTTCCACACACAAAAGACCAGAAAAAGATGATATATAAAACTGTGAATCCATTACAAACAACTTATTTTAATATATATGTACATATATATATATATATATATTTATATATAAAATTTAACATAGTAGTACAAAATTGTCCTGCTTGCTAGTTTTCTTTTCTGAACTTCCAAGATTCTTTCTCCTTTAAAGTCGTAGATGCTAAATCTTATGTGATCCTGATTCTGGTTGCTTGGTACTTGAATCCTGCCTTTCTGATTGTGCATCATTTCTCCTATTCCTCCTTCTCCTCTTCTTCCTTCTCCTTTTCCTTCTCCTTTTCTTCTCTCTCTTCTTTCTTCCCTTCCTCCTCTTCCTCCTCTTTCTCTTCCTCTCTGGATTCTAGCTATGATATTACTATATGCTTTAAGTTAAGGTTTTCTTTTTCCAAGGACTGATCAGTAGATTTTTTTTTCTACTTTTACTATGCCTGCTGATTCTAATAAAATTAGGTATTTTCTTTATGGATTTGTTGAATTACAGCATTTTTTTTGGCTCACAATTTTCAAAAGTGTGATGGTTTTTAACTTCTTTCTCCTTTGCCTCCTTTCCAGGTCAATTGTTTTTCAGAGGAGATACTTTACATTTTGTTCAATTTTTTCACTATTTTGACTTGGTTCTAATATATATTGTAGTCTCATGAAGTCACTGGGTTCTGCTTGTTCTATTATATTTTCACAGGAGTTCACTAATTGTGTAAATTCTTCTACTTTCTGTTTTATGCTATTGAATCCCTTTTCCTTCAGAACTTCAGAACTCTCCTTTTTTTCATCTTCTGTAGTCTTTTGTGAATAATTTTTTTCTTGGAGGCTCTGCTTGTAGTTATTGTAGGATCAGTCTCCTTTTCTAGTTTTACCTCTTGAATTTCTATTTTCTTATAGCATTTCTTCATTGTATTTCACGTTTTCCATTTACTCATATTTTCATCCTCAGTACTTGGATTGGGATTTTGAGTTCAAGATGGACCTTTCTGGCAATCTTGCATGGGCTACACAAGTCTTTCCTTCTGCTGCTGATCTGGATGGGATGGTTGGCATTAGGCTACATCCTCTGCCTCAGTCCTTGCTTTCTGTCTCACTCTCCTGCTGGTCTACTCTGAGATTAGGCTTTTAGATACTTTCTTTTCTTCTGCATAATCCTGAATTGCAGTTTGGGCATCATTCCTGGGGTCCTGAAGGGTTTTAGTGGGACTCCCTATTAGAGTTCACACTGGTCTCAGGCCTTCCTCCTTTCTCTATTCCATGTTTACCTAACTTGGCACTAGTTTCCTTGGTTTTGACTTCTCTACCAGCCTCTATAATCTTCTGACTGTCTTTTTGTATGCCTCTCACCTGGATGGAGAAAGTTACGCTAGTTATAGTTGCTGTACTTCAAATGAAAAGAGCCAAAGGCCTGAGAATAAAACAAACAGACCATGAACTTCTTTAAAAACTAAGGAAATCCAATTCTTACATTTCATCAAGTTGGAATCTTTTTTTTCCTCTTACTTCTGACCTTCAGAGGAAAACATACAAGTGAAAGATCATTTCAAAAGAGTGAGTCACTTTTGTTATACAGAAGCAGGAATTCTTTTTTTTTTTATTAAATTAATTTATTAGTTTAGTTTCAGTTAACAAGATTCAATTCCATAGTTCCTTGATTTTCAAATTTCCTTTACTTCCCTCCCCCTTCCCCCATGACAGCATATAGTCCAGTATAGGATCTGCAAATGCATTCATATTAGACATTATTCCAATTACAAAGGCGTATTGTACTAGGTGGGATGAAAGATGGTAAGGAAGAAATAAAATCAAACAATGAAAAGAACAAGATCATTTAGTTTGCTTACATCAGGATTCAGGCTCAATTCTTTCTAGTTATATCTCTGGATGGCACATTTCTCACTTTCTTGAGTCTTTCAGGATTGACTTATATCACTGCATTGCTGAAAAGAGTCCAGTCTGTCATAGTTGGTCATCACAGATATGGTATGTCTGTGTTTGTATACAAATTTCTTCTGATTCTACTCTTCTCGCTCAGCATCAGTTTGTATAAATCTCTCCAGGTAATTATGAAATCCGTCACCTCCTCGTTTCTTATAGCACAATAATATTCCATTACGTTCATATACCACATCTTGTTTAGCCATTCCCCAATTGATGGGCACCCCTTTAGTTTCCAATTCTTTGCAACCACAAAAAGGGCCAGAAGCAGGAATTCTTAACCCGGGGTTTGTAAACTTGGGTTTTTTTAAAAACATATTTTATTAGATGTATTTCAATACAATTGGTTTCCTTTGCAATACTCCCATGCAAAACGCCCATGGAAGCTTGAACCAAACTTTAAAGCCTCATAAAGACATACAGAGTTTGCAAGTATACTAATTAAAATGGGCTTGTTCTCAGAGTCCAGTTTCCTTGACACACAATCATCTACAGGCTTGTCTAGGCTACAGAAAGGGGTCCTTAATTTAATAAGCAATCACAGATGACAGTCCAGGCCTGGAAAAAAATGAAAAGAAAAACACCAAAAAGCTCCAATTAATCAATGGTCGTCTGCGTGTTTTCTTGGGTGACTATGAACATATGTATTTAAACAGGTGAATGTGCTTGGAGAGATTAGTGATTTCCTTTAGTTCAGACCAATTTATTTCTCTGCTGATAAAACCTATGTTTCCCACCTTCTCTGCCTCTTCAAGAAAGTACTGCATAAAAGCCATGGGGAGGAACCTTTAATCCTTAGATTTTTTCTTAGAGGTTTTTCATCCTTCCCAAGGTCTCCAGGTCTTTGGTGGTGGAAATATGGAAATTTAATTTCAGATTAATTACAGATATCTAATAACATTTATTTAGCACTTTCAACTTTACAAATTGTTTTATACAAGTCATTCCATTTGATCTTCACAATGATCCTATGAGGTAGATACTATTTTACAGATGAGGAAACTGAGACTGCTCAGGGTAACACAGCTAGTATTTCATGCAGGATTTTTTATGACCCCCAAGTCCTGAGCTCCATGCGTTGTTCCTTCTGGCTGCCAGTGGTACTGCTGAGTATTGGTGGTCAGTTTGCTAGCACTTTGATGAACTCTTATCAACTGAATGCAATTGACTTAAGTCTCCAAATCTCCAAACTGGTGATTGTGGACCTCCAGGGCAACTTGGTTCAATAATTGTTTACAAGCCTTCAAACTCCCTCATTGCCTTGAATTATCCCCTTCCCTGCTCAGTCAGACAGGGGTTAGTTTTTTCTTGCTATCTCAAAGACTTTAAGGAAATTTTAAAAAGGGAAAAACTGAAGATCATTGACTTGACTTTCTTTTTTTTTTTACTAGTTAAAATACCAAAACTTTATTTTTTTCATCATATTTATTTTAGATGGAAATTTTTCTAAAATGTGTTATATACTTTCCTGCCTTTGCATTTAGTGGAAACTGGACATAATTCACCCTTTTTATGCTGACTTGGAATTCTGGTTATGGACATACTCATTCCTGTACTCTCTGGTGATCAAGACCTGTGTCAGCTTTTTAGATTTTCTGCCTTCTTTCACTGGGAGAGACATATTACATCTCCCTTTGTTAGATTATTTACTCTTCATAGCCTCCTGATCAAATTCCTCCCTAGCTGGTTTATTAGTGAGAGGCTCTCTGTAGAGTAGGCACTTAATACTTGATAGACAGCTATGAGGGACAGTGGATAGTGGACTGGATTTGGAGTCATACTATACATGAGTTCAAATCTATCCTCAGTCACTTACTATCTGGGTGACCCTAGGCAAGTCATTTAACCTATCTCAGCCTGTTTCCTCAACTCTGAAATGAGGATAATAGACCTACTTTCCAGGGTTGCTGGATCAAAAAAGGATAATATTTGCAAAGCATGTAGCACAGTAGGCACTTAGTAAATCTTTTGCTTAGTAAGTCAACTCCCTTGTTGAATTTAATTGCAGTTTCTGATGTGCCAGGAAACAAGGCAATAGAGATTGGTACTTGTTCAATCTTAGGGGTTCAGAGTGATGGTCTAAGGAAAAAGGCATTGATTGGCCCTTGACTTTAGTACTGGGACTTTGAAAAGGAGCCAAGTGTAGAAAGGCATCCAGGATAGAAACCTGGACTTGGGGAAGAGAGAAGCCTGGATTTGAAAGTCACCTCTGATGTTTTTTTTTCAATTAAACAAATGGTTTATTAACTTCTGGTTTATATCATTCATTTCCAACAGATTCTGAGTTACAATTTTTTCCCCCATTTTTCCCCTACCCACCATCCCACAATAGAAGTCCCACAAGATATTCCTTCCTCCAATCTGTTCTCTCCCATATCTTTTCCCATACCCCCTTCGACTTTTCCATTAGAGCAAGGAGAATCTCTGTGCCCCAATGCCTGCACATCTTCTCTCCGAATTACATGCAAAAGAGTACTGATAATAGTATTTATATATATTTGAAACATTTAATTTTAAAACCTCGAATTTCAGATCCATTCCCTTCCTCCCTTGCCACCCATTCCCTCTGGGAAGATAAGTAATTCAGTATGTGTTGTACATGTATAGCTATGCAAAATATTACCATAGTAGATATATTGGACAAGGCTGCTTATAATTCCCTCCCACCCATCCCACCCCCCCACCTGGTCCATTCCCTACTTCAACGTGTCCCTCTTCTATAGTGGGTACTTCCAACCTCCCCTCCCCCCAAGAATGCCCTCCCATCCATCATCCTTCCTCTCATCCCCCTTACCCCTATTCTGCTACAGGTTGAGATATCCCATTTAGTATGTATGTCATTCTCTCCCTGAACCAAATTCAATGAGAATGCGGTTTCGCCTTTTTGCCTTCCTATTCTTCCCCTCCCTTGCAGCCACTTCCCCTTGCTTCTTCTACATGAGATAGTTTACCCTACCCTATTTCTCCCCATCTCCTCTTGTCACTTTCCTCTCTCACCTCATAATTTCACCCCTTAAGTATTATTCCTTCCCAACAAATTCAACCTATCCCCTCTCTCCATGTATAACTGTAAACATATATACACACATTCACATACATATTCATATGACCATACACCCTTCTTCCATTATTTTCATACTGAGAAAGGTTTCATCAGTCACAGTTATTGTTTTTCCATGTAGGAATGTAAATAGTTCAACTTTGATAAGTTCCTTTTGATTTCTTTTCCCTGATTACCTTCTCAGGCATCTCTTCCTTCTTGTGTCTGGATGTCAAATTTTCTATTCAACTCTGGATTTTTCCTCAAGAATGCTTGAAAGTCCTCTGTTCCACTGAATGACCATATTTTCCCCTGAAACAAAATATTCAGTTTTGCTGGGTAGGTGACCCTTGGGTTAAGTCCCAGCTCTTTTGTCCCCTGGAATATCATATTCCATGCCCTTCGATCCCTCAGTGTAGAAGCTGCCAGGTCCTGAGCTATTCTGATTGTGTTTCCACAATATTGAAATTGTTTCTTCCTGGCTGCTTGTAGTATTTTTCTCCTTGATCTGGGGTTTCTGGAACCTGGCTATAATATTCCTGGGAGTTTTCTTTTTGGGATCTTTTTCAGGAGGTGATCGGTGGATTCTTTCAACCTCTATTTTGCCCTCTGGATCTAAAACATCAGGGCAGTTTTCCTTGAGAATTTCTTGAAGGGTGATTTCTAGGTTCATTCTTTGATCATGGCTTTCAGGTAGTCCAATAATTTTTAAATTATCTCTCCTGGATCTATTTTCCAGGTCAGTGGTTTTTCCCATGAGATATTTCACATTGCCTTCTATTCTTTCATTTGTTTGGATCTGCTTAACAGCATCTTGATTTCTCATCAAGTCATTAGCTTCCATTTGCTCCAGTCTAACTCTGAAGGAATGAATCTCCTTAGTGAGCTTTTGAGATTCTCTTTCCATCTGGCAAATTCGACTTTTTAAGGTGTTCTTCTCCTCATTGCCCTTTTGGGCCTCCTTTGCCATTTGAGTTAGTCTGTTTTTTAAGGTGTTGTTTTCCTCAGTCAGGCTGTTGACCCTCATTTCATACTTTTTCTGCATCCTTCTCATTTCTCTTCCCAATTTTTCCTCCACTTCTCTTATTTGATTTTTTTTAAAAGCAATTGGGGTTAAGTAACTTGCTCAAGGTTACATGGCTAGTCATTATTTATGTGTGGGTGCTCATTTTCTGAGGCCGGATCTGATCTCGGGTCATCCCAACTCTGAGGCCGGCGCTCTTACTCACTGCGCCACCTAGCCGCCCCTCTTATTTGATTTTTAAAGTCCTTCTTAAGGTCCTCTATGGCCTGTAACCCGTTCATATTCTCCTTTGGGGCTTTTGAAGGAGGATTTGTGACCTCACAGTCCTCTGACTGTTCCATGCTTCGACCCTCTTTGCCCCCAAAATAGGAGTCTAAGGTTGCATTTTTCTGTTTATTTTGTTTCCTTTGCCTTGACATGCTGCCACTTGATTACTTGGCTTTTGGGCTTGTTGCCACAGTAGGACTCTGCCATCGGACAGGAGAGCTTTCATCCCGAACGTTGGGGTCTTCACAGCTTTCTGGCAAGCTGGATACCCACCCCAGACCTCCCCCCCAGATCACAATCCAGATCCAGGGAGGTTAAAGCAATAGCGATTACCCCCAAGACTGATTGCTGGATCTCTCTACAGTTCACAGGCCAGGAGCTGGAGCTGCCACTGAAAACTACAAAATGGCATGTCTCCTCAGTGGCTTCTAGCCCCCAGGGGAGGAAGCCGATGCGTTCCCCAAATACTGGTCCCAAAGTCCATAGGGCACTAACCTCTTACTTTGTCCTATGCATATCTGATTTGATAATTCTGGAATCCCCACAGGTGCTGGTGTTCTGGGGTCCCTCCAGCCGGCTGCTGGCCCAGCTGCCCTGGGGCTAAAGCTGAGGCTCACGTGGACCTGGGCTTGGCTCTTTGTGCTGGCTCCCAGAGTGCTGCGCTGGTCCAGGGCTGCTGGGCTATCCTCAGCGGGAGGTTAGATTCTCTGTGTGGTTCTGTGGGTGCTGGGGCTCCAGAAGCTGTTCAGAGTCCCCTTTTACATAGTTTGGAGGTGATCTGGGGGGAGAGTGCCTTGGTTGCACTGTTTCTACTCCGCCATCTTGGCTCCGCCCCTTGACTTGACTTTCTAAAGGAGCCTTAGGCAGCTCCAGTCCCTGGCCTGAGAACTGTAGGGAGATCCAGCGATCAGTCTTGGGGGGTAATCACTCTTCCTTTAACCTCCCTGGATCTGGATTGTGGTCTGGGATGGAGGTCATGGGGTGTGTATCCAGCTTGCCAGAACTGGAAGTTGTGAAGACCCCAACTTTGGGACATAGCTCCCCTGTCTGGTGGCAGAGTCCTACTGTGGCAACAAGCCCAAAAGTCAAGTAATTAAGTGGCAACATGCCTAGGCAAAGGAAACAAAATAAACAGAAAAATGCAACCTTAGACTCCTATTTTGGGGGGAAAGAGGATCAAAGCATGGAACAGGAGGAGGACTGTGAGGTCAGAAATCCTGCCTCAAAAGCCCCAAAGGAAAATATGAGCGGGTTACAGGCCATAGAGGACCTTAGGAAGGACTTTAAAAATCAAATAAGAGAAGTGGAGGAAGAATTGGGAAGAGAAATGAGAAGGATGCAGGAAAAGTATGAAATGAGGTCAATAGCCTGACTGAGGAAAATAACACCTTAAAAAATAGACTGGCAAAGGAGGCCCAAAAGGGCAATGAGGAGAAGAACACCTTAAAAAGTCGAATTTGCCAGATGGAAAAAGAATCTCAAAAGCTGACTGAGGAGATTCATTCCTTCAGAGTTACACTGGTGCAAATGGAAGCTAATGACAAAAGGAGCCTTAGGCGGCTTAGAAGAAGGTCAGTCTGTTGAGTTTGTATCTAGGCTTGCTGAAGATTTCAAAGGCACTGATATAGATGAGGAATTAGGTTCATATTTTACTGGTATTAGAGGTAGCTGTGATGGTGTGCTTGGGGTCTATATCTGTAATATCAGTTTGTTAACATCAGTTTGTAAAATCAATTTGTAAAACCAGTCTGTAAAATCACATTTCTCCCTCCCCAGCCTCAGAGCATTAACTCTGCCCCTCCCCCTGCCAGTACACTGCCCAGCAACAACTCATGAACTCTTTATCTCTGCTTGAAACAATAACAAGCTACATCTATGAATCCTTCACTTAACCATCTATAAACATTTTAGCTTAGGCAAATGTTATCTCCCCTAGTAGAGTGTCCAGCTGTACCCATAAATCCTTCAATGCCCTATCTATAGGTTAACTCCTTAGCCAATTATTACCCATACTGAGTCTCCATTAGCCTTGATAAACTTGACATTGATGGGTGGCAGACTGGGCACTTCTCAGTCAGCCCTGACCACTAGCTGACTTAATGATGTTTCAGGCCTAAAACCACACCTCCAGGTAGCCCCCCCTCCCCCCACCTTGGGCTATTTCCCAGTGAATTATGGGCAATATGCCTGCTCAGTTGATATTAAAAGTGCATGTTCCTTCAGGCACTGACCACTCCTTAACACCTCCCTAATCCCACCCTTACTCACCTAGTTAGTGTAATTGACATCAGATTTACTGTCTTGACTCCTTAAAACTATACCTGTGACTTCTGTAAGTTTGCAGGTTTCCTAAGAACCCCTGCCTGCTGCAAAGTGTAACAATAAACTTTTACAATCTCAACTGCAAGTTTGCTTGAGCCTACTAAATTCCTTCCAGACTCAGGGACTCTGAGTCCCTGTGGAACCTATTGCCCTTCCCCCCATTAGTTGGAGTGGGAGCTCAAGCAAGTTCTTGCTTTTACTCTGCCATCTTGGCTCCACCCCCAGTTCAAAGCTTTAAGAACTAGACTAGGCATTAGGAATAATGGTTCATTGACCCAGTGGATAAGCCTGATTGCTATAAATAAGAAGGTTTTACTATTGTTTTTGTTTTTACATTATAGTAATTTGGACTGGTTACTGCCTACTTAAGGCTGTATAGGTTTTTCCTATGATGGAAGCTAGTAGCATCCCGTCTTTTTCTTCTTTCATTCTCCTGGTCTTTCTGTCTTCATACTCTTTTGAAGAAGGATTAGCACCTGGGAACCATTCTGCCTTATTGACCTGGCTACTCTTTCTGGAAGGATTGGAAATTTTGCTAGGAAAGGGAGAAACATAAATAATTAGAGAGGTGAGTCTACTGAAGTATAGCAGATCCATGCCCCCTTGAGAGGGCTGTGGCTAAAGAGTGCTCAGGGTTAAAGACAAAGGTGCCTAGAGAAGAGAACCATCCTAGAGGAAGAAGGTGATCTGGGGGAGCAATGAAAGTGCTGTGCCAGGTCAAGATAGAGTTCAAGGAGAATCCAAATCCAAGGACTAGGTAAGGGTTGGAAGGAATTAATCATATCAATGGTCCAAAGTTAGGGAGGCCAACAAAGAGTAGTTGAGGGAAACAAACTACAAAGGGGAGTGTGTGATGCCAGCAAAATGATGATTTATCTCATGCAATTTTTCTGATTTTGATAGCACTGCTTTAGGGTGGTATCATGTCATTCATCCCTTCTTTTTTTGCCTTTTGGAGGGCAATTGGGGTTAATTAATTTGCCCAAGGTCACATGGCTAGGTTTTTGTTTGTGTGTGTGTTAAGTGTCTGAGGCCGGATCCGAACTCAGGTCCTTCTGACTCCAGGGCCAAGGCTCTACTCACTGCGACACCTAGCCACTCCTCATTCATCCCTTCTTACCCTATCTATCCCCCTATGATATACCTGATGATATCTACCTTTGTAGCCTTGTGCAATCATTTACCATCCTTATGCCTCAGTTTACTCATCTGTAAAATAAAGGGGTTGATCTAGATGACCTCAGAAGTCCCCTTCAGTTCTAAATTTATTATTCCTTATTCTTACAGTGCATAAATTCATAGTAAAAGAGCCAACCTTAAAGTCAGAAAGAACTATGTTCAATTTTCCTTCTGTCTGCTGTGTGACCCTGGACAACTTTCTTAACCTCTAAGTGCCTCAGGCAGTTTCCTAATACTATAAATTGCAGAAATATTATTGAACTACATTGATTGAGGGGTCTTTCCTTGAGGAGAATTCCCTTTACCAGTGAAATTAAAGATATAGACCCCCCAATTTATAGAACTAATCTATTTGTATTACTATTATCTAAATTAGGGATTCTGAATTTTTCTGGGTCATGGACCCCCTTTGTAGTCTAGTGAAGCCTATGAACCCCCTTCTGAAGACAGTGTTTATTTCCCATATTAATAATTGAAGGAAATGTTAAATTTCAATTGGAAGTTAGTGAAAATAGTTATGTTTTTCCCATTTAGGTTCACAGACTTCTTGATATCTATTCATGGTTCCCCTGGGTCTATGGACCTCATGTCAAGAACCTCTGGTTAGAGTATTTCTTTTACTTTATAAAAAATTGTTAATGTTAAACTATCTGAACAAAGGAAGAAAGGATGACCAGAACCAAGACAAGGAATTTGTGTGCTTGGGGAAGTCTTTATCCAGTCCTCAGATGTGGTTGTTCATTGGAGAGACTTGCAATTCCCCATTAGATTGAGAACTCCCCCATCATCAAGTTGTGAGCTCCTTGAGAGCAAGGGCTGTTTCCCTTTCTTTGTATCCCCAGGGCTTCGTACAGTGTTTGGCATGTAGTAGGTACTTTATAAATGCTATTTAACTGACTGACTTCACTTTGTCTTAATATTTACCACTTAAAACCACTATATGTGTGTGTCTGTGTGTGTATGGTGGAGAAGATATTTTTGGCATCAAAAAGGACAATTTTAAAAGTCATATTAAGCAGCAGCATCTCTTGGCTGTCTAGGGCAGCTAGGTGGCATAGTGGATAGGATGTCAGGCCTGGAGTCAGGAAGACTAATTTTTCTGAGTTCAAATCTGGTTTCAGACACTTACTAGCTGTGTGACCCTGGGCAAGTCACTTAACCTTGTTTGCCTCAGTTTTCTCATCTATAAAATGAGCTGGAGAAGGAAATGGCAAATCACTACAGTGTCTTTGCCCAGAAAACCTCAAACGGAGTCATGAAGAGTCAGACATGATTGAAATGACTGACAACAACAACAATCTTGGTTGCCTATGAGGAGTTGCCTTTTTGGAGGGATGGAACCATAGCTAAGGTCACTAGAGAGGTAGAAGCTGTGACCTCTCTCAGTGGGGACTGTGAGTGATACTGGGGACCCATCAGTATGGCACTTGGCAAAAAAAAGTTTTCTTTCCCTGCTCACAAAACTTTCTCCTTACAGCTCATGGACTTCATGCTTTCAAATACAGAATTCATTCTAACATCCTTGGCTTGAGCCATGAGAAGTATAACACACTCGTCTTTTTCCTTACCCTTTCAAATAGCCATATCCTTTGTGTCAGGAGCAGTTCTGCCATGCCAGTAGCACATTCATTCAACAAACATTTATGAAGCCCCAATGTAGTATGTGAGAGATAGTATAATCTATGCAGTAGGGCATAGAACTACCCTAGGAGTCAAGAAACTGGGTTCATGGCCTGCTTCTAATGTATACTGGCTGTGTAACTCTAGGCAAGTCACTTAATGTCTCCAGTAGCCTCTGAGACACAACTCTAAGTGACTTGCCCAAGGTCCCACAGTTAGTAAGTGTCTGAGGCTGGATTTGAACTTAGGTCCTCTTGACTCCATGGTTGGTGTTCTACCCACTGTGCAACCCAGATGCCCCCAACAGGCAATTCTTTTGAGACTAAAAATTGCAGGGTGGAGACTGATCATCATTGGTAAAGGGAATTTCTTCTCCATTAGTGACAGAAACCAATGAAATCATAGGTTCTGTCCCTCCCTTCCCTTGCTCTAGCCCATTGTCCATTGAGATGCCAAAATCATCTTCCTAAAGCTTAGTCTTCCATATTACCCCCAATATCAAATATTAAATTCTCTGTTTGGCATTCAAAGCCCTTCATAACCTGTCTCTGCATATACCTCTCTAGTCTTCTACACCCTATACTTTTCTCTTCCTCCACAAACTGAGGTCCAATGAATTGACCTTCTGTCTGTTCCATGAATAAGACACTCCATCTCTCTGGCTGTCCCTCATTCCTGAAATGCTCTCCCTTTTCATCTCTGCCTATTGGCTTTCCTGGCTTTCTTCAAATCCCAATTAAAATTCCACTTTCTCCAGGAAGTCTTTCTCTATCCTCTTTAATGCTACTGCCTTCCTTTTTTTTTTTTAAATTATTTCCACCTTATTCTGCATATAAGTTGTTTGCATGTGTTTCCTCCATTAGACTGTGAGTCACTTGGGAGTAGGCCTTTGTATCCTCAGACTTAGTACAATGCCTGGCACATAGTAGGTTCTTAATAAGTGTTTATCAGTTATTGACTCCCTAAAGATTAATGAACTGTTCTTAGCGTTTGGAGAGGTAGGTTAGGAAGAGGACCTATGACTTCCTTAGTAGAGGGAACTACCCATGAGGAAATTCTCTACGCTAATGTGAGCTGTCACATTCCTTGCAACTTAGATCCTTAGAGAGTTGCTTAGAGCACTGAGAAATTAGGCTATTTGCCTAGGGTCACATAGCCTGTATATGCCAGGGGCAAGATTTGAACCCAGGCCTTCCCATCTTCAAGGCTGGCTCTTTATCCACTACACCACCCTGCTTCTCCAGGAAGGCATAGGCAAAATCAGACAAAGTTCTTACCCTCAAATTGCCTACAATGCAGCAGTAGTGGAGACAAGGCAGGAACACAGATGAATGAGGACATGAAAAATGAATTAGAAAATGAATGAAAAATGAATTGGAGAAGACAAAGTACTTAGCTCTGTATTAAGCTTGTGCTAAATTTGAGACTGTGGAGTAAAAGAGTAGCTTCCATTTTCAAGGAGTTTTAAAATCGATGTGAAGAGATGAGGTTTACATGAAATGATTAAACTTTATGTGGAATAGCCTCAGTGCCATGTGAGTGAATTGAAGAAGGTGGATGGGCAGGGCCTCATTGAGGAGAGGTGTCTGAGCTGGATTTTCAAGTACTTCAAGCATGCAACCAGGTTACATGAAGGGGGTGGTGGGAATAGGCATAGGGCATGTTGGGAACAAGGAAAAGGCTGGCCTGATTTGAGCAACACTCACCTCTGTATCTTGTACCTCTTAAGGATGATTGGAAACTAATCTCCAATCAAGAAGAAAGAAGACTCTTTAACTGAGAGATTAAGACAATGTGACCTAAGGGTGGAGAACTTAGACCTTTGTATTTTGTGTCCCTTAAGGAGGCTTGCTCCTTAAGGATGATTGAGTTAAGGACTTACTGAATGATATCTTTTGCTTAGAACTATGTGGCCACTTTAGTGATAAGTTGTTATGTTATAACATCATGAATGCTGTACTTTGGTTTCTGTGACTGTTTTTCTTTAGTTTACTGCTGAATAAATAGAGAATTCACTATACTATGTGATCAGAACCTTAAAGCTGTTCACAACAGCAATCCTCTGGAAAGCTGCTTGTGCTTGGCTTTACATAGGTCTAACTTACTTAAAACTCATTAGAATTCCCCAATAGGTTTTCCCCCAATTTATTAAATTATTTATTTTTAGTTTTCAACATTCACTTCCATAAATTTAAAATTTTCTCCCCCTCCCTTTCCCCTCCCTCCCCAAGATGGCTTGCAATCTGATATGAGCTTTACACATACATTGCTTTTTTTTTTTTAATAGAGTTAACCTTTATATAGCACTTTAAAGCTATAAAGCCCTTGACATCAGTATATTATCTGATCTTCACAACAAGTAGAAGCTGGGGTAGTGCTATTTTTCTTCTTCTTTTTTTTTATTAATTTGTTTGTTTATTTTTAGTTTACAGGATTCAGTTCCATAGTTCCTTGAGTTTCAAATTTCCCTTCCCTCCCTCCCCCCACCCCCCATGATGGCATATAGTCCAGTATAGGATCTTCAAATACTTTCACATTAGACATTAGTCAGGTTACAAAGGCATATTTTACTAGATGGAATGAAAAATGGTAAAGAGGAAATAAAACCAAGCAATGAAAAGAAAAATGTCAAGTAGTTTGCTTCCATCAGGATTCAAACTCAGTTTTTTCTAGTTATTTCTCTGGATTTAGACATCTCTCTTCTTCGAGAGTCTTTTGGGATTGACTTATATCACTGAATTGCTGAGAAAAGTCCAGTCTGTCATAGTTGGTCATCACACATGTGTTGTGTCTGTGATTGTATACAAATTTCTCCTGGTTCTACTCTTCTCACTCAGCATTAGTTTGTATAAGCCTCTCCAGGTAAATATGAAGTCTGTCTGCTCCTTGTTTCTTATAGCACAATAGTATTCCTTTATATGCATATACCACAACTTGTTTAGCCATTCCCCAATTGATGGGCACCCCTTTAATTTCCAATTCTTTGCAACCACGAAAAGAGCTGCTATAAATATTTTTGTACATATGGGCCTTCCTCCCACTTCTATGATCTCTTTGGGATATAACCCTAGAAGTGGTATTGCTGGGTCAAGGGGTATGAAATTATTTATAGCCCTTTGGGCATAATTCCAGATTGCTCTCCAGAATGGTTGGATCAGTTCACAATTCCACCAGCAATGCATTAGTGTTCCAATTTGCCCACATCCTCTCCAGCATTTGTCATTTTCCTGTTTTGTCATCTTAGCCAATCTGACTGGTGAGATGTGGTACCTCAGAGTTGTTTTGATTTGCATTTCTCTAATCAATA